>CM056729.1:87638579-87970411 GCA_029844215.1 Przewalskia tangutica
ATGACTTGAAATAAAGAAGGAAATTTGATTAAAGGATCCATCGCTAAAGTTTTAAAGTAAGGGTCACTTGGTTTAGAAGCCTAAAAATGTATTTCTAAAGGTATAGTGACTTGTTTTGAAACGACAAGTCTGATACTACACGCGTTAGTATCTCAGTGGATTTTATACGAAAGAGTCATTTTTGAAATGATAAGGTACATAGAACTTGTAAAATTCTGATTTTTAATGACATGTTAGCGCTATAAGTAAACTAAAATGAGAGTGCATAATAATTATACACAAGAAGTTAGAGATTTCTTAACTTGCTTATGATAATTATGATAAACCGCGGTGCTTATGTTATGATGATAAGACGGTGCTTATGTTATGTATTGATAAGCTCCAGGTGCTTACGTTATGTATGATAGCCGACAGGCTAGTGTTATGTTATTCTTGCGGGGTAAACCCTGTTACTACTTATTCCATGGATTTTCTACCCATGACGCGAGTTGTTATACTCCTGTATTTCCGCATATGTACGAGGGCGCACGCAAGTTTAGGCCTTAAGTTAGGCTAGGGACTAAATTTTGTTCACAACCCACGAAAGAATCGTTTCCGACTAAACGCTTTTCCAAACTTTATGTAAGGGAAAATTACAATGCAACATTAATTATTTTTATGATTTTCCGAGAGATGAAATATTTCGACCAACGAGAGGCGACACTTGTCCTCAACTCGACAAAGAATCCACGGAGTGTGGCACGCTTTTTCATGTTTTGTGCCTAAAATATTTGGTCAATGTTTTCAGATATTTGTAGTAGATGAGCAAGTGGGAATCACTTAACACTTGTCCAAATCTCGACCTCCACTCGCCCACCACTGTCTCGATCTTCAATTGGTCGCCTATAAATACCCCCTCTTAGTTGAAGACTTCTTCATCCACACTTAGAGATTTCAAGTCTTGAAAATCCTCCCCCCCTCTTGTATGTTATACCCCGTAGTTGCAGGGTATGTATGTGAGGACGACGCATTTGCAGTGCACGCGTAATTTTGAAAAGAAAGAAAGACATGAGTTTTCATTTGAAAAGTTTCCTGCTATTTGTGAAGAAAAGGGTGTTAACGGGAATTGATTCTGATTTGGTATTTGGACTTCATAGATTATATTAGAATTTTGAGATTTTATTTCTTAATGGTCACGTTGGGCCCACTGAGATATTTACGCTTTGTGGGGCCCGCTTGTTTTTGAGATTTCGATTTTGATATTTTCTAAGACGAAATATTCGGCGACCTGGGCGACACGTGTCACCCCATGTGGCACCCTTAATTTTTACCTTGTGCACAACACCTTGCAGTCGTTGACTAAACGCTTCATGACTTCATGGCGGAAAATTCCGCCATGTCGCTTTGTATTTTGCGGATTTTTCCGAGCGCGAACATTTTGGATTCAACGGAGGGCGACACTTGTCACCCTCATCGACGGCTTCGAGTGCCACTGGCTAGAGATTTTTAAGGCCCTTTTCTACGGGTCTGTTTTGCGAGGATTTGGGCGAGTAGGTTGTGTGCACTTAGCCAATCTCGCCATCCACTTGCCCCCACATGGCTTGATCTGTCTGCTGGTGTCCCTATAAATACCCCTCGTCAAGGTTTTTTCTTCATCCTCATTTCATTCTAAGTCTTGAAATATCCTCCCTTTAAATGTTCTCGCCCAGGTCTACCCCCGGTGAGCTGGCCGGCAGGCTCCTCCCCTCATGAGGCTTCGCCGGGTACCCCTAGCCTAGTTGCTTTCAGATAATACCCTCCTCAGGGTATTGAAATACTCCCTAGTATTGTTATAATGCCCAAAATACCTTAGCTCAGATCTGTAGTATTCCAAAGATACCTCTTTACGAGAGTCCTGGAATACTACCTTTGTCCTTTAGTCTCAAACCGAAACCCTAAGGAAATCTTCATGGTTGGTTCAAGATTTGAGCAGGTTGGTTAGAACTTCTGGTCAGTTGGAGTGGTTCGAGCGACTGAGTGAGCCAAACCTTGCTCAGATCGACATTATAACTTGATAATTTGGCTTATCGAGGTAATTATCTTGTCTCTATTGTAATTGGAAATTACATGCTTGGTTGAATATAGTCATGAAGATACTATATACGGAACTACTTAGTATTCGCAATGTCTTTGACTAAGCCCAAGAATCGAATCGAATCAGATTTACATAGGACCGTATTGGCAGACTGTGTAGTACATCGTAGTAGAATTGTACACGCCCCAAGACGCACTTCCGGTTGGCTTGGTAGCCTACTTAGAGAGAGATTTACGCCGTCATGTGTGAGGCCGAATTTTCTATGGAAAGATAAACTTGTGTTTTGGAGCATAGATCGCCAGACTCCTTTATGCAAAGTACCAAGAGTAGCTGATTCACCGGCGAGCGAGTGGCCAGTGCGTCAGAAGACTTGAGCGCTTTGCTATTAGTCGATACATCACCGCGAGGTATGTGAACCTCTTCCTATCTTTTCTAAGATGATTGTTGTGGAACTATGTAGTACCAGACGCATACGCGCTAAGTGATTTGGTTGGTTTAAACATAAAGTGTTATAATAGCTTACGGGAAGTTAGTTATAACGACCTTGTGTAAGTGAAAATGGTTTATCGATGTTAGAAGTTAAGAGACTTGATCTTATAAGATAAGACTTAACTTATTTGTTTTAATGTGATGTTTGTGTGAAACCTCATTCACAGTAATGAAGTACTGGTTTTTAAAGGATAATGTTTTATCGATTTCGAATCGTAACGTGTATCGATTGCACCATCGCAGCTGCTAATAAAAGGAAAATGTATTGAATAATGACGTGGTATTAAAAACCAAGAGAAACTTCCATCCGCATGTAAGCTAAGATAAGACAAAATGATATTACATTTTCTAGATCAGCGGTCAGTAATAAGATCGTTATAATGCAAGAATAAACTACTCACATATATGACATAGGTTACTCAATTGTTCTAAAAGGAATCAAATGATTAAGCCTGGGAACTATGAAACCATTTGAAAATAAGCTTGAGTAATCAAACTAGGCAAACTGGAACTTAGGAAAAGAATGTTGTTACTTGGTTTTGAAAAGGCGTGGTTGGTCATTCTAATACTACGTATCGTGACTTTTTATAAAAAATGGATCTCTTTTGTTAACTTAACGATGTAGTACTTGGGGTTAAAACCCGACTTTGGCATAAAATGAAAGTACTTTGAGTCAGGTGAAACTCATTTACGCTTGTTGTCAGAAACTTGCCTATGCTTGTGACGATAGCCTTTGTTGTGCGTTGTGGTATTTCATGTTACCGCTCTCGATGGGGCCGGCCGACTTGTCGAGAACTTACTCGACGCGGGCAATGATGGAGAATTCCACGCATGTTTCCATTTTTGATTATCGCCTTGTTGCTGATGTCATACGGATACGCCTACACCGACGCAGACCCGGCACGCGTACGCACGCGGTCGGGTTGATTACCCGATATATTGTTATCAGGTTACATGCATACGTCTACACCGAGGTAGAATCTGCGTGGCACGCCGCGGCAGGGTTGATCACCCAAAGATATTATCATGTCGACGCCACGGACGGTTCACACCGAGGTAGAATTCGGGGGCACGCGCTACTGGGCATCGTGGTATTATTTGCAGATCACGGACATGTCTACACCGATGCAGACTCCGGCACGCGCCACGATGCGAATACGATTGATGCCAGGGCGCGACCCATAGTTATATTTCCGAGCGATGACTTCAGGCGAGTCCTCGATCGATATGATCGCTTATGTCAGGAATCAGAATGTTATCATACATGTCTCCCGCTTTATATACACTAGTATGATTTCATTACAGATTTTTACAGCTTTCACATACTTCGTACTGTAGATCGACCTCCTTCGGGCCGCGCTCACGCCGCAGTAGAGGTACATCTGGCCGTGGATCCCCGCCTTAGATCACGCTCAACAGACAAGCTCCGCCTCTTCTGAGGCTTATCTTTTGTACGGTTCTCGAGTCAGAGGTTCTGTACATTCTGTGGTACGGCGGGCCCCGTCCCGCCATAGTCGTTGTAAATCTTGGAGGTCCAGAGATCGCTAAGCGTGGTTGTAAAAGCGATTAAACTGCTCGTGTTTTATGTATATACCGGGCAACTGCTTTGGTTGGCTCGCTTATTTATTATATTTCTTGTTAAACGACTCATGTTTTATGTTCCGCTGATTTTCTCTCGATGATGATCACCAGGGTGCCCGGTAAGCACCAAGAACGCCCCTAACGGTCGTTACAAAAGTGGTATCGAGCGCTAATCCTGAAAGTGTCTACGCATCGTTCAGTAGTCTTGATTATCTGTGTTGTGCACCACATCTATAATCGTGAGGCTATAGGACATTTAGGATCGGGTTCCATTCTTCTCATTCCGAGATCGCGCCTGTAGTCAGGTTGTAAGTCGACCCCTCCGACGATCTCGCTTTTACCGCCATGCCTCCGCCGCAAGGCAACCGCAGAGCCCGTGGCGGCGCGCATGGCGTGTCGCGCGAGATACAGAGGAGTACGAGGGCGCAGCCCGCATACGTTATACCCTCAGATTTCCGCAGTATGTACGTAAGGGAATACGACGAAAGTCTTGCCTTAAAGATAAGCCTCGACGCTTTATTTTGTACACAACTCACTAAAGGAATCGCTTTCCACTAAACGCTTCCACGCCTGAGAGTAAATTCCGCCATGCCATTTCTTATTTTTATGATTTTTCCGAGAGACTAAACATTTTGGACCAACGGAGGTGATACGCGTCACCCTCACATCGGGAAGCATGGGTGGCTTGACGATCAAGGCCCAAAGAGGGTGTTGGCCTCGCCGATCGGGTCCTTGTTTAGGCCTTGTTTTGCGAGTGTTTTGTGAAGTGTTTCAGTGAGTGTTTCATGAGTGTTTTATGAGTAGCAGGTGCACTTGGCTTGATTCGCCTTACACTTGCCTTGCACTTGTCTTCATCTTGGCCATCGATCGCCAAGGCTTGAGCTATAAATACCCCTTAGAGACGAAGAGTTATTCATCCACAAAGTTATCTTCCAAGTCTAAAAATCCTCTCCTCTCCCTTAAGCTTTTCATTCAAACACCTCTTCCTCCTCAGGTCAGATGGCCGAGAGCCTACCCCCTAGCCTAGCCGAAATCTACCCCTCCCTTGGTAGAAAAGTTGTCTTCTAGTATCGCTATAATGCCCAAAATACCCTAGCCCAAATCCCTTAGTCTTTGGTAGAAGTCAAGAACTTCTAAGGTTTCGAGCTACCGGCGCATAACTTGTGAGCTAAACCTGCTCAGCGCGACTTTATCTAGATATTATCGGGCTTACCGAGGTAATAATCCTAACCCTCTTTGAATTAGAGAATACTTATTGTTATGGTATAAGAATAAGTATAAATACTTAGAAGTATATCACAAAATGTAATTGAAGTATTAATCACTTGTAGGGTTTAAAAGAAGAATAATCAAATCAGATTACATAGGATCAAGCTTCACAAGAGACTTATATAGCTCACCTGCAGGAGGTGCTGCCCGATTTACCGTAGAATTACGAACCCTCGCTTAGAATGACCTTCAGAGTAGTCTTTAATAGATATGTGTGACTATTATAGTCGACTCACACATATTCAACTCGCAGTGGTTTTCACGGTATGCATGCGATTCTTCCTAAAGCATGATATTTTACAATATATAGTACAGACGCATACGTGTTAATCGAATAATACTTATGGTAATGCCTCACGCTTAAGCTCGACAATACTTATGGTAATGCTCACGCTTAAGCCTCAATAACAAAGAATCAAAACATTTCAAAAGAATATCAATCATTTTTAATGTAAGATAAATACTTGGTTTTTAAAACAAAGCTTAAGAATTATACTAGCTTTACGGGAAGTTAGGTATAACAACTTAAGAAAGATAAAAAGGAATCATACTTGTTTGTTTATAAAAGCCTTGTATTGATTTCGCTATGTAGTAGATTGTTTGATAAGTAGACATGTTACGACGCTACCCGTGTTAGTGTCTTGTAACGCCGTAAAGCGGTCATTCTCACGGCTTACGCCATAACCTGGTAAGTCCATTGTATCGTTATTGTATCACCTACCCTCGATCGTTATACCGCGGCTTGCTTCTCGACGCGGTCTATACGGCCTACGCGGTTCGCGAGACTACGCGAGCAGCAGATGCTCCAGATCGATCATTCCGGCGCTTAGCCCGACGCGGGAATCCCTACGCGGCCCGCTGAGACTACGCGGCTCGAGGCTATGCGCCGCGGAGCTCAGGCGACGCCGGGTCGGCTGCCCCGGCGCGAAATATCTCACGCGGTCCGCGCGACCTATGCGGGCCGCGGAAGTCCAGACTAGGCACGCACGATACTACGGGCGATCGCCTTGCTTCATCATTCGCGCCAGAATAGACTCGCATGCTTTTCCTATCATTGCCGGTTGTTTGATGATGCACTATGTGCAATTGAACCGATTGTATTTGTGAAAAGGTTTTGAATACTCGATTTCATTTAAGTACTTTATAGTTTCACATACTTGGTACCGTTGATCGACCTCCTTCGGGGCCGCTCATGCCGCAGGTGGCAAGGTGTGCTAGATCCACATCCTGTGGATCTTTGCTGTGTCGTGAGCTCCATCTTCTCCGAGGCTCTACTTTGGGTACGATCTCCCCAGACAGAGATAGTTTTGTAGCAGTGGTATGGCGGGCCCCGTCCCGCCATAGTTGTTACTTCAGAGGTCTCAGAGTACTATTGTACACTGGGATGAATCGCAAAACTCGAAGTTATTTATATTATGCCGAAGGCAAGCTTTTCATCGATAAACCGTGGTCTTACTTTATAAATCAAGCTTCGCCTTGTTTTATATTCCGCCGTTACTCGATGTATGACTACTGGGTGCGCGCCTGCAGGCACTACCACGGCCCCGAACGTCGTGACAAAAGTGGTATCGTGAGCGCTTAATCTCTGAAAGAGTCTACGCATCGTATCTAGTAGTCTTGATTATCGCTGGTCGCGCACCACGCCAATAATCGTGAGGCTATAGGATATTTAGGATCGTTTCATTCTTCTCATTCCGAGATCGCGCTTTGTAGCCGTGGTTACAGTCGACCTCTAACGATTCCTTTCCGCAATAGCTTATGCCTCCACGCAAGGCAACCCGCCCGTGGCGGCAAGGCATGGCGAGTCGCCAGCGTGACACCCAGAGTCACGAGGGCTCGTGCCCGCCTATACCGTAGACGGCGAAGTTCTATGACGCCGCCAAATTTCAAAGATGCACCACGCACCTACACCTCCCGCCCCACACCGGGCGAGGAGTTAGGTACAAGGAGACGGCCCACCTTTGGCTAAAGTCAGGCCCGACACGGCGAGAGATCGACGCGGCAGCCTGGGCCCAGCCCAGCCTGGGCCGCACCTGCGGTACACCCGAGGCGTATAGCCTGAGGCTACGAGATTTCTCGAGTCAGAGCCCGCCGAGTTTTACGGGTCGAGGCCGAGGATGATCCGCAGGAGTTCATCCGCCACCTTCAGAGGATTTTGAGAGTGATCGTGGCTTCGAGACCGAGGTCGTGATATTCGGCCAGACGGCCGCGTGACACCGCAATGATTGGTTTGATCTACGAGCTTTCCCGGGAGAGCACGCACTCCAAAGCAGACGGGATGAGTTTTCAGAGGCTTTTTCACACACTTCTTGCCTCCGCAGACGGCGAGGCACGAGCCGACAGATTCTTCGCCGAGACAGGGGACGCACCGCCGTGGAATACAATGTCGAAGTTTGATTCTTTCGCTAGATATGTCCCAAAGATTGCAGCGATACGAGGATAGGTACACCGCCACGCCACCGCTAGATGATTATATGGCCGAAGTCACGCGGTGTTTTCTTCACCGTATGGACATTACCCGCACGCAGCCCACGCACTAGATGCGGCGAGCGCAGAGACCGCCGGCAGAGCGACATCGCCAGCAGGCGCCAAGACGGCCGGTTCTTTCGTGGTCCTCGTGGTGGGCGATCGCCAGGTCCAGATTTGCACCACAAACACAGAGCGCCCTACCTCATTTTCACCACCAGAGCGGCCGGCGTGTCGTGGCCCCGTGACTTCTGGATTTGCGGTAGCAGGGTGCTAACTGCTCGAGGTCCGCCGCTGGCCCGCTGGGCGTATACCATTCTCGAGTCAGACCGAGCTTGCTATACTTGTGGCCGCAGGTCACTTTGGCGAGTTTGTCCGACCGGGCGGCGCCGGTAGGCTCACCTGGGGTCTGCTGCCGCTTCATCCTCGACAGCCATCGCCCGAGGCGCGTACTCACGGGTCGCCAGGTCGCGCAGAGGTCGTGGCTCGTCCCAGCCTAGCGTCCTCGTAACCGCATATATGCTTTGTCCACCGACAGATCGTGAGGCCTCACCGATGTCGCCGCTGTACCTTATCGGGCTCGGGTTTGATGGTATGCATTGATAGATCCGGTTCTACTCGCCCCATATATCTCCCTCGTCGCTAGTAGATGTGATGTGAGCCCGAGTCCATAGACCCTTTCGAGGTAGCTACGCCGCCGGTGATTCTGATAGCTCTACGTATATGAGCTTGTCCCGTGACTATTTACGCCGCCGACCAGCCGACTTGACAGAGTCGAGATGATCGACTTCGACGCGATCACGGGACGGATTGGCTAGCTTCTTGCTATGCCAATGTAGACCGCAGCGAGAGTAGTACGGTTCCAGCTCGGCGAGCCATTGTCGAGCGAGGGGAGCACAGACGCCGGTGGTAGGTTTATTTCCTACCTCAAGGCTAGGAAGACGGTGCATGGGTATATCTACCATCTAGTTCGAGTGTTTGATACCGAGGTCGCGTACCAGATTTTCACCGCTCAGAGTCACGAAGTTCCCACGTGTTCCTGCATTGACCTCCCGCATCCTCCCGAGAGGGAGATTGAGTTTTGTATCGACATATTGCCATACTCTACTATTTCCATTCCGCCATACGTAACGGCACCGCCGAAGCCGAGAGAGTCAAGGATCACCTTAGGTATTTGCTGCAGGCGGCTTCATTAGGCCCAAGGTTTCTCCCCGGGCGCCAGATTGTTCGCAAGAAGAAGGACGGACGCCGCGCACGTGTGTTGATTACATGCACCAACAAGGTGACCATTAAGAACAGATACCCTTCCTGTGATTGATGATTTGTTCGACTGGGCCAGGCGCGTAGATGTTTCTCCAAGATTGACCGCGTCGCTATCATCGTTCGTAGTCGAGAGGCGATGTCCCTAGGATCGCATTCCGACCCAGACGCATTACGAAGTTCGTGGTCATGTCTTTGGTCGACTCAACGCTCCGCCAGATTCATGGATTTGATGAACCGAGTGTTCAAACCATTTTTGGACACGCTTGTGATAGTGTTCATCGATGATATCTTGGTTTATTCTCGCCAGAGCAGAGCACGCGAGCATTTGCGATCGTGGCCGACAGCTTCTCCAGACTAGCAGCTTGACGCCAAGTTTTCCAAACGTGAGTTTTGCTGACTTCAAAGGGCGCTGGGCATATTGCTCGGGCCGACGGCATTCGAGTTGATACGCCAAGATCGAGGCCAGACTTGGCCGAGACCTACTACTCCGGCTGCAGGTTCGCAGCTCGGGCCTCGCAGTTATTATCTACGTTCGTGGAGAAGTTTGCTTTATCTTCGCACCATCGACTAGGCCGACTCGTGGCGCCCAAGTTTCAGCCGATCGATGCCAGGAGCGTGGTTTCCAGCTGTCGAAGAGAGATTGACGACCGCCTCGCTTCTTACTTCCGCAGGTCCGTATGGTTATGTCGTATCGTGACGCGCCGCATCGTTGGGACGTGTTGACGCAAAGATGGCAGAGTTATAGCATACGATCCCGACACCAAGAAACACGGAGGAACTACCCCACCCATGATTCGAGTCGGCAATGCGATTCACGCCAAGATCCTGAGGCACTATTTGTACGGGTTCACGTGATATTTATACGCACCACAAGAGCCTCCAAGATATCTTCACCGCAGGAGCCGAACTTACGCTGCAGACGTGGTTAGAGTTGCTTAAGGATTACGATGTTGATATCCTATACCACCCGGGAAGGCCAACGTCAGGCGTATGCCCAGTCGTAGGTCGACGGGAGCCCATCGACGCAGCAGAGAGAGGGACATGGTTCGTGATTTGCATCGCCAGCGAGCCTCGTGTCCGCTTGATTGATTCTCGATAGCGCCGGGTTAGAGTTCGCGAGGTTGCCGAAGTCTTCCATCGCCGGCGAGGCGAAGAGGCAACAGCCGAGGATCCAGCTTTGATTCGATATCGCGATACGCCTCTTCGCGAGGCGCGGTCCTGAGGTAGCACCACGGGTGCTAAGGTTCGAGGGCGTCAGGTGTTCCGCATGTTTCGTGACTTCGCAGCAGGTTCTCGGGAAGCACACACAAGCTACTCTATCCATCCGTGGTCGACCAAGACGTACCACGACCTTAGATCCGTATCGCGGGACGGCTCAAGAGGACGCTGCGCAGTTCGTAGCTCGCCCGGTTGTCGCAGGAAGGCAGAGCACCGCAGGCCCGTGGTTTGTTACGCATTTATCGAGATCCCGACCGGAAGTGGAGGTAATCAACATGGACTTTATCACAGATTACCTCGCACTCGCAGGAGACATGATTCTATACGGTTATCGCCGACAGTCGATTTAAATCAGCCCACTTTCTTCCCGTCAGACGACTTTTTCTACCGAGGATTATGCCGCATTTTACATCCGAGAGATCGCCGATCGCATTGAGTCCCTACTGATCATATCGCATGCAGGAGCCCGCCACGCTAACTCGAGGTCCTTCCGCAGGGGTTTAGGACGCAGCGAGCCCGAGCATCGCATTTCATCCACGCATGCACGGACAGCAGAGCGCACTATCCGCACTTCGGTGATATGCCGCGAGCCCGTGTTATTGACTTCAGCAGTAGTCGGGAGGATCATTTGCCCCTAGTTGAGTTTGCATATAATAATAGCTACCACCCAAAGATTCGACGGCGCCATGAGGCCTTGTATGGGGAAGCGCAGATCGCCATAGTTGGTTCGATGTGGGCGAGGTGCAAAGTGGGACCAGATTTGGTACAGAAAGTGGATAAGGCGGCTTATCCGAGCCGCTATCGACACCGTAGTCGATGTAAGTCGATGCAGATCATCGCCGCCAGATCTTGAGTTCGAGGTTCATGATCGGGTTTTCCTAGCGCCACCCATGGCGGTGTGATGAGATTCGGAAGAAGGGGAAACTCTCAGGTACATCGGGCCGCTTCGCATTGTCCGCAGGCGCGTTGCTATGAGTCGATCCGCCGTCCGATCCGAGGCAAAGGCATCCGCTTTTCACGATCTATGCCGGCGAGATGTACGGATCCATCTGGTACACCCGATTGACGATGTCCAGTGACCGAGGGTTATCGATGAGGAGATTCCCATAGCGATAGTCGATCGTCAGTTAGGCGCCCGCGACGGCGGACGCGGCTTCCACAAAGTCTTGGGCGAACGAGCTCAGTGGAGAGACGATACGGGAGGCCGGCGAGGACACGAGGCGGAAGTATCCTCACCTATTCCCATACCTCCGTAAATTCACTTTCCTACTTGTAAATTTTCGCTATCGCTTCGCCATGTATCGCTTCAGGGTCGCGTGGCATTTACAATCGCTTGCTTCTTCGCTAACTGCTCAAAGGAACATTCGACGAATGTTTCTACGAGGGGAGAATGTTATACCCCGTGATTTCCGCAGTATGTACGTAGTGGAATACGTGACGAAAGTCTTGCCTTAAAGATAAGCCTCGACGCTTTATTTTGTACACAACTCACTAAAGGAATCGCTTTCCGACGTAAACGCTTCCACAACTTTCGTAGTAAATTCCGCTATGCCATTTCTTATTTTTATGGATTTTTCCGAGAGACGAAACATTTTGGACTAACGAGGTGATACGTGTCACCCTCACATCGAAGCAGCTGGTGGCTTGGACGATCAAGGCCCAAAGAGGGCGCTGGCCTCGCCGATCGGGTCCTTGTTTAGGCCTTGTTTTGTGAGTGTTTTGTGGAGTGTTTTGTGGAGTGTTTGCGAGTGTTTTGTGAGTAGAGTAGGTGCACTTGGCTTGATCTCGCCTTACACTTGCCTTGCACTTGTCTTCATCTCGCCATCGTCGCCAAGGCTTGAGCTATAAATACCCCCTTAGAGATTTACAGTTATTAAACCAAAAAGTTATCTTCCAAGTCTAAAAATCCTCCTCTCCTTAAGCTTTTCATTCAAACACCTCTTCCCTCCTCAGGTCAGATGGCCGAGAGCCTACCCCCTAGCCTAGCCTAAATCTACCCTCCCTTGGTAGAAAAGTTGTCTTCTAGTATCGTTATAATGCCCAAATACCCTAGCCCAAATCCCTTAGTCTTTGGTAGAAGTCAGAAGAACTTCTAAGGTTTCGAGCTACCGGCGCATAACTTAGAGCTAAACCTTGCTCAGCGACTTTATCTAGATATTATCAGCTTACCGAGGTAATAATCCTAACCTCTTTTGAATTGTAGAATACTTATTGTTATGGTATAAGAATAAGTATAAATACTTAGAAGTATATCACAAAATAGAATTGAAGTATTAATCACTTGTATGGTTTAAAAGATGAATAATCAAATCAGATTACATAGGACTGCTTACAAAGAGACTTATATAGCTCACCTGCAGGGAAGGCGCCCGACTTATCAGAGAATTATGAACCCCTGCTTAGAATGACCTTCGCAGTAGTCTTTAATAGATATGTGTGACTATTATAGTCGACTTCACACACATATTCAACTTCGTGTGGTTTTCACGGTATGTATGTGGTTCTTCCTAAAGCATGATATTTTACAATATATAGTACCAGACGCATACGTGTTAATCGAATAATACTTATGGTAATGCCTCACGCTTAAGCTCAATAATACTTATGGTAATGCCTCACGCTTAAGCTCAATAACAAAGAATCAAAACATTTCAAAAGAATATCAATCATTTTTAATGTAAGATAAATACTTGGTTTTTAAAACAAAACTTAAGAATTATACTAGCTTTACGGGAAGTTAGGTATAACAACTTAAGAAAGATAAAAAGGAATCGCTTACTTGTTTGTTTATAAAAGCCTCGTATTGATTTCTCGTATGTAGTAGATTGTTTGATAAGTAGACATGCATGATGCTACCCGTGTTAGTGTCTTGTAATGCCGTAAAGCGGTCATTCTTGCCAGGCTTACGCTGCTAACCGGTAAGTCCATTGTATCGCTATTGTATCACCTACCCTCGATCGTTATACCGGCTTGTCACTCGACGCGGTCTATACGGCCGCATGCGGCTCCGCGAGACTACGCGAGCAGATGCTCCGTGATTGATCATTCCGGCGTAGCCCGACGCGGGGAATCCCCTACGCGTCCGCTGAGACTACGCGGCCTTTCGAGGCTACGCGTCGCGAGCTCAGCGGACGCCGGGGTTGGCTGCCCCGAGCGCGAAATATCTCACGCGGTCCGTGGGACCTATGCTGGCCGCGAAGTCCAGACTAGGCACGCACGATACTACGGGCGATCGCCTTGCTTCGATCATTCGCGCCTAGAATGCACTGCTACGCTTTCCTATCGCCGTTGTTGTTTGTGATGTGGCACTATGTGCAATTGAACCGATTGTATTTGTGAAAAGGTTTTGAATACTGATTTCATTTAAGTACTTTATAGTTTCACATACTTGGTACCGCAGATCGACCTCCTTCTGGCCGCGCTCATGCCGCAGTGGCGCAAGAAAGCGATCCACATCCTTAGATCTTCGCTGGTGTCGTGAGCTCCATCTTCTCCGAGGCTCTACTTTTGGGTACGATCTCCTCAGACAGATAGTTTTGTGGCTACAGTGGTATGGCGGCCGCCCCGCCATAGTTGTTACTTCCAGAGGTCTCAGAGTACTATTGTACTGGATGAATCGCAAAACTTGAGTTATTTATATTATGCCGAAGGCAAGCTTTTCATCGATAAACTGTCTTACTTTATAAACCGCTCGCCTTGTTTTATATTCCGCCGTTACCTGATGTATGACTACTGGGTGCCCCCAGAGGCACTACCACGCCCTAACGGGTCGTGACAAGACAAAGACTCGAGGTTGTGCTTCGCACGGCGGGTTTTGCGGACGCCAAATTTCAGAGGTTGTGAGTCGCAAAGAATGGCCGCCGAGACCGCAGCATTCGAGCCTCCAGCTCCCACCGCTCCGGGCAGGAGTTGGCGCGGAGATGGCCTGGCCGCCGTGGTCGCCGATACGCAGGATAGGCCGACGCAGCAGCCTGGGCCTGAGCACCGGTTCACCCCGAGCGTATACTGAGGCTACGGACTTTCCCGAGTCAGAGTTGTCGCCAGAGTTTTACGGGTCAAGGCTCGGCGATGATCCGCAGGAGTTCATCCGGCAGCTAGCCGATCACGCGGTGATCAAGGCTTCAAACCGAATCGTGACTTTGTTCAGATCGGTCGCGCGATACCGCAAATGATTGGTTTGATCTACGAGCTTCCCGGAGAGCATGCACTCCAGCAGATGATGAGTTTTCGGCTTTCTCACGCACTTGCCCGCAGATGAGGAGGGCACGGGCCGACAGATTTTTGATGCTTAGACAGAGCGCGACGGCCGAGTACAATGCGGAGTTCGACTCATCGTCTGGTGACGTCCCAAAGATCGTAGCTAGTACGGAGGATCGAGGAACCGATATGTTACAGGCTCGGCGATTACATGTCGAGGCATGTTCGTGAGAGTAGCCCTTCACCGCACGGACATTGCCCGCATGCGCTCATGCACCAGACGCGAGGTACGAGAGGTCGACGGAACGACTCGGATCAGCGTAAGAGGCCAGACATCGTGGTCTTTGATTTTCGAGGCGACCGCCGCCAAGAGCAGACTAGTTTTGTACCGCCCGCGCAGTGGTCCTCCGCCTTCGTGAGCGTCGTGGCTCCGCGGTTCAGTTTCAGGAAGTAAGCGTGTTGCCGACGCGTCACCCCTACCTCGCGTGGTCGACGCGTAGACCGCATTTCGTGTCGCGCTGTGGAGCTTGTTATTTTGGCGGCCAGGCCATTTTAGTAATCACCACCAAGGGTAGCACGGATGCACGACTCACCACGGATCGCTGGCTGGTTCATCGCTTTCTACAAGCATACTCGCAGGCGTGCTTATGACAGAGCCGAGCAGAGCTTCGTATATCCTTAACCTCTAGAGTTTTGGTATGCTTGTTATGATGGTCTCATTATGTGCTATGTACTAATAGCGCTGTGTTAATTGTGAGTTTGAAAACATGTTTAGTCGGGAGTTACGATGGGCACGGTAAGCGAACCTTAGACTACGTCACGACCGAGACCTGTGGTAAGGTCGTTGATTAAAGATTTATTTTATGTTTGACCCTTATCGTGAGTAGCCGTATACGTGGGATTTATTTGTGTGATAAGTCCGTGGGTAGTGAGACGGAAGTGGTAGCTTTCACGATGCGGAATTAGTAAGATTGTTCCGATCAGGAACAAGAGTTCTACATGTCGGGTCGGGTTTAGGACCATTTATGGTCAAACCGTAACGTTTAAAGGGTGGGCCTGGGCGTGGTCCCGCCTGTAGTAGGGTCACGGGATGCTAGGCCCAAGTTTGTATGATCATCGATGAGTTCGTGACGCTCAACCAGCCGTTCAGAAGGCCGGAATGGCCTTAAGGAAGTTCGAGGTTAGTAAGATGACCAAGTTCGAGGTAGTGACTCAGATTTTCGAACTAAGTAATGATCAAGTATGATACGACCGAGAGTTCGAGTGTTCGGAAGCGGTACCACGAGGCGGATAAGATAACGTGTTATCTCGTACAAGCTTCGGGCGCTGCAACTGCTGAGGAACTTCATCGATATCCGCTTGAGAAGGAACATTCGGGACGCAATGTTTCGGGCGAGGGGAGAATGTTATACCCCGTAGTTGCAGTGGTATGTATGTGAGGACGCACGCATTTGAGAGTACAGAATTTTTGAAAAGAAAGAAAGATGAGTTTCGACTAAAAGTTTCCGCTATTTGTGAAGAAAAAGGTTAACGGGAATTGGATTCTGACGGTATTTGACTTCATAGATTATATTAGAATTTTGAGATTTTATTTTCTGAATGGTCACTGGGCCCACGGAGAAATTTACGCTTTGCTGGCCCGCTTTGTTTTTGAGATTTCCGATTTTGGATATTTTCTAAGACTAAATATTCTGACCTGGCGACACGTGTCACCCCATGTGGCACCTTGGCCGATTTTTACCTTTGTGCACAACACCCTGCAGAGTCGCTGACGAAACGCTTGGCGAATCTCATAAGGGAAAATTCCGCTATGTCGCTTTGTATTTTTATGATTTTTCCGAGCGGCGGAACATTTTGGATTCAACGAGGCGACACTTGTCACCCTCATCGACGGCTTGAGAGGCCACGCCAGGAGGTTTTTAAGGCCCTTTCACGGTCTTTGTTTTACGAGGATTTAAGAGGTTAGGTGCACTTGTGCCAATCTGCCATCCACTTGCCCCCACATGGCTTGATCTTGTCCGCTGTGTCCCTATAAATACCCTGTGCTCAAGGTTTTTCTTCATCCTCATTTCATTCTAAGTCTTGAAATATCCTCCCTTTAGTTGTTTCGCCCAAAGGTCTACCCCTTTTGAGTGAGCTCGCCGCAGGCTCCTCCCCTTTGCGAGGTTTGGCCTGGGTACCCCCAGCCTAGTTGTTTTCAGATAATACCCTCCTCGTGGTATTGAAATACTCCCTAGTATTATAATGCCCAAAATACCTTAGCCTCAGACCTTGTAGTATTCCAAAGATACCTCTTTACGTAGAGTCCTAAATACTACCTTTGTCCTTTTAGTCTCAAACCGAAACCCTAAGGAAATCTTCATTGGTCAGATTTGAGTGGTTGGTTAGAACTTCTAATGTTGTTTGGAGGTTTGAGCGCACTGAAATGAGCTAAACCTTGCTCAGATCGACATTATAACTTGATAATTTTGGGCTTATCGAGGTAATTATCTTGTCCTCTATTGTAATTGGAAATTACATGTTGGTTGAATATATAGTCAAGTATACTATATACGGAACTACTTAGTATTCGCAATGTCTTTTGACTTAAGCCCAAGAATCGAATCGAATCATTTACATAGATCATTGCAAAGAGACTGTGTAGTATTATCGAGTAGAATTGTACACGTCCAAGACGCGGTACTTCGTCAAGCCGTAGCCGGGCAGAGAGATTTACGCCATGGTGAGAGCGCCAATTTTCTATGGAAAGATGTAAACTTGGTTTTGGAGTTAATAGACGCTTGTGACCTTTATAGTGAAAGATTCAAGAGCGCATTCTACTCGGCGAGAAAGGGCAGCGCGTCAGAAGTATTGAGCGCTTGCTATTAGTCGATACGCACGCGAGGTATGTGAACCCTTCCTATCTTTTCTAGTACGATTGTCAGAACTGTAGACGGTAGACGTATACGCAAGTGATTTGGTTGGTTTAAAACATAGGTGTTATAATAGCTTTACGGGAAGTTAGTTATAACGACCTATGTAAGTGAAAATGGTTTATCACGTTAGAAGTTAAGAGACTTGATCTTATAAGATAAGAGACTTAACTTATTTGTTTTAATGCTGATGTTTGTGTGAAACCTCATTCGTGAGTAATGAAGTACTTGGTTTTTAAAGGATAATGTTTTACCGATTTCGAATCGAACGTATCGGCTGCACCATCGCAGCTGCTAATAAAAGGAAAATGTATCAATAATGACGTGTTGTATTAAAACCAAGAGAACTTCCATCCGCATGGTTAAGATAAGACAAAATGATATTACATTTTCTAGATCATGGTCACAGTAATAAGATCGTTATAACAAGAATAAACTACTCACATATATGACATAAAGTTACTCAATTGTTCTAAAAAGGAATCAAATGATTAAGTTTGGGAACTATGAAACCATTTGAAAATGTTAAGCTCGAGTAATCAAACTAAACCGAACTTAGGAAAAGAATGTCATACTGGTTTTGAAAATGCTGGTGGTCATTCTAATACTACGTATCGTGACTTTATAAAAGAAATGGATCTCTTTAAAAGAACTTAACGACGTAGTACTGGGGTTAAAACCCGACTTTGGCATAAAATGAAAGTACTTTCGAGTCAGGTGAAACTTGCTTATGCTTGTCGTCAGAAACTTGCCACGCTTGTTGTCAGAAACTCGCCTATGCTTGTGATGCATAGCCTTTGTGCGGTGGTATTTCGCGTTACCGCCTCTCGATAGAGGCCGGTCACGATTTGTCGAGAACTTACTGACGCCCGCAGCTGACGGAGAATTCCACGCATGTTTCCATTTTTTATTACCGCCTTGTTGCTGATGTCACATGGACATGCCTACACCGACGCAGACCGGGCACGCGGCTACGCGGTTCGTTGATTACCCGATATATTATTGTGGTTATACGGACATGTCTACACCGAGGTAGAATTCGGCACGCTGCTACGCGCGTGGCTGATCACCCAAAGATATTATTGTTGACGCTACACGGACGGCTACACCGAGGTAGAATTCCGAGCACGTGGCCACGGGCATTGGTATTATTGTTGCATCATGGACATGTCTACACCGATGCAGACCCGGCACGCGCTGACGAACACGATTGATGCTGGGCGCGACCCATAGTTATATTTGAGTGATGACTGGTATGCGAGTCCTCGATCGATATGATCGCTTTTATGTCGCGAATCAGAGTCAAGTTATCATACATGTCTCCCGCTTTATATAGACTAGTATGATTTCATTACGCATTTTTACGCTACATACTGTACCGCTGTGATCGACTTTCTTCTGGCCGCTCATGCCGCAGAGGTACATCGGCCGTGGATCCCCGCCTAGGATCAAGGCCAACAGACAAGCTCCGCTTTCTGAGGCTTATCTTTGCATGTGTTCCCGAGTTGTAGGTTCTTGTACATCTGTGGTACGGCGGCCCTCACCCCGCCATAGTCAGAAATCTTGGAGGTCTGTAGTAATCGCCACAAGGTGGTTGTAAAGGATTAAACTGCTCGTGTTTTATGATATATCAAGGCAACTGCTTGGCCGCCTGCTTATTTATTATATTTCTTGTTAAATGACTCATGTTTTATGTTCCGCTGATTTTCTCGATGATGTATCACTAGGTGCCCGGTAAGGCATCAAGAATCGCCCCTAACGGGTCGTTACATCAGGTAGCTCTCGCCCAAAGAGCACCCTCCTCGGTATGCCTTTGGCCGAGAAGCATCCCCTCGAGTGTTGTCTCGTAAAATACCCCTTGGTAGAAAAGTATTCTCCAAGTAGTGTTACTATTCCAAAATACTCGCCCAAATACCTTGTAGTATTCCAAGGTTACCCCCTATACTAAAAGCCCGTAAATACTATTATACTTCCCTTCACCACAAAACGAAACCCTAAGGAAAATCTTCATAGCCGGTTGAAGTATTAAGAAGAAGTTATGCGTAGAACTTCTAAGGGTTGCTCGAGCGGTCGAGCACCTGCAGTAGAGCTAAACGTTGCTCAGATCGACATTTAAACTTGATAATTTTGGGCTTACCGAGGTAAATATCTTGTCCTTCTATCGTGATTGGAAATTACATACGTAGTAGTATAGAAAGGAATATAAGATACATGTATGATATTACGTAAGAGAATTGAACCGTGTAAGGATATTACGTAAGAGAATCGAATCAAATCACATCGTAAGAATATTAAAGAAGTTAAGATTAAATCAGATTTACATAGGACTCGTATTTGCAGAGACTCGCGTAGTTTAACGTAGGGAAGTGCTGCCCGATTTTCCGTAATAGAGAACCCATCGCTTAGAATGTTCTACGCAGTAGTCTAGACATCGATAGACTTATATAACCGTTATAGGTCAAGTACGAGTAGCATGTTCTACTTGAAGCGGACAAGGCTAGCCTGATTATAGCGCGAGCGCTTGCTAATAGTGATAATCGTCATGAGGTACGTGATTCTTCCTATCCTCTCGAGCATGATATTTTAAAAGAATATATATAGTACCAGAGACGACGCGGTGTTAATCAACGTGGTTTTACTCCGATGTCTTTTGACTTGAGTTTAAACAATAAGAATCTTGGAAGTATTTCAAAAGAATTAAGAAACCTTTTTGAAAGAAGAGTAATACTTGGTTTTAAAAGCTAAGAGTTATACTAGCTTTACGGGAAGTTAGGTATAACGACTTAAGAGAGATAAAAGAATGGTTTATTGATTTTAGAAGTTAAGAGACTTGATCTTAAAAGATAAGAGACTTGACTTACTTGAATTAATATGAATTTTGTTAAAAGTGTGAAACCTCATTCATGAGTAATGACTACTGGTTTGTAAAAGGAATAATGTTTTACCGATTTCTAAATCGTAATAAGTATCGAACAAACCACGCCAGCTTAATAAAGGGAAATGTATTGACTAATAAAGCATTATTAAAACCAAGAGAAACCTCCATCCGCATAAGCTAAGACGAGACAAAATGATATTACATTTCCTGTATCATGGTCGCTTAATAAGATTGTTATGAACAAGAATAACCTACTCACACATAAGGCATATGTTTCTCAAATTGTTTTAAAAGGAGAATTATATATTTAAGTGATTAAGACTACGAACTACTTAAACCTTTCAAAATGAGAAACTCGAGCATTTGGAATTAGGCAAACTTGAACGCTTGGAAAAGAATGTTGATTACTTGATTTTACAAAGGAAGTGTTTTGGTTTTGGTTTACTTAAAAGATAGTCACTCTATTTTTATACTACTGTATTGTGTGACTTTTGCGAAAGAAACAGATCTTTTAAGAGTTAATGTATGAAGTACTTTGGGGATAAAACCCAACTTGTTAAACATAAAGTAAAGTACCTCAGGTGAATAACTTGATCGTGTTGGTTGTGATAGCCTTGTAATACTTTCTGTTGATTTGATAAGTAAACATGTTAGGGATGCTACGCGGCAGGTTTGTTCGTGTGATGTTTGTAGCGGGTTTTCCTTGTCGCGTTTATGCTGTTTAACCGCAGTCGCTATGATAGTATTGTACCACTCACCTCGACATGATACCGGGTTGTCGCTCCGACGCGGTATAGCTCAGCAACAGGTGACTATGATTCGAGAATACCTCACGCGGGTCCAGGGACCTATGAGCTACGAGTTCCGTGTTAGCGGGTTATACCTTACGCGTCTACGCGCTACGCGATCGCGAACGTGACGATTTACGCCGGAGTACTACCGACGCGGAATACCACGCGCCTACGCGAGTGGCCTACGCGAGTCATGGAAGTTCCAGGATTAGACGCGACATTTGATACCGCGCGAAAGGCCACCGATCATGCGGCGTCTAGACAGCACTCGTGATACGCTTTATGACCTTGGTACCGTGGGTTTTAGTAGTCATTATGCCTTCGCATTTACTCCCGCACGGTTTTATGACATAGCTGGACCGTGTTCATGTGTATTCTCGTGCTTTTATATCATAGATCGCCATGGCGAAGGTATTCCACGCATGATTGATGTCGCGGGCGCGAGACCCATAGTTATATTTGAGCGATGACTTGGCGGCGAGTCCCCGACTTAACATGATCGCTATTTATCGCGGAATCGTAGTTTGGTTATCATACATGTCTCGCTTTATATAGACTACTATGATTTCATTTACAAGATTTTCGGGCCACATACTGGTACCGTTGTATCGACTTCGGGGCCGCTCACGCCGCAGTGTAGGTACGCTTGTTGATCCGCCATGTGGTCACAAATAAGCCTTGGGAAGCCCGCTTTCCCGAGGCTTATCAGCTGCATACCGCCATTGAGGTACTTACATTCGTGGTACGGCGGGCCCCGCCCGCCATCGTTGTCATATCATTCTGTAGGTCAGAGTATCGCGGGCATAGTTTGTAAAAGGACGAATCGTCGGATTTAAGTTTTTAAATATATATATGCCGTAAGGCAACTTTTCGCAGAAAAACTGTTTTACACTTCATATTATTTCATGTCTTGTTTTATGTTCCGCTGATTACTCTGATGTATGTCTACTTGGGTGCCCGGGGTAAGGCACGCCACGCCCGGTTCGTCGTGACACGAAAGGCGCGTTTGTACTTCATTGCGAGCCCACCGGCCTAAGTGGGTGAAATAGTCCTCGCGGGTGAAATAGTCTCACGCGAGCAAATCGCCCATCATGTCCACAGGACCTACGCGTGAAATAGTCCCGAGTAGGATCGCTAATGATACTACGGCGGTGGCCCTACTTTGATTATGAGCCTCCTATTTTTATACAGTAAAGTATACTCTTGTTTACTCTCATTATTAGTAAGGCACATTGTACTGTTATTTGAGTTATCATACATGTCTCCAACTTTATTTTAGACTATATGATTTCATTTCAGTACTTTCAGTTTTACATACTTGGTACATCTGTTGCATCACCCCTTTCCTGTGGTATGCTCATGCCGCAGTAGGGGTAAAGGTGGCGGATCCTCACTCTAGGATCACCGATCTTGTCGTAAGCTCCATTTCGAGGCTTGTCTTTTGGTACGGCTCGATGTTGTAGATTTATGTACATTCGTGGTACGGCGGGCCCCGTCTCCGTCAGCTTGTTATTCTTAGAGGTCAGAGTCATATCTTGTGGTTTGGGTTGTAAGAACAAAGATGTAACTATTTTTTTGTGTTATGTATATTTCACTTAGGTGGCCTATCTGGCCAGCCTCGTTGATATTTACCGCCTAAGCATTTTAAGAGTTTATGTGTCTACTGTATTCTCTCGATGTATACTGTAAGCGGTGCCCAGTAGGGCACCGGGCCGCAGCCCGGGTCGTGACAAAAGTGGTATCGAGCGCTAGTCCTGAAAGTGTCTACGCATCGCGTCTAGTAGTCTTGATTATCTGCGTTGTCAGGCACCACATCTATAATCGTGAGGTCGCAGCGACATTTAGCTCCATTCTTCTCTCTCTCGAGATCGTGCAAGAGTCAGTCTTATTAGGTCAATCCTCTCTAACCTATTCTTATGTATCGCTTATGCCTCCACAGGCTACCAGGCCCGTGGCGGCGAAGGGCAGGAGCCGCCTGGCACGCAGAGGGTTACTAGGACTCGTGCCCACCATGCCCGAGGTTATTGGTCGGCGAGTTCACCACGCCGACAAGATTATGAGCCGAGAGCGCCGAGCCTGCAGGTTCCGACACCGAGCCTCCGCCCGCAGCCAAAGGCAGAGTATAGTGATTATGGAGAGCAGATCGTGTTATTGACTAGCATAGCAAGGTGGCAACGATACAAGAGTGTAGTTAACCCAGATGATGGGCTGAGGATTCGGATTTTGGGTTGTAATCCACCCGAAGTTCTATGGTTCGAGACCGAGGATGATCCTCGAGTTCATTCGGCAGTACAACGGACTATGCAGTGCCAGGGCCTGAGACAGAGTCGCTTGTGTTAGTTTACCGGTTACGCGATATCGTTGAACCGGTTTGAGTCACGAGCCGCTCAGAGGTGGGTGCCCTTCCAGCTTTGGGAGGAGTTCACAGAGGCCTTCTGATCACTTTTGCCTCTTGAGACGGTGAGAGCCCGCGATGTGTTCTGACATCGAGACGAACGAGGACTATCGAGAGTACAACCTGTAGCTCACGCCGCTGTGTACGCGATCACTATTGCATACCGATACGGCAACAGAGTTCACCGCTATGTGACGGGCTAGACCGTTATATGATTACTACATGCCCGGAGCCGCCCTTCACCTGTGTATGGATATTGCCGTGACGCAGCATATGCTCACGGATCGAGAACCGAGCGAGAGACCACCAGATCGAGGCCACCCAAGAGGCCGTGACTGAGAGTCAGCAGTGGTAACTTTCGAGGCGACAACCTCAAGAAGAGCCGTCTACATTTCACC
This sequence comes from Przewalskia tangutica, assembly GCA_029844215.1. Classification (NCBI taxonomy): domain Eukaryota; kingdom Viridiplantae; phylum Streptophyta; class Magnoliopsida; order Solanales; family Solanaceae; genus Przewalskia; species Przewalskia tangutica. Next base: position 87,662,490 of record CM056729.1, read on the forward strand.
AAGCACGCAGTGCTCCATCCAAGTTTTTCGCGAGGTTTGATAGTTCCGTTATTCGCGAGCGTCGTGGCTCCAGCTTCGTTCCGGGCGAACCGGTTCTAGTCGACGAGGCCACCTTTACCTCGACGTGGTCGATGTTGTTACACCGTAGTTCCAGAGTATGTATACGAGGACGCACGCACGAGAATACATGCAGAAATTGGAAATAAGAAAGACGTGATTTTTCACTAAAAGTTTCCGAATTTTGCGAAGGAAAAAGGTTCATAACGGGAATTGGATTCCCGATTTGGTATTCGGACTTTTGGAATATTTAAGAATTATGGAATTTTATTTCCGACTGGTCACGCTGGCCCACGGAGGAAATTTACGGCTTATAAGGGCCCACTTTATTTTCGGATTTTGGCATTACGGATATTTTCGAGATGAAATATTTTGACGAGTAGGGGCTTACACGCGGTCACTCCCCATGTGGCCCTCGGGGCCGAATTGGAAGTGGACACCTAGCCTGACGCGATCGGGACAAGTGGCAAGCCACTTGTCCCATTTTTGTGGTAGCCAAATGGTTGGCCAACTACCCACCCACATGCACCCCATCCTCACCACACACTTGCCTAGATCTTGGCCATTGATTTTCCTATAAATACCCCATTGATTTCAAGACTTCTACATCCACTTAAATGTTTCTACGTCACAAAAATCCCCTCTCAGGTAGCACTGTCCAAATCCCCTTTGTAGAAAAATTCTTCAAGTTGGTATAGTCCCAAATACCTTAGCCTAGTATTCCTAGTAGTTTTCCAAAGTTATTTCAAATATTAAGAGCTCCTAAATACTACTTTATTCCTTTAGTCGCAAAAACGAAGCTCCTAGAAAAATCTTCATAGCTTAGATGAAGTGTTAAGAGAAGTTGTTTAGAAACTTCTAAGGGTTGCTGGAGCGGTTGGAGCGTAAGGATTTGGAGCCAAACGTTGCTCGTGATCGACTTATAATCTTGGATAATTTTGGGCTTATCGAGGTAATGATCTTCGTCCCCTATTGTAATGGATATTACGTGGTAGTAATGTATAGTCGAGTATACTATATGTAGAATGAATATGGATAAGAATTGAATCAGATTATATAGGACTGTATTTACGAGACTTGTAGTATTATTGTGGAGTAGAATTGTACACGCCCGGTTAGACGTAACCCCGGGATTGTTGGCTCGCAGCGTGCCTCGCAGAGAGGAGATTTACGTGGTCATGGGGAGGTGCTGCCAAATTTTCCGTAGAATAAGGAATCTTGTATCTAGAAATATTCTACGGCGGATCTAGAGGTCGATAGACGCCATTTGCGGGCCTTTATAGGTCAAGATTACGAGTAGCGTATTCTACTGGCGGTGGAAAAGGCGAGCAAGGTTAGAGTACTTTGAGCGCTTTGCTAATTGTCGATAATCGTCGCGAGGTATGCGAACCTCTTCCTATCCTTTCTAGCATGATATTTGTGAAATATATTTAGTGCAAGAGACGACGCAGTGTTTAAAGGAAATTGATTTTCCTTTGTGTCCTTGACTTGATTCCAAAGTTAAGTGACTTGTTATGAAATATTAAGGACTGAATTATGTTAAAAGTTGTAAACCTCACCATGAGTAATGGGTGTGGTCTTTAAAAAAGAATAAAGTTACCTTGATTTCGAAAATAAGAATGGTTTTATCATTGGATTTAAAATGATAACTTGACTTATAAATAACTTGATTTTGGGAAAGGAGAAGTAACTTGATTTAAGGGTATAGGTTACTTGTTTTTAAAAGAGTAAGACCCTTGGTTTAAAAAGTATATTGCTACTTGACTTTAAAAAGGAAAAAGTGTCTTTGTTTTAAAAGAAGGTATGAAAATTGTTTTGGTTTTACTTTGATGTCTTTTGACTTGAGTTTAAAAATAAGAATCTTGAAGTATTTCAAAAGAGTTATGAATCATTTTGAAAGAAAAGAAATACTTGAGTTTTAAAGCTTAAGTGTTATACTAGCTTTATGGGAAGTTAGGTATAACAACTTAAGAAAGATAAAAGGAACGGTTTACTTATTTGTTTATGAAAGTCTTATATTGATTTCTGGAAAGTGTAGTAAGATGGTTTGATAAGTAAACATGTTATGATGCTACGTGTGTTAGTGTCTTGTGATGTTTGTGTAAGGGGGTTATTCTTGTTGTGCTTACGTTGTTAAACGATAAGCCCGTCAGATCGCTATTATATCACATACCTCGACTTGTTACGATGCCGACTTGCCACCTCGATGCGAGGAATACCTCACGCTGGTCCTGATGACCTACGCGAGTCGCGGAGTTCCGTGATTGATCATTCGGTGTATTATCCCGACGCGAGGATGCCTCACGCGTCCGTGTTACTACGCGTTCTATGTGACTACGCGACTTCGGGGTCCGTGACGATGTCGCGTTAGCTACCCCCGATGCGGCGAATACCTCACGCGGTTCGGTGACCTATGCGATCGCGGAGTTCCAGATTAGGCTCGCATAATGATACTACGGGCGATTGGCCTTGCTTCGATCATTAGCGCCCAGAAAAGCCCGCCATTATATCTATTTTTGCTCTTGCTTATGCCGCGCACTATGCGCGCTGAATTGGTTGTATTTGTGGTTTTAAAAATGCTGATTTCATTTCAAGATTTACGCTTCACATACTGCAATACCACAGATCGACTTCTGGGCCGCTCATGCCGCAGTAGAGGTACACCGCCGATCCTCGCCATGTGATCATAGTTCATTATTGGGAAGCTCCGCTTCCCGAGGCTTATCTGTGGTATGATTCCTCGAGGTGTAGTTCTTATACATTCGTGGGTTTGGCGAGGACCTGTCCCGTCGTTGTTGTTATAAAACTCTTAGAGGTCTATAGTACTTTTATGTGCAGGATTTGTAAAAGGGATGTAACTGTTCAAGTTTGTATTATATATTATGCAGAAAGGTAACTGCTTTAGCCTGCTTTATTTCACTGCTTATCTTTATGAGTTTTTTATTTTCCGATTTTCTCGATGTCAGATCACTAGGGTGCCCGGTAAGGCATCCAGCGCCCGGTTCGGTCGTGACAAAAGTGATATCGCAGCGCTAATCTCAAAGTGTCTACGCACTGCATCTAGTAGTCTTGATTATCTAGATGCACGCACCACACCTATAATCGTGAGGTCACAGGATATTTAGGATTGGTTTCATTCTTCTCACTCGAGATCGTGCCTTAGAGCGTGTTATAAGTCGACTACTCCGACGATTCTTTTCACCCGCTATGCCTCTACGCAGGCAACCAGAGCCCGTGAGGCAAGGCGCCAGGGAGTCGCGAGTAGAACACTGGGTTACGGCGGCACAGCCCGGTCACACCGAGATAGTGCTTCATTCGGGAGTTCGCGACGCCGCTAGCCCCGTGAGAGTTTAGAGCAGAGCAGAGCCACCGAGACCACGATACCGAGCCTCTAGTCCCACGGCCAGAAGCAGGATATGAGTTACAAGGAGACGACCCGCCACACCGGTCTGGCCGAACGAGGACGACGGAGCCGCGGTTCCGGCAGCATCAGAGTTCACCCTAGATCCGATAGTTTTGAGACTTTGGGACTTCTTTGAGTCGCACCACCCGAGTCCTATGGATCGAGGACCGGCGAAGATCATCGTGAGTTTATTCGAGAAGTTGCATGATCATGAAAGTGATCAAGACCTCGCAGGCATTTCTTACACTTCGCCTCGCAGACGGCGAGAGTTTCGCAGATTGATTTACGAGGTCGAGGCGTAACGCGACGGTTCGAATACAAGATAGAGTTTGACTTATTAGCTCGCTATATCCCCGCTAGTGGCGCATACGAGGATGAGTGCACCGATATGTCACATGACATGACGATTATCTAGCAGAGTTGTACAAGAGTAGCTCTTCAAATACATGGAAATTGCCCGCAGACAGCTTACGCCAAGCAGATCGAGGAACGGAGATCGACGGATTAACCAAGATCAGCGTAAGAGGGCCGTAACAGCAGGTCCTTTGGTAACTTTCGAGGCGGACCTTCTCGCCAGCAGATCGCATGCGCGCTCCGCCAAGACAGAGTGGTCCTCCACGACTTCGTGACGCTCGGGTATTTAGGAGTTGGTCGAACCAGGTTTCGATTCACAAATTTGCATAGGTTCTAGCCACCGATTCGCTCTCGCTGTTCACTACGTGGTAGACGCCATCCCGAGGAAATGTCGCTCTTTCACTAACGCTTGTTTTACCAATGCACGCCGTACATGCGAGGAGAGAATGTCCTAGAGAGGATACAAAGGGATGACTTAGCCTACCAAGTCGGGCCATGGATTCAAAGTGGTCTGAGAGAAGGGTGTTAGCTGAGGAGGCCACCCCACCCCTGCATGGCCGCTATGTAGGTGTTCTTGGGGAGTGTCGACTACTTAGATAGCTTGTTAGCTTCATGACAGCAGGCCATTTTGCAGAAATTGTCCGAACAGAGGTGGCGAATGTTACGACTCACCTTCTGGATCAAGTGGCTGGTTCATCTCACCTTCTATAGTTATGCGCCAAAGAAAGCAGGATTTGATTAGAGCGACAGGAAAGCGAGGCAAGAGTTACAGAGATCTCTTCAAATTTAAGAGACTTGTTTAGTCAGCATGGTAGATACATGGAGTGCTATGTTCGGTTAGCATTGTGTAAGTTGTGATTAGAAAACACGGTAGTTGAAAAGGGTAAGTCCGGGACGAAAATGGGGAGCCTTAGAATTTATAATACTGGGACTCGACGCGCGCCGCCCGAGTGGATGTTACGCTGGTCTTCAAGTACTTGGTACGCGTAATAAATATCAGGACGATTCCATGGTAGTGTGAGACGGAAGTGGTAGCTTTCATGACATGAAATAGTAAGATTGTTCCGACCAGAACGAGTTTAGTACGGTTGGTCGGTCGAGGCCATATCGCGAGTCAACCCGCAGCCCTAATACGCGGGCCTGGCGTGGTCCCGCTAGATGATAGGTCACGAGGGTGTTAGGCCCAAGTTTAGGTAACCATCGCACGAGTTCGTGGACGCGTCGACCAATAGTCGCCGATGAGGTCAGCCCATCCCGCCTTTTAGTCGACGCTTACTCCGCGAGGTTACGCGAGATGTTGTATATTGAAGGTTGTAAGGCGCACGGTTCCTACTTTTATTTTACGGCAGCAATGAGCCCGCTTTATGGCTATTTCTTTTGGGAGGTTTTACCAAAGTGGTTAGGAACTCAAAGTAGTCTCAATATTGCATTCACCTCGCCGAAAAACAATACATTTTATCCGCATATCGAGGATAGGTTACGCCTGTTTTGATTTCGTGGTAGTCGTGTTACACCGCATTTACAGGACATGTTTTAAGAACGCACGTAAGAACTCACAGCAGTTAAGATTCGAGACTTGTAAAATTTATCTAATTATGAAATTGCTCTAAAACGCATCATTGTCAGGATGAATGGGAGGCGACACGCGGTCACCCCTTAACGATGCTCGACGAAATTTGCAAGTGCAAGAGGGTCATCGACCTTTGTTAGCAAGACAAATCTTGCAAGTAGTAGCTTGAGATTCTTGACTAAGTCAAAGGGGTCCACTAGTCTTGATATTTGATAAGACTTCATCCAAACCACCCATTTGTTTACATCTTGACCCTCCATTGCACTATTGTCACGACCCGAACCTGCTGGATCGTGCCGCACTCGCACCCAAGTAGACATACATCGAGTAATCAAATATAAAACAAGACATGAAATAATGTGAAGTGTAAACAGCTTATTCGAGAAAAGTTGCCTTTCGCATATATATATATAAACTTAAATCCAAAGCATACATCCTTTACAAACTCGCCACAACAAGATTCATGCACTCTAAGAGTTTTAATAACAATGACGGACAGTGGCCCGCCATACCCCCGAATGGGTACCTACAACGACAGGACTATACCATCGATAAGCCTCCGAGAAACGGAGCTTCCCAAATGCCGAATCGTGACTCCTACGAGCGAGGATCAACAATCGTGTACTACCGCGCATTTAACGCACTCGGGCGAGGTCAAGACAACAGTACCAAGTATGTGAATCAAAATATCAGAAATGAAATCATAATAGTCTATATAAAATGTAAGACATGTATGATAACCAAACTAAGCTCACAATAAATAAGCCATGTCAAGTCGTGGACTCACGCCTCAAAGTCATCACTAAATATAACTACGGGTCTCACGCCCACAACATCAATCACGCCGTGAATACCTTCCTCACCGCCGCGCCTATGATATAAAAGCACCAAGGAATACACATGAACACCGTGTCCCACCTGTCATAATAAAACCGCACGGTAAGTACGAAGGCATAGCCGACTACTAAAACCTACAAAGACTAACAAAGTCATAAATCAGACACGAGGTCTTCCTAGACCGCCAATGATCGCCGCCACTCGCCCGCAATATCAAATGCACGCCTAATCGAACTTCCCGCACCGCATAGGCCACTCACAGGCCCGCATGAGGTATTCCCCGCATCGGTGGTAGCTACTCCCGCATCGCCCCGACTCGCACCGCACGCCACATAGACCGCATGAGGTATAACCGCACACTAACTCTGAACTCTCGTAGCTCCGCATAGGTCCTCGACTCCGCATGAGGTATCCTCGAATCATAGTCACACGCATCGCTCGAGTATACCCCACATCGAGGCGCCTAACTTTTGTCAGTCACGACCCGACCAGCCACATCGTGCCCTACCTGGGCACCCTTAAAACATACAACATAATAAACTGTTGCGGAAAATAAGTAACACACATTTTTTTTTTTAAACCAAGGCAAAGCCGATAAGGCTGCCGTAATATAAATCACCCAAAAAGGGCTTACACTATCCAAAAATGTAATTACAATTCTAACCACCCAAATTTACATGAATACGCACTCTAAGATGGACACCTACTACGACGACAAGGCCCCGCCACTCGAATATACATAGTCATGACAACTCCGAACATCGAGCCATCTCAAAATGTCAACCAGATCCTAAGCTCATGATCCATAATCGTACCTAAACTCATGGACATTTAACGCAGCTCTCAAGGGGTCAAGACAACAGTACCGAATATGGAATGTAAATAAAGTACAAGAAATGATCATAACTGCATAAAGGAATGACAGAGCAAGTATAAAAAGTACATACTGATCCTCGCCGTGTCATTACCACTTATGAACTTAATTGCATATCATTATCTTTTCCATTCCATTAAGAGTTATAGCCATATCTTACATATACTTAGGAAAAACATCAAGTTCATTACCATATAACCTTACTTATCTTTCATAACCTAATCCGCCTTTACTGAGGACGCTTATACTACCCGCCAAATCGACGCGATAAGGTCACATAGTCCGCCTCAAAGCGTATACCGCCTACCATCTGGTCGATAATGTCATATAGTCCGCTCAGAAGGTATACCGCCTGCCCATCTCGGGTCGAGCACGTCATATAGTTCGCCTGTAGGTATACGCCTACCATCTCGGTCGATAATGTCATATAGTCGCCTGCAGAAGGTATACCGCCCATCTTCGGGTCGAGCATGTCATATAGTCCGCCAGTAGGTATACCGCCGCCATTCTCGGTCGAGCATGTCATAGTTCGCCTGCAAGGTATACCCGCCCATCTCTCGGTCGATAATGTCATATAGTCCGCCTGAAAGGTATACGCGCCCATCTCTCGGGTCGATAATGTCATATAAAACCCGAATTTAACCCAACGTATCACGCACCTCTACTCTTTAGAAAGACTCATTTTCAAATAAACTTCCTGCATACTAACAACCGTAGTATCAAGTCATCTCTACCTTTCAGACAAGTCACAATACCTTTTAGAAATACAATTACCGCTTCTAAATCAAGTGACTTCTTTCTTAAAGACCTTAAGCAATTGGTACCTTTAAAACAATTTGCCCTTCTTTATTTCAAATCATTTCTTGTTTATGATATCAAGAAAACATTCTCTTAACCTCCCATAAAGTTATTATAACTAACTTCCCATAAAGCCGCTATACTAACTTTATGCCTTAAACTAATTCATTCTTTTTATAACCAAGAGACTTATACTTTCAAATCAAATCACATAGCTTTCAAAATACTTCAAGTCTCTTAACCTTTAAGAAAACAAGTTTCAAAGTCTTAAAACTTCATACGTAAACTCTTTCAAATTAAGCAACATATACTTTGGTGCATTGTGAATAAGTTATACTTATTTATAACGATCTTATTCAAGTAGTCATGATCTAGAAAATGTAATACAATTTTGTCTTATCTTAGCTTCTATGCAGACGGAGAATTCTACTTGTTTTAACATAATTAATTGTCATTACATTTTCCTTTATTAACGCTGCAATGGCTTGTTTGATACTTATTCTCATTTGTGCCGTAAATTAGCCAAGTCAACTCGACTCCAAATACTTCCTAACGACTCTTACCAACATCCCCCATAAGACTTGGTAATGACATAGATTTCTGACGTAGCTTTTACATAGAGTAAATCAACATAACTACCTCTTAACTTCTAAGAGTAGATTTAAATCATGAAATACTACTACATGTATATTTCATACATAGAATCATGCCAAAGGAAGAAGAGGTTCACATACCTCGCGACGACATCGACAAGTAGCAAAAGCTCCAAAGTACTTCAACCTTGCTAGCTATTCCATCCTTCAAGCAGAATACGCTATACTTGGTCCTTCAACCTAAATTGGCCATAATACATCCATTAACCTCTAGCTTCGAACGTAGAATATTCTAAGTGCTAAGTCACTAAATTCTACGGAAAATCTGACAAAGACTTCCTTTGTTTCTACATACTTTGCCACCTTTTTCAAGGCCGAATACAATAACCAAACACGCCACATTTAAGGCCCAACAAATCAGCTAACTAAAGGGATTACACGCCTTAACAGACGGTAAAATTCCGCCCACCAAATACATTAAACTAGTCCACAATACAAATGTCAATTCGCCAAAAAGTGCAACAACCTATCAACCTTCCAATTCCTTTTCAATCCAAGTTCTTAGGTCTAGCATGTCATTTAGTCATAAACAACTTAGCAATTATAACCACCTTAATCAACTCTTAGATAACATGCGATTTACTAAACTAGTAACTAAATTGAATTACAATCTTAAAGGCTAAATCATGCAACTTTCGGATTCCATCCAAATAGTCCATAACACATATCATTCTTCATACTATAATCCACATGATCATTTCTAACTACTACATGAAATCTCGAATTAATATAGCAAGACGGAAATTATTACCTTCTTAAGCTCAAAATGATCCAAAACCCTAAGTCGATCCTTAGCAACCCAACTCCTTTTCTTGACGCTTCAATCCGCTATTTGCAACCCTGTTTGTGAAAAACTCCTCTTCTATTTCCAACTTCAAAGCCAAGAGCTCCCTAGGTTTTCGCCTTACTAACGTGAAAACGCTGCTTTTTCCAAATCTTTCTATTGAGATATCCTTACAATACCCTTAGGACCTTGGGTTTAAGTCTTCAGGAATAAAGGATCACAAACTAAAATTTTTGTGGGACTTAGTACGAACCCGCGAGCTCCTCTCTTAGCTCTCTAATATTTCTTGAAATATGACTATGTGGAACTAGTCTTGCTACTAGTATGCATTTATAACACTACTGAGGGTCAAGACTTAAACAAATGGTTGGCTAAGATGATTTTCACTAGATCAAGCCCACGTGGCCCTTTGACAAGTCAACAATATCAAGCTCTATAATTAGCAAGACTTTCTCATCTTTACCATGGTCAAATGACCTTTGCCCTTGCATTAATTCGACCAAGCCACGTGGGAGGGTGCCACGGTCGCCTCCCATTCGCCCATAAAATTCGTGAACCCTCATGGTCCCACAAAACGTAAAATTTCTGGGCCCCACACGACCAAATCCAGAAATAAATTTCCATAATGAAAATATATTCCATAATCCTCAATTCATGCATTTTGAGAATCCAATTCTCCTCAACGAACATTTTTCCCTTTCCGACGTTTCTAAGATTTTCCGCTTAAAACAATTCTTTCTTTCGCACTAATTTCAAGTCTTGAGTTCCTTACGTACATTCTCTTAAAAATGTCCTGGAGTTACGGGGTGTAACATGTATCATGTCAAGAGGTGAGTGGTACAATACTATCATAACGGCTTATCGTTAAACAACATAAGCACAATCAAGGGAAACCCCTTTACACAAACATCACAAGATACTAACACACGTAGCATCCTAAACATGTTTACTTATCAAATCAACAAGAAAGTATTACAAGGCTATCACAAACCAACACAATCAAGTTATTCACACAAGGTACTTTCTACTTTATGTTAACAAGTTCTGTTTTTATCCCCAAAGTACTTCATACATTAACTCTTTAAAAGATTCGCTTTTCACAAAAGTCACACAATTCGTAGTATAAAAATAGAGTGACTATCTTTTTAAGTAAAAAAAAACACTTCCATTTGTAAAATCAAGAAACAACATTATTTTCAAAACGTTCAAGTTTGACTAATTTCAAATGCTCAAGATTCTCATTTTCTAAAGGTTTAGTAGTTCATACTTTTAAACACTTAAAAATAAAATTCTCCTGTAAAACAATAATAGAAACAAATTCATCAGGTGTGAGTAGGTTAATCTTGTATATAATAATCTGATTAAAGCAAACATGATCTAGGAAATGTAATATCATTTTGTCTCATCTTAGCTTCTATGCAGATTGAGGTTTCTAATGTTTTAATAATACTTTATTAGTCAATACATTTCTTTATTAGCGCCAGAGTTTGTTCGATACTTATTCGATTTCAAATCAAGAAACATTATTCCTTTTAAAACTAAGTACTCATTACTCACGAATGAGGTTTCACACTTTTAACAAAATTCATATTAATTCAATTAAGTCAAGTCTCTTATCTTTAAGATCAAGTCTCTTAACTTCTAAAATCAATAAACCATTCTTTTTATCTCTTAAGACGTTATACCTAACTCCCCATAAAGCTAGTATAACTCTTAAGCTTTTAAAACCAAGTATTACTCTTCTTTCAAAAACGGTTCTTAATTCTTTTGAAATACTTCAAGATTCCTATTATTTAGACTCAATTCAAAAGACATCGGAGTAAAACCACGCTCGCTTAACACACGCACGCTCACCGCATTATATATATATTCTTTTAAAATATCATGCTCAAGAGGATAGGAAGAATCACATACCTCGCGACGATTATCGACTATTAGCAAAACGCCCACCGCTAAAACCCGCTTAGCCTTGTCCACCTTCAAGTAACACGCCATCGCAAAGATTTCAACCTATAACGGTTATATAAGTCTATCAATGTCTAGACTACTCTGTAGAACATTCTAAGCAGAGGCTTCTCTATTCTACGGAAAATTGGGCAGCACTACCCTACCCGTTAAACTACACAAGTTCATCGCAAATACAAATTCTATGTAAGTACGCTTTAATCTTCTTCTTTAATATTCTTCGATGTGATTTCACTCAATCTTTTTCAGAATATCCTTCTATTACGCTCAATTCTCTTCTCAGAATATCCTTCTATGAATCTTATATTCATTTCTATACTACTACAAAGATGTAATTTCCAATTACAATAGAAGGACAAGAGTATTTACCCTCGAAGCCCAAAATTATCCAAGTTTAAACGCTGATCCCGAGCAACGCTTAGCTCCTACTGGCGCCCAACCCGCCTCCAAACAACCCTTAGAAGTTCTACGCAACTTCTTCTTAATACTTCAACCGACTATGAAGATTTTCCTTAGGGTTTCGCTTTTGTGATCAAGTGGAAGTATAATAGTATTTCTGGCTTTTAGTATGTGGGTAACCTTGGAATACTACAAGGTATTTTGAATAGTAACAATACTTGGAGAATACTTTTCTACCAAGGGGGTGTATTTTACGAGAACAACTCAAGGTGGGTACTTCTACCAAAAGGCCTCACAAAGGGGGGAGGGGTGCTCTTTGGACGAGAGCAACAAGAAGGGGGGGAGCAGATTTCAAGACTTAGAAATTATTTTGTGGATGAAGAAGTCTTCAACAAAGGGGGGTATTTATAGGCCAATCAATGGCCAAGATCAAGACAAGTGGTGGCAAGTGTAGGGTGAGGATTTGGACAAGTGTTGTGTGGGTCCCACTTGCTCATCTACTACACAAAATATCTAGCAAAAATTGACCAAATGTTTAAGGCCACAAAACAATAAAACGTACAACCATTCCCATAGGTTGTCATTCACTCGAGGCCAAGTGTCGCCTCTCGCTGGTCCAAAGTATTTCATCTCTGAAAAATCCGCAAAAATTATTAATGTTGTAACCGTAATTTTCCTTCGCAGTTTGGAAAACGCTTCATTTAAAACTATTCTATTCGTAGTTGTGCATAAATTTCGCCCCTTTGCCTACTTAAGGCTTAAACTTTTCAGACGCACGCCCTCACGCATATACCGAAATACGGTATAACATTCTCTCCTTAGAAACATTCGTCCGAATGCTCCTTCTAAGCCTCAAAACATACATGCGCTCGTATAGTCTTCACTACTATACTTACGAAAACAATCATGCCACACCTGGCCATAAAATAACACACGCGCAAATACTTAATCCAAGTCCACGAGGAATCACCTCCATCACTACAAAAGCTACCACCCAAGGGCTAAAATATACTCCCTTCGCACCTTCACTTTACAAAAGAAATGATCACATCTATGTTCTTAACACATGCTCGCTTCTTCCCTTACTCATCGTGACTTTCTCGTGACACTCAACTCTTTCTCATAACTTACTACATCTCTCAAGTATCGCCTTCCAAAATCTCGGGTTACTATCTCCAACTTGGTCATCATTAATCGAACACTGACGGATCTCCGATACTTTTCCGAACATAACAACATGAAAGATCGGACGCATCGCTTCCTACGCTGGACGGCAATGCTAACTTATAGGCAATCCGCCTATTCTACAAACAACTGAAAATGCCCAAAAGCACTTTGGGTTAAGTTTCGCTTTCCAAAACTCGCCACACCTTTCCGGGTGGTACTTCTCATACACTCCACCGCCAACTCGAACCTGCCGCCCGATTATCCGCACGACTTCGCTGACTCGAGCCGCCAATAACCTCTCCCGATAGGCTTCACCCTATCCACATCCTCGCCGAAACAAGAATGAACCACTATCTCAACCTTGCCAACATCGAACCAATCGATCAAGAATCTTACACTTCCGCCCATACAAGGCGCCATAAGGCGATATCCGACATCGATATGGTAGCTATTATAATACACACTCAACCAAGAGGCGAATAATCCTTACCTACCCTCAAATCCAAACACCGCCCGAGGGCGAACGCGACATCGAGACTCACCGAGTTCCTAACCCCGCTCGTAAAACTTCCAGAAAAGAAATAGCCAGAATCTGGCTCCATCGTCATTATAAGGCGAAGGTAGGCACCTCGCAGCCTTACAACCTTCCCGATATAACATCTCGCATAACCTCTCACGAGTAAACGGTCTTGACTAAAAGACAAGATGGGCCGACTCATCGGCCCGACCATCGGTCGAACGCATCCACGAACTCAGACAATGTTAATTAAACTTGGGCCTAACACCTCGTGATTCTACCACCGCGACCACCTCGAACTGACCCCACCATATTACAGGCCATGGGTTGACCCGCGATCGGCCCTCAACCCGACCCGCTATCGCGCAAAACTCTTGTTCCTCGATCCGGAACAATCTCCTCATCGAGTCACGAAAACCTAGTGGTCTTCTTAGCTCAACTACCCTCTTTCATTTCATACCACTCAGAGACTTATCACACAAACATATCTCACGTGTATTATGCACTCCGATAAGGGTCAAACATAAAGATAATCTTTCACTCAAGATGGCCTTGCCTCTAAGGTCTCCACGTATAAAACTCTAAGGCTCACACTTTCCTTATCCCTAATCTTACCCTTTTAACTAACCATGATTTCTAATCACAATTAACACAATGCTATCTGAACATAACACTTAAGATATACTCATCTTATCACACATACTAATCTCTAGAGGGTTAAAGATATACCTGAATCTACTGCTTCACTTCCCCTTTATCGTTCTAATCAATCATGCCCGGCTGGGCGCATAGCTAGGGAAGGTGACGAACTAGCCACTGATCCCGGCCGAGTTCTACATCCGCGCCACCGCCGGACAATTTCTCGCAAATGGCCCTCGCTGGCCGCAGTAAAACAAGTGTCAAGAAGTACGACACTCTCCACAACGACACTTACCACAACGCCACACCGAGCGGGTGGCCTCCGCTAACAACCCTTCCTCTCCGAGCCACCGAATCCGCAATCGATCCGTAGGTCGAGTCCTTCTACTTGCATCCTCCTACTAGACACCTTTCGACATGGCCTCGATGGCCGCAGTAAAACAAGCACCAACAAAGATGACATTCCCGACGACGCCGCTACATCGCAACACTGGGAAAATCAATCAGCCGGGCCGAACTTACGTGTATCTGCGGCACCGTAAGCCTCGAGCTCGACCAACTCCGCATACTCCGAACGCCCCGAACCCCGAGGACCATTTCAGATCGGGCGAGGCGCATATCCGCTCACGGTAGGTCCGCCGAAGTTACCAGCGACTCGCCGACCGCCTCTTCACGATCTTCGTTAATCCGCCGATCTCACGCTTTCGCTTGTGCATAAGCCCGCATACGTGCCATGCTCAAGCTCGATCAAGAGCTACTCTTGCACAACCCTTTCTTAAATAGTCATCAAGACCCGTGATAAATCCGTACACTCTATATTCGGCCGTTGCTAAAATACTAGCTAATGTGTCCATCCCTTTGTAATCCATATTCTCTGCTCCGGCCGTGGAATCAAGGCTCATATATCATGGCCGCAGAGGAATCGCTGCCGTGCAAACTCGGGCCGCGACGCCGCAGTAACTCCCGAACGAAGCACCACCGCGATGATTGGGCCGTTCTCGTGAACCCTCTCAGGTTTATTCGCAGCCTCCTCGCCGCTTTGCCTTCTCGGGCTGTTTTACGCGAGGCATAATCGTAGGGGAAAGAAATACGTTGGAAGGGTCCAACTTATAACACGCCTCTAAGCACGATCTCGAGTGAGAAGAATGGAAACCAATCCTAAATATCCTATAGCCTCCTGACATTGGTGTGGTGCACAACACACCGATAATCAAGACTTACTAGATACGGTCAGAGACACTTTCCGAGGATTAATCGCTCGATACCACTTTTGTCACGACCAACCTGCCCGTGATCGTGCCTTACCCCGCACCCAAGTAGACATACATCGTAGTAATCGGAATATAAAACAAGACATGAAATAATGTGAAGTGTAAAACAGCTTATCTCGAGAAAAGTTGCCTTTCAAAGATATATATATAAACTTAACCAACAGCTATATCCCTTTACAAACTCGCCACAACAAGATTTTGCACTTAAGAGTTTTAATAACAATGACGGACAGGCTCCGCCATACCCCAATGTAAGTACCTACAACGACAGGACTATACCATCGATAAGCCTCCGAGAAACGGAGCTTCCCAAATGTCGAATCGTGACCCTACGAGCGAGGATCAACAATCGCGTACTTACCGCAGATGAACGCACTTCGGGCGAGGTCAAGACAACAGTACCAAGTATGTGAAATCAAAATATCAGAAATGAAATCATAATAGTCTATATAAAATGTAAGACATGTATGATAACCAAACTACGCTCACAATAAATAAGCAAATATGTCAAGTCGTGACTCACGCCTCAAAGTCATCACTCAAATATAACTACGGGTCTCACGCCCACAACATCAATCATGCCCGTGGAATACCTTCCTCACCGCCAATATGATATAAAAGCACCAAGGAATACACATGAACACCGTGTCCCACCGTGTCATAATAAAACCGCACGGGTAAGTACGAAGGCATAGCCGACTACTAAAACCTACAAGATAAACAAAGTCATAACGGTATCACGAGGTCTTTCTAGACTCCCAAATGATCGAATCGCCACTCGCCCGCAATATCAAATGTGCGCGCCTAACTCGAACTTCCGCAGCTCCGCACTCCGCAGGCCACTCACATAGGCCCGCATGAGGTATTCCCGCATCGAGGGTAGCTACTCCCAAGCATCGCCCCGACTCGCAGTCCGCACGCCACATAGACCGCATGAGGTATAACCCCGCACACTAACCTCGAACTCGTAGTTCGCATAGGTCCTCGACCCGCATGCAGGTATCCTCGAATCATAGTCACACAGATCGCCTCGAGTATACCCTACACGGAGGCGCTTTAACCCCAGATCATGTCAAGAGGCGAGTGGTACAATACTATCATAACGGCTTATCGTTAAACAACATAAGCACAATCAAGGGAAACCCTTTACACAAACATCACAAGATACTAACACACGTAAAGATCCTAAACATGTTTACTTATCAAATCAACAAGAAAGTATTACAAGGCTATCACAAACCAACACAATCAAGTTATTCACACAAGGTACTTTCTACTTTATGTTAACAAGTTCGGGTTTTTATCCCCAAAGTACTTCATACATTAACTCTTTAAAAGATTCGTTTCTTTCACAAAAGTCACACAATACCCGTAGTATAAAAATAGAGTGACT
Organism: Przewalskia tangutica; assembly: GCA_029844215.1. Classification (NCBI taxonomy): domain Eukaryota; kingdom Viridiplantae; phylum Streptophyta; class Magnoliopsida; order Solanales; family Solanaceae; genus Przewalskia; species Przewalskia tangutica. The sequence goes on from CM056729.1 coordinate 87,679,171, forward strand.
ATCTTTTTAAGTAAACCAAAACACTTCCCTTTGTAAAATCAAGTAACAACATTATTTTCCAAACGTTCAAGTTTGCCTAATTTCAAATGCTCAAGTTTCTCATTTTCGAAAGGTTTCGTAGTTCATAGTTTTAATCACTTAATAATATAATTCTCCTTTAAAACAATTTGAGAAACATATGCCTTATGTGTGAGTAGGTTATTCTTGTTTATAATAATCTTATTAAAGCAGCCATGATCTAGGAAATGTAATATCATTTTGTCTCATCTTAGCTTCTATGCAGATGGAGGTTTCTACTGGTTTTAATAATACTTTATTAGTCAATACATTTCCCTTTATTAGCGCTGCTGTGGTTTGTTCGATACTTATTCTGATTTCCGAAATCAGTAAAACATTATTCCTTTTAAAAACCAAGTACTCATTACTCACGAATGAGGTTTCACACTTTTTAACAAAATTCATATTAATTCAATTAAGTCAAGTCTCTTATCTTTTAAGATCAAGTCTCTTAACTTCTAAAATCAATAAACCATTCTTTTTATCTCTCTTAAGTCGTTATACCTAACTCCCCATAAAGCTAGTATAACTCTTAAGCTTTTAAAACCAAGTATTACTCTTCTTTCAAAAACGGTTCTTAATTCTTTTGAAATACTTCAAGATTCTTATTATTTAGACTCAAGTCAAAAGACATCGGAGTAAAACCACGCTCATTAACACACGACGCTTACCGCATTATATATATATTCTTTAAAATATCATGCTCAAGAGGATAGGAAGAATCACATACCTCGCGACGATTATCGACTATTAGCAAAACGCCCACCGCTAAAACCCGCTAGCCTTGTCCACCTTCAAGTAGAACACGCCACTCAAAGATTTCAACCTATAACTGCTATATAAGTCTATCAATGTCTAGACTACTCAGAGAACATTCTAAGCAGAGGCTTCTCTATTCTACTTTAAAATTGGGCAGCACTACCCTACCCGTTAAACTACACAAGTTCATCGCAAATACACTATGTAAGTACAGCTTTAATCTTCTTCTTTAATATTCTTCTCACGTGATTTCACTCAATCCTTTTCTCAGAATATCCTTCTATTACGCTTCAATTCTCTTCAGAATATCCTTCTATGAATCTTATATTCATTTCTATACTACTACAAGATGTAATTTCCAATTACAATAGAAGGACAAGAGTATTTACCTCTGTAGCCCAAAATTATCCAAGTTTAAATGCTGATCCCGAGCAACGCTAGCTCCTACTCCGGCGCCCAACCCGCCTCCAAACAACCCTTAGAAGTTCTACGCAACTTCTTCTTAATACTTCAACCGACTATGAAGATTTTCCTTAGGGTTTCGCTTTGTGACCAAGGGAAGTATAATAGTATTTCCGGCTTTTAGTATAGGGTAACCTTGGAATACTACAAGGTATTTGGGGCCAAGGTATTTTGAATAGTAACAATACTGAGAATACTTTTCTACCAAGGGGGGGTATATTTTACGAGAACAACTCAAGGTAGGGGGGGTACTTCTCGGCCAAAAGGCCTCACAAAGGGGGGAGGGGTGCTCTTTGGACGAGAGCAACAAGAAGGGGGGGAGGAGATTTCAAGACTTAGAAATTATTTTGTGGATGAAGAAGTCTTCAACAAAGGGGGGGTATTTATAGGCCAATCAATGGCCAAGATCAAGACAAGTGGTGGGCAAGTGTAGGGTGAGGATTTGGACAAGTGTTGTGTGGGTCCCACTTGCTCATCTACTACACAAAATATCTAGCAAACATTGACCAAATGTTTAAGGGCACAAAAACAATAAAAACGTGCCAACCACTCCCATAGGTTGCCGTCCACTTGAGGGCCAAGTGTCGCCCTCTCGTTGGTCCAAAATATTTCATCTCTCGGGAAAATCCGCAAAAATTATTAATGTTGTAACCGTAATTTTCCCTTCGCAAAGTTTGGAAAACGCTTTTGAAAAACAATTTTATTCTAGTTGTGCACAAATTTCGCCTTTGCCTACTTAAGGCTTAAACTTTTGACGCACGCCCTCACGCATACTACTGAAATACGGGGTATAACAACTATATTATACTATTAGTAGCAAGACTAATGCCAACACTTAGAAAATTTTCAAGAGAAATTGAAGAACACAAGAGCATTGCTCTCGGATTTGCCCCTCTCTACAACAAATTTTTTTTGTTTGTTATCCATTTAGCTCCAAACTTTAAACCAAGATTCATGAGGGTATTGTAAGCATATCTCAATAGAAAATCTCGGAAAAGATAGTTTTCGATAGTCGCAAAGTGAAAACCTAGTTGCTTTCTAGGTTTTGGATCAAAGTTTGAAGGAAAGTTGTTGGTATTGTTCTAAGGGTCTCAAGTAGCAGATTGAAGTGTCTTGAAGAGGCTCTAAGTTGCTAAGGAGCGACTTCGGATTTGGAGTTGGATTAAGATTCGTTAAGGTATAATCTTTTCCATTATAAGTGTTACAAGATTATTTATATTGTTGTTAGCTTTACATGTTGCTAGCATGAAGTATATGTGTTGAAGTTTATAAGTATTATGGATTGCTTGTGGCCTTAAAATCCGAAATGTAATGTAAGCCTTGTGAAATTGGATTACAATTTGGTCGCTTACTAATCGCCGCATGTTACTTAATCGAGATTATAGTAGTATAATCGATCGCGACTTGATATCATGTTATGCTAACAATTTGGATTGAAATGGAAATTGATAAGAATTGGTATTGTTGTACTCAATACGGCGAAATCGACTAGTAGTTGTATTAGTTTGATATCTATCATGCGTAAATTTTACACGCCTAGTAGGCGGTAATCCCCTATTGTCGATCGCATTGATCGGGCCTTAAATATGGCATGTTTGGTTATTGTATTCGCCTTGAAAAAGGTGGCAAAGTAAGTAGAAACAAAGGAAGTTGTCGTCCGATTTTCCGTAGAATTTAGTGACTTAGCACTTAGAATATTCTACGCTTAGTGAGAGGTTAATGGACGATTGTGACCATTATAGGTTCAAGTACTTAGTATAGCGTATCCTACTCAAGGATGGAATAGCTATCAAGGTTGAAGTACTTTGGAGCATTTTGCTACTTGTCGATAATCGTCCGCGAGGTATGCGAACCTCTTCCTTCCTTCGCATGATTCTATGTATGGAATATACCGTGGTATCATTTCATGTTTCCTTCACTCTTAGAAGTTAAGAGGTAGTCAGGTGATTTACTCTATGTAGAACTTTTCCTATCTTTCGAGCATGACTAGTTGCACGATGTAGTACTTAGAGACGCACAACACCTTGATATCCTTTACAAGTTTTATGAATAGCCAAGTCGGGTGAGTTAGAGATTAACTCACTTCTTTGAAAGTATTAAGGATGTCTAATGTTTTATTAAAGTTAAGGGACTTCAAGAGTTTTCAAGTATGCGATACTTGTTCCGTTGTAAACGTATAAGTCCCTCGATAGGAAATTGTATTTGGCTAAGGTATAAAGTGAATATAACGACTTTACGGGAGTGGTTATATTTGCTTTATGGAAAGATAAATGACTTGATTTCTTTTAATGAAAAGGCAACTTGATTTTTAAGGCATCAATTGCCTAAGGTTTTATAATAAAAGGAGTCACTTGATTTCTAAAGGTTAAGAGACTAATTGTACTTTGAAAGTTAAGAGAATTGATTTGAAAATATATAATACTTGGTTTTAATAAAAGTATAAGTCTCTTGGTTATAAAAGGAATGAGTTTTGTCTAAAACTATAAAGCGGTTATAACGGCTTTATGGGAAGTTGGTTATAACGGCTTTATGGAAGGTTAAGAGAATGGTTTTCTAATAAGGTAAACAAAGAAATAACTTGTAAGGAAGTGGCAATTTGATTTAAAGGTATCACTTGCTTAAAGCTTTAAAGTAAGTGGTCACTTGATTTAGAAGCGAGAAATGTATTTCTAAAAGTATCGTGACTTATGTGAAATGTACAAGCCCGATACTACGTGTTAGTATCTTGGGGTTTTATATGAAAAGGATCCTTTGAAAATAATGAAAGACGTAGTACTGGGTTAAATTCTGATTTTGACGTGTAAAAAGAAAGTGTCATGAGTTTATAAAAATGGAAGTCTAAAGGTTTAATGAACTTGCTCGTATTTGCTCGTGATAGCTTTAAGTGCAAGTATTATATGTTACGCTGTCGCGACTCTACCGAGGGCCTGCTTGTTATAAGTTTACTTGGACGCATCGGCGACGGGATTCCACGCATGCTTCCATCATGATCGATCCTGACACGCTTATACGACGGGATGCCGGCACGCAGCCGTGACGCGCGTTAGATGCCCGCGTTTATTACTCCACGGCCACGCTTATACGATGTGGGATTCCGGCATGCGACCATGTTATATTTTACCCACGGGCTAGCTCCCACGAAGACACGTACCCACGATGAGGATTCCGGCATGTTATATTATTACTCCACGGGCTAGCTCCCGTAAGACCGCACCTACGATGAGGACGCCGAGGCACGCATGGCCACGCTTATACGATGTGGGATTCCGGCACGCGTCGCGTTATATATATATATATATACGTGTTGTATATGTGTACGCCGATGAGGCGGATGCCACGCGCCACATGGTTATATTTTTACACTTATAGTTGTCAGCGTGACGTGGAATTTCCACGGGCGAGATATATAAACGTGTTGTATATGTACGCGACGGTGAGGGGATGCCACGCGGCCACATGGTTATATTTTACGCTTATACCGCTTCAGTGATGGGGATTCCACTGACACGCTTTGATATCAGGATTTGATCGCCCCGCATCGGGCGTAGATACGCGCCCTCCATAAAGGGCGGATTGTGTTATGAAAGGTAAGTGTTAGACGGAAATGAACTTAATGACTTCTCCTAAGTATGTACGTAAGATTTGGCTATAACTTTTATTGAAAATGGGAAAAGATAATAAGGTACGATTAAGTTCATGTTGGTAATGACACGGCAGATCCGCATGCACTCAGATATTTGTCCTCGCCATTCTTTTGTACGCTTATGATCCGCTTATCAGACGTTATTTCGCTCCATATTCTCACTGTTGTAATCGACTTCTTCGGGGCCGCTCATGCCCGCAGTTTTAGGTACCTGTGTCGTGATCCTTGCTCTAGATCTCGGTTCGCTGGGAAAGCTCCATTTGCTCCGAGGCTTATCTCTTGGTACGGCTTCGAGGTTGTAGATTCATGTATATTCAGGGGTATGGCGGGGCCCTGTCCCGCCACAGTTGTTATGTTAAAACTCTTAGAGGTATGTAGTCACATATTGTGGGTCAGTTTGTAAAGGAAAATGTTATACCCCGTATTTCCAGAGTATGTACGTAAGGACGTACGTAGAAAATTTGAACTTTTAAATAGGCTTGGACGATTTCCCTTTGTGCACAACACCCGGTTAAAGTCGTTTTTCGACGAAACGCTTACGCTTTCGTAGGGAAAATTCGCTATGTCATTTCTAATTTTATGGATTTTTCCGAGAGACGAAACATTTTGGACCAACGAGAGGCGACACTTGGCACCTCTCACGGAGGATGGTCGACGGTAATGCGGCGAAAGTGTGCCTATTTTGTCATGGAGTTGGTAGGATATTTTTGTGGTAATTGGATAAGGTGCACTTGGCATGATCTTGACCCTACACTTGCACCACACTTGGCTTGATCTTGGCCATTGGTTAGCCATGGCTTGACCTATAAATACCCTCCCCTTTGATGAACTTCTTCATCCAAAAATTGTGCTAAGTCTTGAAATCTCTTCTCCTCCTCTCTAGAGTTCTCGCCCTCCCCTTGTGAGGCCTTAGCCGAGAGTCCCTCCCCTTGTCCGAGAGTACCCCCACTGGGTAGGCCGAGGTATACACCCCCTCGTGGTGTTGTCTCGTATAAATACCCCCTCTCGTAGAAATACTCTCAAAAGTATTGTTACTATACCCAAATTACCTTAGCAGATACCTTGTAGTATTCTAAGGTTATACCTATACTAAAAGCCCGTAAATACTATTATACTTCCCACTACCACAAACCGAAACCCCAAGGAAATCTCCATAGTTAGTCGGAGTGTTATGTAGGTTGGTTAGAACTTCTAAAGGTGGTTTGGAGCGGTTGAGCGCACGAGTCGAGCTAAACGCTGCCAGATCGACATCTATACTTGGATAATTATGGGCTTATCGAGGTAATTATCTGTCCCTATTGTAATTGGAAATTACATGTTATAGAATATATAGTTGAAGTATACTATATATAGAATCAACATAGCTTTGTGGCAATGTCTTTGGACTTAAGCCCAATTTAAAGAAGAGAATCGAATCAGAATTACGTAGGATCAGACATTAGACTTGTGTAGTTTGACGGCAGTGGAAGTGCCCAATTTCCCGTAGGATCTTGTATCTAGATTTATTCTACCGAAGTAGTCTAGACTTTGATAGACTTGTATAACCTCGTATAGGTTTAATGTTCTACGAGCAGTACGGGCTACTGAGAAGTGGACCAGCTAGCGTTATAGCCGGAGCGATTTGCTAATAGTCGATAATCGCCGCGAGGTACGTGAACCTCTTCCTATCTCTTCCAGCATGATACGTGTAACTATGTAGTACGGTAGACGCAACGAGTGTTAATTGAACGTAGTTATACTACAATGTCTTTGACTTAATCCCGAATAATAATAATAATCTTGAATAGTTCAAGAGAATTAAGAACTGCTTTTAAAAGCTTACGAGTTATACTAGCTTTACGAGGTTAGGTATAACTACTTAAGAGAGATAAAACGAATGATTTATTTATTTTAGAAGTTAAGAGACTTGATCTTGTAAGATAAGAGACTTAACTTAAATAATTATATGAATTTTGTGAAACCTCATTCATGAGTAATGAGTACTTGATTTTTAAAAGGATAATGTTTTACCGATTTCGAAATCGAATGTGTATCGACAAACCATCGCAAATACATTAAAGGGAAATGTTTTGATTAATGAAGTATTAATAAAACCAGAGAAACTTCCATCCGCATGTAAGCTAAGATGAGACAAAATGATATTTCCTAGATCACGGTCAGTAATAAGATTGTTATAAACAAGAATATCCTACTCACACATAAGGCTTATGTTTCTTAGATGGTTTAAAAGAGAATTATATTCTTAAATGAATAAGGCTATGACTACGAACTACTAAACCTTTCTAAAAAAAAAGAAACGTGAACATTGGAAATTAGGCAAACTCGACGCTTGGAAAATAATGTTGTTACTGATTTTACAAGTGGTAAGTGTTTTGATTAGCTTCAAAAGATAATCACTCTATTTTCATATACTACGTATTGTGGTTTTGTGAAAGTAACGATCTTTTAAGAGTTAATGTATGAAGTACTGGGGATAAAACCCGATCTTGTTAATCATATAAGAGAGTACCGTGTATATAACTTGATTATGTTGGTTTGTGGATTTGTAATACTTTCTTGTGATTTGTTAGTGTAAAGGGTTTCCATCGCGCTTTAAATAGTTTCACTATCACCGTTATGCTGGTATTGTACCACTCACCACCCCGACCGCTCCGCGGTTATCCACGCTGGCTATGCCTTCATACTTACCCCGCACGATTTTATTATGACAGCGGACTCGTGTTCATGCAGATCTCGTGCTTTTATATATCATGATCGCCAGCCGGGAAGGTATTCCACGCATGATTGATGTCGCGTGAGACCCATATTTACGTATTTGAGCGATGACTTCGGCGCGAGTCCTCGGCTTGATATGATCGCTATTTATCAGGAATCGTAGTTTGGTTATCATACACGTCTCCCGCTTTATATAGACTACTATGATTTCATTTACGATTTTCGGGCCGCATACTCTGCACTGCCAGATCGACTCCTTCGGGCCGCGCTCATGCCGCAGTAAAGGTACACCGCCGTTGATCCTCGCCTGTGGTCACACTGCTTGGGAAAGCTCCGCTTCTCGAGGCTTGTTTCGTATAGTCCTCGTTGTCAGAGTGCTACATTCGTGGTATGACGGCCCGCCCCGCCGTATTGTCATTTCATTCGTGAGGTCTCAGAGTACCGATGCAAGGTGGTTGTAAAAAGGATTAAACTGCTCGCTTTAAAAGATTATTTATATATGCCGAAAGGCAAGTTTTCACGCATTATTGTCTTATACTTGTTATTTCATGTTATTATTTATATTCCACGACACTGATGTTGTATCACTAGTGTGCCCGGTAAGGCACTACCACGCCCGGTTCGGTCGTGACAAAAGTGGTATCGAGCGCTTAATCCTCTGAAAGTGTCTACGCATCGATCCAGAGAGTTCGATTATCGCTGTGTTGCACCACACCAATAATCGTGAGGCTATAGGATATTTAGGATTGGTTTCATTCTTCTCACTCGAGATCGTGCCTCAGAGCCGTGTTGTAAGTTGACCTCTAAACGTATTTCTTTCCTCACCGCTATGCCTCCGCGTAGGCAACCCGGCCCTGTGAGGCAAGGCATGAGGAGCCGCGAGTAGAGTTCAGAGGTTACGAGGGCAGCCCAATCTTTACCTAGGAAGTGCTTCATTCGGGAGTTTACGACGCCACTAGCCCCAAAGCAGAGTTTAGCACGGCGGCAGCAGCTTCTTACTACGGCCATGATATTTGAACCTTCGCCCACGACTGTGAACAGAATGTAGATCGCAAAGAGGCGACCACATTAGCTATGATTTGGCTACCGAGAGTATACCGATGTACCGCGAGTCTTGATGACTACCAAGAGAGGGTTGTGCGAGAGTAATTCTTCGCTTAGGCTCGAGCATGGCCTGCACGCTTTCATGCGCAGCAGCCGAGAAACGTAGAGATCGACGCGTTAACAAAGGACAATGTAAGAGGCCAGCAGAAGGTCCTTTGGTAACTTTCGAGGCAAGTCGCTCACCACCGATTAGATTATGCACATCCACCAGTGCAGTGGTCTTCCACGGATTTCGTGACGCTCGGGTACGCAGGAGTTGGTCTAACTCCGTGGCTTCCGCTCATACAGGATGACGCCATCCCGGAATGTCGTCTGTTAGTCGGGTACTTGTTATACCTATGACCGCCGTGGTCTGTTGTCGAAAGAGTGTCCTAGTAGGAGGACTTAGCCTTCAGGGTCGGTGGGTAGTTCGTCACCTTCCTTAGCTATGCGCCCTACGGGGCAGGTTTGATTAGAACGACTAAGGGGAGTGAAGCAATAAATTCAGGCATGTCTTTAACCCTCTAGAGATTGTATGTGTGATAAGGTGAGTATACCTTAAGTGCTATGTTCAGAGAGCAGTGTGTTAGTTGTGATTAAAAATCATGGTGGGTTAACCGAGTAAGATTTTGGGGGATAGAGAAGGTGTGAGCCTTAGAGTGTTATACGTAGAGACCTTAGAGGTAAGGCCATCTCGAGTAAAGATGTAGTGTTATGTTTGATCCTTATCGGAGTGCATAGTGCACGTGAGCTATGTTTGGGATATGTCCCTGGCAGTGTGAAATGAAAGAGGGTAGTTGAGCTAAGAAGACCGCTAGGTTTTCGTAACGTGTTTAGCGAGATTGTTCCTTCGAGATAGTATTTTGCGCTTCGGGTCGGGTTGAGGCCACGCTGCGGTCAACCCGCGGCATGATCGCGCGGGTCTCGTGGTGGTCCCGCCGAGGTAGGCCACGAGGGTGTTAGGCCCAAGTTTAGTTAACCAACAGACGGGTTCGTGGATGCGCTCAACCAAGAGTCGGGCCGACGGGGCAGCCCGTCGTGTTCTTCGGTCGACCGTACTCGCAGTTGTTGATACATCGTAAAGGTTGTAAGGTTGCACGGTGCCTACCTTCACCTTACGACAGCATGGAGCCTGTGGTACGCTGTTTTGTTTCGGAAGTTTTACCAGCAGGTTAGGAACTCAGTGAGTCTCGACCGCTTTCGCCTCGCCGCGCGTGGATTTCGTGGTAGTTGTGGATTGTTGTATCCTCGTATAGGAGCGCTGCTACCATTTCGCTGTTCTGATGTCGCCTTACGAAGCCTTGTCAGGGCGGAAGTGTAAGTCACGGCCGATTGGTTCGATGTTGGCAAGGTTCGCATAATGGTTCAGCTTGTTCCAGCAGATCGCGGATAGTGAGCTTGTCTAGAAGAAGTTCGCAGCAGGAATCGCGGATAATCGGCGACGACGCTAGAGTTCAGTCGACGGTCGGTCTTCTTGAAAGTACCACCCTGATTGCGGTGTGACGAAGTTTTAGCCCGAGTTACTTTGGGCCTTTGAGTTCATGTGAAGAATAGGCCAGTTGCCTATATGTTAGCTTTTGCCGTCCGACTTGTGAGAGCAAGACGTCCGGTTTTCGTATTGTTATGTTCGGATCGAGCGTATAAAGAGGCGAGCTCTACCACGGAATGCACCAACCGTGGCTCTCCGTATGGCACGCCCCGAGAAGGTTCATGCCTCGTGGATCGCATGCAGTCCGGCATCATTTGTCGGGTCGCCGAGCGACACTAGAACCTCGCGCAAAGTGACAAAAGTGGTATCGTTGTTCCCGCTAACGATGACCACGTTAGAGATAGTAACCCCAGTTTTGGAAACCAAGCGAATGTAAATGTGGTAAGAGTTCGCGCGAGAAGCGGTACGACGAGTAAAAGCGAGAAGCGAGCATGTATTACGAGCATAGATGTGATCATTACTTTGGTGATGTTAGAGGTGTTTCCTCGTGACTTGGATGTAAGTATTTTGCGCAGCTTGTTTCGTGGCCATTCAGGCGTGATTGTTCTCGTAAGCATAGTAGTGAAGACTATATCGCGCACGCTTGTTTTGAGATTCTTAGAAGGAACATTCGGACGAATGTTTCTACGAGGAGAATGTTATACCCGTATTTCAGAGTATGTACGTAAGGACGTACGTAGAAAATTTGAACTTTTAAATAGGCTTGAAGATTTCTTGTGCACAACACCCTGCTAGAGTCGCCGACGAACGCTTTCACAATTCGTAGGGAAAATTCCGCTATGTCATTTCTAATTTTTATGGATTTTTCCGAGAGACGAAACATTTTGGACCAACGAGAGGGCGACACTTGGCACCCTCTCATGGAGGATGGTTGGACGGTAATGTGGCCGAAAGTGTGCCTATTTTGTCATGGAGTTGGTAGGATATTTTGTGGTAATTGGATAAGGTGCACTTGGCATGATCTTCGACCCTACACTTGCACCACACTTGGCTTGATCTTCGCCATTGGTTAGCCATGGCTTGACCTATAAATACCCTCTCCCTTTGATGAACTTCTTCATCCAAAAATTGTGCTAAGTCTTGAAATCTCTTCTCCTCCTCTAGAGTTCTCGCCCCTCCCCTTGTGAGGCCTTAGCCGAGAGTCCCTCCCCTCGTCGAGAGTACCCCCAGTGGTAGGCCGAGGTATACACCCCCTCGTGGTGTTGTCTCGTATAAATACCCTCTTCGTAGAAATACTCTCAAAAGTATTGTTACTATACCCAAATTACCTTAGCCGATACCTTGTAGTATTCTAAGGTTATACCTATACGAAAAGCCCGTAAATACTATTATACTTCCCACACCACAAAATCGAAACCCAAGGAAATCTCCATAGTTAGTTGGAGTGTTATGTAGGTTGGTTAGAACTTCTAAAGGTGGTTTGGAGCGGTTGGAGCGCACTGAGTCGAGCCAAACGCTGCCCGTGATCGACATCTATACTTGGATAATTATGGGCTTATCGAGGTAATTATCTTGTCCCCTATCAGAATTGGAAATTACATGTTATAGGAATATATAGTTGAAGTATACTATATATAGAACTGAACATAGCTTTGTGGCAATGTCTTTCGACTTAAGCCCAATTTAAAGAAGAGAATCGAATCAGAATTACGTAGATCAGACATGAGACTTGTGTAGTTTGACGCAGGGAAGCGGCTGCCCAATTTCCCGTAGGATCTTGTATCTAGATTTATTCTACCGAGTAGTCTAGACTTTGATAGACTTGTATAACCTGTGATAGGTTGAATGTTCTACGAGCAGTAGCACGGGCTACTGAGAAGGTGGACCAGCTAGCCGTTATAGCCGCGAGCGATTTGCTAATAGTCGATAATAGTCGCGAGGTACGTGAACCTCTTCCTATCTCTTCCAAAGATGATACGTGTGTAACTATGTAGTACGGTAGACGACGTGTGTTAATTGAACGTAGTTATACGGCAATGTCTTTTGACTTAAGCCCTAATAATAATAATAATCTTCAAGTAGTTCAAGAGAATTAAGAACTGCTTTTAAAAGCTTACGAGTTATACTAGCTTTACGAGGTTAGGTATAACGGCTTAAGAGAGATAAAACGAATGATTTATTTATTTTAGAAGTTAAGAGACTTGATCTTGTAAGATAAGAGACTTAACTTAAATAATTATATGAATTTTGTGTGAAACCTCATTCGTGAGTAATGAGTACTTGATTTTTAAAAGGATAATGTTTTACCGATTTCTAAATCGAATGTGTATCGACAAACCATCAGCAGCTAATAAAGGGAAATGTTTTGATTAATGAAGTATTAATAAAACCAGAGAAACTTCCATCCGCATAGAAGCTAAGATGAGACAAAATGATATTTCTAGATCATGGTCATGTAATAAGATTGTTATAAACAAGAATATCCTACTCACACATAAGGCTTATGTTTAGATGGTTTAAAAGAGAATTATATTCTTAAATGAATAAGTCTATGAACTACTAAACCTTTCTAAAAAAAAAGAAACGTGAACATTGGAAATTAGGCAAACTTGGACGCTTGGAAAATAATGTTGTTACTTGATTTTACAAGTGGTAAGTGTTTTGATTTACTTCAAAAGATAATCACTCTATTTTCATATACTACGTATTGTGTGGTTTTGTGAAAGTAACGATCTTTTAAAGAGTTAATGTATGAAGTACTTTGGGGATAAAACCCGATCTTGTTAATCATATAGTAGAAAGTACCTTGTGTATATAACTTGATTATGTTGGTTTGTGATCGCCTTGTAATACTTTCGTGATTTGTTACAAACATGCTAGGACGCTACGGTGTTAGTATCTTGTGATGTTAGTGTAAAGGGGTTTCTCGATTGCGCTTTAAATAGTTTCACTATCACCGTTATGTTGGTATTGTACCACTCACCCCGATCGCCCGAGGTTAAGTCGCCTCCGACGCGGGTAGACTCAAAGTGTCTAGTGACCTATGATTCGAGAATACCTCACGCGGGTCCTGTGGGCCTACGCGAGCTACGAGTTCCGTGTTAGTTTGCGCCCTTATGGGCACGCGGTTCACGCGCCACGCGGATCGCGAAGTCCAGCGGACGCCGGGAGTAGCTACCGACGCGGAATACCTCACGCGGGCCATCGTGGCCGGCGCGAGTCGGAAGTTCCAGGCTAGACGCGCACATTAGATATCGCGCGAAGTGGCCGCTTTGATCATGTGACGGCCTAGACAGATTTCATGATACGCTTTATGACTTGTTGGTACGGTGGTTTTAGTAGCCGGCTATGCCTTCATACTTACCCCGACGATTTTATTATGACACGCGGACTCGTGTTCATGTATCTCTCGTGCTTTTATATATCATGATCACGCCAGCTGGGAAGGTATTCCACGCATGATTGATGTCGTGGGCGTGAGACCCATATTTATGTATTTGAGCGATGACTTCGGCGGCGCGAGTCCCGGCTTGATATGACCGCTATTTATCAGGAATCGTAGTTTGGTTATCATACATGTCTCCCGCTTATATAGACTACTATGATTTCATTTACGATTTTTTCCGCCGCATACCTGCACTGTTATCGACCTCCTTCGGGCCGCGTCACGCCGCAGTAAAGGTACACCGCCGCCGATCCTCGCCTAGTGGTCACACTTGACATTGGGAAAGCTCCGCTTCTCCGAGGCTTGTTTCGTATAGTCCTCGTTGTTGTAGGTGCTACATTCGTGGTATGACGGCCCCGCCCCGTCGTTGTTGTCATTTCATTCGTAGAGGTCTGTAGTACTGATGTGGGCAGGGTTGTAAAAAGGATTAAACTGTTCGCTTTAAAAGATTGTTTATATATGCCGAAAGGCAAGTTTTCACAGATTATTGTCTTATACTTCTTGTTATTTCATGTTATTATTTATATTCCGACATTACGATGTTGTATCACCAGTGGTGCCCGGTAGGCACTACCACGCCCGGTTCGGTCGTGATGAAAAGAGGCAATCGCTTCGCTTGTATATTATATGTCCGAAGGTAGCCCTATCGCTAACCCGCTGTTTTACTGTTGTTTTATTTTATAGTTTCACGTATGTTCACTGATTATCTCTCGATGTATACTGCAAGGGTGCCCAGTAGGCACCGCCATGCCCGGTCGCGCTGCGACACCGTGAGGATTAATTGCCTCTTGTTGAGTGAGTATTATACTAGCTACCATTTCAGATTCGATGGTTCCTTATGGCTTGTGTGGACGAAAGTGCAGTCATTTGGCCGATTGGTTCGATGTTGGCAAGGTTCGGATAGTTGGTCCCTACTTGTTTCAACAGACGTGGATAAGGTGAAGCTTATCCGTAAGAAGTTATTAGCACTCGAGTCACCGTAAGTCGTGTGGATAATCGGCGCCGACACTTGGAGTTCAGTGCCGACGTGGGTCTTCAAGGTACCACCCCTGGCGGTGTGACGAGATTTGGAAAGCAGGGGAAACTTAGCCCGAAGTACTTTGGGCCTTTTCAGATCGTTGTAGAATAGGCTAGGTTGCCTATAAGTTAGCACTGCCGTCCGACTTAGAGACAAGACGCCCGTCTCCCAGTTACTATTGTCACGCCCGAACCCAAGCTCAGGATCGGTGCCCTACCTGGGCACCCTTCTACCTTAACAACTAAGTAATCTGCGGAAAATCAAATAACACCTTTTTTTTAAACCAACGTGACGCAAGGCAAAGCCGGCAAGGCCGCCATACAATATACATAATAAAAGACACTACACCGCATACGAGTCCAATCCCACATATGAATACGCACTTCAAGAGTTAAATCAACTATGACGGACAAGGCCCCGCTGCATCCATAACTTGTACAAAAGCCTCAGATCGAAAGAACTTATACCAAAAAGATAAACTCCAATGTATGAGCTATCCAAAACTCGAAAGGTGGTCCTACACCCGCAGATCACCAAACAGAGTACCTAAACTCGCAGATGAACGCACTTCGGGCGAGGTCAAGACGGAATGTACCAAGTATGTGAAACGATGAAATCAGAATGAAATCATAACAAATAAACAAAACAGGAGACATGTATGATAGCCAACCTATAGTACAAAATACATAAGCAGTTATATCAAGTCAGGGACGCATGCCCTCAAAGTCACTATTCAAATATAACTATGGGTCTCACGCCCATAATATCAATCATGCCCGTGGAATCCTTCCTCATCACGGCATCCATGATATAATATAACACCAATAAGCATATCCATGAGTATCCTTCGTGGTCGCACGCCTAATCCCACATCGTATAAGCATGACCACGGGTATACAAACAACCGAATCAAACCCGCCTCCGTCACATGCCCTAATCCCACATCGATAACCATGTCCAGGAGTATCCTCGTGGTCGCACGCCAAGATCTCACATCGTATAAGCATGACCATAGGGTATCCCTCGCGGTCGCATGCCCCGGCATCCCACATCGTATAAGCATGACCGTAGGGTAACACAAACAAATCCGGGAATCAAACCCGCTCCTGGTCACATGCCCCGGAATCCCATATCGTATAAGCATGTCCAAGGAGTATCCCTCGTGGTCGCATGCCCCGGCATCCCACATCATATAAGCATGACCATAGGGTATCCCAAATAATGGAAGCATACCCGTGGAATCCCACATCACTGTCGGTACGTCCAAGTAAACTTATAACAAGACAGCCGACCCTCCAACCGGGAGTCGCGGCAACGTAATAAAACATAGTACTTGTACTCAAATGCTATCACCAGCACACATTGGCAATTCTCAACTAAACAAGCCAAAGTACTTATCAAGGAACACATAGAATAATTCTCAATTAAACAAGCCAAAGTACTTATCAAGGCATACATAGAATACTCAATTAAACAAGCCAAAGTACTACGTACGCATATCTCTTTCCAAAGACTCTTTTTATGTAAAACCCCAAGATACTAACACCCGTAGTATCAATGTGTGTCTATTTTTCAAAGTAAGTTACTACACTTTTAGAAACTCATTTCAAAGCTTGAAACCAAGTAACTTCAATTTTTCACAATCTAGGCAACTTATGCCCATTAATCAAAATAGACAACTTTCTAAACCTTCCATAAAGCCGTTATAACCAACTTCCCATAAAGCCGTTATAACCCTTTATGATTTTTAGACCATTTCATTCTTTTTATAACTAAGAGACTTATACTTAAAACCAAGTATCACAAACTTTCAAATCAAGTTTCTTAACTTTCAAAAATACTTCGAGTCTCTTAATATTTAGAAGACAAGTTTCTTCTACTTTTAAACCTCAAGTAACTCATACCTTTAAAACAATTTACTTCTCTTAAATCATGTCATTTCTCCTCTCTTAAAACAATTAAGTAAATCACTCTTTTGACTCCCCTAAAGTCATTATAATGACCTTTAGGTTTTGGAACTAAGGCACTAGCCAAAAGGTTTGGACACCACTTCCTTTTCAAGACTCCATGTACTTTAAGCAAAATACTTTCACTCTTAAGAATCCAAACTCCACTAAGGCAATGGATTATACAACTTACAATTTAAACATCAAAGTACAATCAAGGAAGTACATAGAACAAATTCTATATTAGGCAATCCAAGTACAACCAAGGAATGGATCATTTAAGGAGTAGAACTTACTTTCTTTATCTTAAGGAATCATGCTAGAAGATGAGATAGTTCACATACCTTTTCGGCTAAATCCACAAGCTAAGCCGAATACGCCGCACGAGAAGTGTCAACCTATAATGGTCACAACAAGACTATCAACTTCTAGTCTCTAACGAGAATAATACTAAGTCTACGCCTCTTATTCTACGGAAAATCGGGCAAAGACTTCCTTTGTTTCTACTCACTTTGCCACCTTTTTCAAGGCCGAATACAATAACCAACATGCCACATTTAAGGCTCAAAACAACAACCAAACAAAGGGGATTACACGCCTTACAATACGTGTAAAATTCCGCCCCACAATTTAATACCTACTAAGTCCATAATCAAGCCATTCTCGGCCAACTTAAACAACAACACAAGTCCTTTCCAAATTCTTTTCCAATTCCAAGTTCTAAGGTCTAACATGTTATATAGTCATAAACAACTTCAACAACTATAATTTCCTTCTTTATACAACATACGATTTACTTAAACTAATAATGGACTTGAATTGTAATCTTAAAGCTAAACATGCTAGTTTTCTGGATTAGGTTCCAATAGTCAATATACTTATCAAACTTCATACTATATAACTTATGCTAAAATCCATAGCTACAACAATAAGTAAGTCTTAACTACTAAAACGACAAAATTTATACCTTTATAGACCCTTAAAAATTCCAAGATTCAAAGTCGCGCCTTAGCAATTCTTAGCTCCTTTCCTTAAGTTCCAATCCGCTCCAAGCACTCCTTAGAATCCTATGAAGAACCCATCTTCAAGTTCCAACTTCAAAGTTGAAGAACTCCTCAAGTTTCCGCCATGACTAATACGAAACGCTGCGTTTTCCGAAATATTTCTATTGAGATAACCTTATAATACCCTTAGGGACATTGGGTTAAAGTCTTGTGGAAAAAGGATCAAAACTACAAAATTTTCTTGTGGAATACCCCTTGAACCCGAGAGCAACATGCTTGAAGAACAAGGTGTGAAATTTTTTGTCACGACCTGTTCCGGGGCCCGTGACTGGTGCCTTACCCGGGCACCCAAGTAGTCATACTTCAGAGTAATCAGCGGAAAATAAAAGCAAGACAGGAAACAATATGAAAAGAAAACAGTTTATCTGAGAAAACGTCGCTTTCTGATATATATATATCAAAGTTTGCGCTACATCCCAACTGCATAACAGACTACGCACTTCTAAGTAGACAACTATGGCGACAGGCCCCGCCATACCCTGAATGTACATATATCTATAACACAGGGAGAACCATACCAAAAGTCGAGCCTCCGGAGAAGATGGAGATCCAGACACCAAAGGAGAGATCCTAAGGATGTGGATCTAGCACTCGCTTCCTTACCGGCATGAACGCACTTCGGGCGAGGTCGATAACAGTACTAAGTATGTGAAATCAGTAGCATCAAATGAAATCAAGTGTCTAAAACCATTTGCAAATACAATCGCTTAAATCGCATATAGTGCCACAACATAAAACCGAGCAAAATAGATATATCAGAATCGGTCTTTTCTAGGCCGCTAATGATCGGCAAGGCTAATCGCCCATAGTATCATTACGTGCCTAATCTCGACTTCCCGCACCCGCATAGGTCACACATAGACCAGCATAGGTCGTATAGACCGCGACGGTAGCTAACCCCGGCATTCTCCTCGACTCCCGCATCCGCATAGTCACATAGACCGCATAGTCACACGCATCGCGTAAGGCACTCCTCGCGACGGATAATACACCGAATGATCAATCTCGAACTCCCGCAGCCCGCATAGTCACACAGACCGCGACAGCCGATAGACCGCATCAAAGTGGCAAGCCTCGGTATAACAAGTCGAGGGTAGGTGATATAATAACAAGATAACGGTCTTAACGCTTAACAACGTAAGCACACAAGAATAACCCCTTACACAACAACACAAGACACTAACACACGTAGCATCATAACATGTTTACTTATCAAACCATCTTACTATACTTTTCTAAATCAATACAAGACTTTCATAAACAAATAAGTAAACTGCTCATTTTATGATTCTTAAGTCGTTATACCTAACTTCCCATAAAGTCGTATAACTCTTAAGCTTTTGTTTTAAAAACAAATATTTTTCTTCTTTCAAAATGATTTATAATTCTTTTGAAAGACTTCAAGATTCTTATTATTTAGACTCAAGTCAAAAGACGCCAAGTAAAACCATGTTCGCTAACACACGACGCTCACCGTACTATATATATACTTTAAAATATCATGCTCAAGAGGATAGGAAGAATCACATACTCCTCGCGAAATCCACCGCCAAGTCGAATATGTCGCAAGCAGAGAATCAACCTATAATAGTCGACACGCCTATCAATGTCTAGACTACTGCAGACTATTCTAAGCAGAGGTTCTCTATTCTACGGAAAATTGGGCAGACTTCCTACCCGCCAAGCTACACATTCCCATCAGAATGCAAATTCCATGTAAGTACGCTCAATCTTCTTTATTATTCTTCCGATGTGATTTCACCAATTCTATTATGTAATATCCTTCTATGTAATTACGTTCATTTCTACTTTAATATCCTTCAGTGTAATTACAGTTCAATTCTCTTCTTTAATATCCTTCTATATAACTTTGTACTATTTCTATACTACTACAGTATGTGATCTCCAATACTATAGAAGGATAAGATGATTTACCTCGATAAGCCCAAAATTATCCAAGTTAAATGTCGATCCTGAGCAAGGTTTTGCTCCTAATCTGAAAGCTCCAGTCCGCTCCAAGAAACCCTTAGAAGTTTCTAAACAACTTCTACTTAATACTATAAGTGATTTGGGCTGGGTATTTTGGAATAGTAACTACACTAGAAGGCAACTTTCTACAAAGAGGGGTATTCTCACCAAGCCACTAGGCTGTAGGAAGAGGGTTGGGACGAAAACACTACAAGGGAGAGGGAGGATTTTCAAGACTTGGAGAAATGATTTGTGGATGAAGAAAACCTTCAAGTTAGGGGGGTATTTATAGGCCAACCAATGGCCAAGATGAAGGCAAGTGGAGGGCAAGTGGAGGGTGGGGATTCACCCAAGTGTCCTTATCCATCTACTACACAAAAATATCCTACCTAACCTTGACTAAAGCAAGGCCACAAAATCGTCCAAACTTGCCCATGTTGCCGTCCACTTGAGGGTGACAAGTGTCACCCTCTCGTTGGTCAAAAATATTTCATCTCTCGGAAAAATCCGCAAAAATTATAAATGACATAGCCGTAATTTTCCCTACGCAAGTTTTGGAAAACGTTTCTTCGGAAAACTATTCTTTTCGTGGGTTGTGCACAAGTTTTTCGTCCATAGTGCCTAACTAAGGCTAAACTTTTGTACGTACGCCCTCACGTACATACTCTGGAAATACGGGGTATAACATTCTCCCCTCCTTAGAAACATTCATCCCGAATGTTCCTTCCCAAGACAGATAACGATAAGGTTCTTCATAACTTAAACAGTTTGCAAATGCCACATACGGCCACAAAACAACACTTAGGCATATATGACAATGAAAATTTACAAGTAGGAAAGTGAGTTACCTGGAGGTGTGGGGAATAGGTGAGGATACTTCTGCCTCATGTCCTCCTCAGCTTCCCACATCATCTCCTCCCTAAGCTCGTTCCGCCACAAGACTTTGACGGAAGCCACGTCCTTGGTCCGCATACGCCTAACCTGACGATCGATTATCGCTATGGGAATCTCCTCATACGATAACCCTGGCCACCGACATCGTCAATCGGGTGCACTCTAGATGGATCCCGATACATCTCCTCAAGATAGAAACATGAAACACCGGATGTATCGCCTCCGGATCGGACGGCAGATCCAACTCATAGCAACCTTGCCTACCTCGCGACAACTGATACGCCCAATGTACCTCGGCCGAGTTTCCTTTCTTCCCGAATCTCATCACACCCTTCACGGTGACACCTTCAGAAAACCCAATCATCAACCTCGAACTCGGATGCCGACGACGATGATCTGCGTATGACTTATGTCGACTCGAAATGCCGAGCCGCCTCGATAAGCTTCACTTATCCATCGCTCGCTGCACCAAATCAGTCCCACTAATCGCACTCGCCCACATCAAACCAGCCTATCGGCGATCTGCACTTCCTCCCAAACAAGGCCTCATAAGGCGCCATCCGAATCCGAGTGGTAGCTATTATT
Source organism: Przewalskia tangutica (assembly GCA_029844215.1). Taxonomy (NCBI): domain Eukaryota; kingdom Viridiplantae; phylum Streptophyta; class Magnoliopsida; order Solanales; family Solanaceae; genus Przewalskia; species Przewalskia tangutica. The sequence continues at coordinate 87,700,239 of CM056729.1, forward strand.
ATACGCAAACTCAACTGAGGCAAATGATCCTCCGGCTACCCTCAAGTCGATAACACAGCTCGCAGATATCCTCAAGAGTCCGGATAGTGCGCTCGCTGTCCGTCTGTCTCGAGGATGGAATGCGACTGTGCTCACCGCGTCCCTAAACCCTTCGAAGGACCTCCGAGTTAGCCGTAAACCGCTCTCCGTCTCGATATGATCGAAATAGGGACTCCATGCAGTCTCACGATCTCTCGGATGTAAAGTCTGGCATAATCCTTGGCCGAAAAGGTCGTCCTGACTGGAAGAAAGTGGGCTGATTTCGTCAGCCTATCGACGATAACCCATATAGAATCGTGCTTCCTCGGAGTGCGAGGTAATCCTGTGATAAAGTCCATATTGATCACCTCCCACTTCCAGGTCGGAATCTCTATTGCCTGCAACAAACCACCAGGCCTCTGGTGCTCTACCTTCACCTGCTGACAACACGGGCACTGAGCTACAAACTCTGCAACGTCCCTCTTCAAGCCATCCCACCAATACACAGATCTAAGGTCGTGGTACATCTTGGTGACTTGATGGATGGAGTAACGCGCTACCGTGTGCTTCCCCTAGAACTCCGCCAAGTCCTGAAATATCCGAACACATAACTCGCCTCAAACCTTAGCACCCCATCAGTGCTACCTCAAAAGGACCCTTCCTCACGAAGAGCCGACACGATACCGAAGTCAAAACCGATCCTCAAATCGCTGCTCTTCACCTCTCGACGATGGAAGACTCGCAACCTCTCGAACTCAAACCCCATCGCTATCGTAATCAATCAATCGGACTCAGGCTCGCTAATCGATGTAACTCGCGGACCATGCCCCTCCTCTCGTCGCACATCCGATAGACTCCATCGACCTACGACTAAGAGCATCCGCCACAACATCGCCTTCCCGTAGTACAGATGTCGACATCGTAATCCTTGAGTAACTCTAACCACCGCCTCGCCGTAAGTTCAGCTCCTCTCGCCGAAGATATACCGAGGCTCTTGTGGTCCGTATAAATATCCACATGAACCCCATACAAATAGTGCCTCCGGATCTTCAAGGCGTGAATCACCGCCGCTAACTCCAAATCACGCGGGTAGTTCCTCATGCTTCTTAAGTCGTCGAGACGCGTCGCTATAACCTTACCCAGTGCATCAACACACATCCGAGCCCGACGCCGACGCATCACAATACACTACATAACCGCTCGACCTCTCGAAGAGTAAGAACGGGGCCGCCACCTCTCCTTCAAGAATCGAAACCCCGCCACAAACATCACCACCAAACTTAGATGCCTTCTCGAGTCACCCTAGTCAATGGTGCGCAGATGAAGCAAACTTCTCCACGAACCGATAGTAACTCGCGAGGCCCGTAAAGTCGCGCGCACTGTCGGAGTAGTAGGTCTAGGCCAAGTCCTGACTGCCTCGATCTTGGCCGTATCCACCCGAATACCATCATCCCCGACAATATGCCCAAGAAAAGCCACCGAAGCCAACCAAAACTCACATTTGGAAAACTTGGCGTATAATCACTGGTCTGGAGAACTCTCAAAGACAATCCTCAAATGCTCGCATGCTCCCGCTCCGAGCGAGAATAAACCAAGATGTCATCAATGAACACTATCACAAACGTGTCCAAAATGGCTTGAACACTCACCATCAAATCCATGAATACCACGAGTATGGTCAACCCGAAAGACATGACCGAACTCATAATGCCCGCACGGTCCGAATGCAAATCTGGGACATCCACCTCTCGACTGCACTGATGATAGCCCGATCGCGATCAATCTTGAGAAACATCTCGCACTCGCAATCGGGTCGAACAAATCATCAATCCCGGAAGGGTATTCGTTTAATGGTCACCTTGTTCACCGTCAGATCAACACATGCGCAGCTGCCCCGCCCTTCTTCTTCACGAACAATACCGCGCTCCCGGAGAAACACTAGGCCCGATGAAGCCCTTCTCCAAAGAAATCTCTCACCGGTCCTTCACTTTCTCTCAACTCGAGTGCCATTCTGTATGGCGGAATGGAAATAGCCAGTGTCCGCAGACATCGATACAAAACTCTATCTCCTCTCGGGAGGGATACCTGAGGTCGTCTGAAACACATCGTGGAACTCTCTCGACTCATCGAATCGATCAAAATCTGTACCGCAGCCTCGATTTAACACCCGAATGAGATGGTAGATATACCCTTCGCTTCACCTTCCTAGCCTCGAGGTAGGAAATAAACCTACCCTACGACACCGTGTTCCTCCCACTCAATAACCGGCCTCAGAAATCGAACCGTACCACTCTCTCCCTGCAGTCTACATTGGCATAGCAAGAAGCTAGCCAATCCATGCCCATGATCACATCGAAATCAGTCATGTACAGCTCTATCAAGTCTGCTAGGGTCTGACGACTGCATAAAGTCACTGGACAAGCCCTATATACCCGCCGAGCTACCACCGAATCTCCCATTGGCGTAGCTACCTCGAAAGTGGTCTGGACTCGTGCTCATCCCTATCCTACTAGCAATAAGTGGGAGATATATAGACAGAGTAGAACCGGATCTATCAAGGCATACACATCATAACGGCCCGATAAAGTACTGTGGCGACTTGGTGACGCCCCAGTCCCGCCGGGACAAGGCATAAATGCGGTTCGAGGATCGCTAGAACTAGACCTCGCCACGACCTCGCCGCGACTGGCCGTCCTCGAGCACCTCGCCCCGGGCGAGTAATCAGAGGAGAAGACCGCAGAATGCACTCGTAGCCGACTCTACCATCGGGCCACGCTCGCCTGACAGATCTCGCATAATGACCTGGCGCTACAAGTGTAGCAAACTCCCGAAGTAGTATCACAACCCCCTGAATGGAATCTACCACATCGGACACACTGAGCGGACCTCGATCGGTTAGCACCCTTGCTACCGAAGTCCTAAGTCTGGGGCCCGACCGCCTCGAATACTCTGCCGCATCAAACGATGTAGGAGTGCTCTGAGCTGGCTGTGGTGCAAATCTAGACGTCTGCTGAGGCCGTCCACCCCGAGAGCTACCAAAAGATCCGGCCGTCCTGGCCTTCTTCTGCTGCTGATATCTGTCGACCCGGCGGTCTCTACTCCTCGCATCCAAGTACGAGCTGCATACGGTAATGTCCATGCTCGTGAAGAGCCACACCCGCACAAGACTCGGCCATATAATCATCTAGCCCGGTGACGTAGCGGTGTACCCTGTCCTCCATATCTTCTACCAACGCAGGGACATATCGAGCCAAAGAATCGAACTCGACGTTGTACTCCCTAATCGCGGCGCACTCTGCCTCAAAGAACAAAAACTTGTCGGCCCGGGCCCTCTTCATCTGCGGAGGCAAGAAGTGAGTGAGAAAAGCCTCTGAGAACTCGTCCCAAGTAGGCGGGGACGCGGTCTCCCGGATAACTCCCACGAATCAAACCAATCGATCGCGTATCACGCGACCTATGTGGAACCGAAGATCACGGACTCGGTCTCAAGCCTTGATCACTCGCGATCCTCTCAGAATCGACGGATGAACTCTCGCGATCATCCTCGTGCCTCGACCCATAGAACTCGGCGCGCTACAACTCGAGAAAATCCCGTAGCCTCAAACTATTCGACCTCGGGTGAACCACGTGCATCAGCTGAATCTGCATCGCCGATCCACTATCCTCATGTTCGCCACAATCACGCCAATAATCGGGTTATCTCAGTACTTAACTCTGCGCCTGTGCCGCGACCGAGGCGGGTATCGTGGTCTCGCTGGGGCCGGGCGTCATGGAACTCGCCGCGTCGAGGTATCGCCTCGGGTATAGATCGGGCTGAGCCCTCGTGACTCGGTGTCCTACTAGCGACTCCTACGCCTTGCCCTTCTGGGCCCGGGTTGCCTTACGTGGAGGCATAACTGTTACAGAAAAGGAATACGTTAGAGGGGTCCAACTTATAACACAGCTCTAAGGCACGATCTCAGAGTGAGAAGAATGGAAACCAATCCTAAATATCCTATAGCCTCCTGATTATTGGTGTGGTGCACAACACACCGATAATCAAGACTCTACTAGATACGATGCAGACACTTTCCGAGGATTAATCGCTTCGATACCACTTTTGTCACGACCCGTTAAGGGCGTGGATCGTGCCTTACCCGGGCACCCAAGTAGTCATACTTCAGAGTAATCAGCGGAAAATAAAAGCAAGACAGGAAACAATATGAAAAGAAAACAGTTTATCTGAGAAAACGTCGCCTTTCGGCATATATATATATCAAAGTTTGGCAGTTACATCCCAACTGTACAATAGGACTACAGACCTCTAAGGAAGTAGACAACTATGGCGGGACAGGGCCCCGCCATACCCTGAATGTACATATATCTACAACACAGGGAGAACCATACCAAAAGTCGAGCCTCCGGAGAAGATGGAGCTCCTGACACCAAAGTAGAGATCCTAAGGATGTGGATCTAGCACTGCTTCCTTACTGCGGCATGAACACACCCAGAAGGAGGTCAAGACAACAGTACTAAGTATGTGAAAGCAGAAAAATCGAAATGAAATCAAGTGTCTAAAACCATTTGCAAATACAATCAGTTAAACTGCACATAGTGCCACAACATAAACCAGAGCAAAATAGATATACTGTAACTGGTCTTTTCTAGGCCGCTAATGATCGAAGCAAGGCCAATCGCCCATAGTATCATTATGTGTGCCTAATCACGACTTCCCGCACCCGCATAGGTCACACATAGACCCGCATAGGTCGTATAGACCGCATCGTGGTAGGTAACCCCGGTACCCTCACGACTCCCGATCCGCATAGTCACATAGACCGCATAGTCACACGGATCGCGTAAGGCTCTCTCGTGACGGATAATACACCGGAATGATCAATCTCGAACTCCCGCACTCCGCATAGTCACACAGACGCATAGCCGTATAGACCAGCGTCGGTGGAAAACCCTCGGTATAACAAGTCAAGGGGGTAGGTGATATAATAACAGTACAACGGTCTTAACGTTTAACAACGTAAGCACACAAGAATAACCCCCTTACACAACAACACAAGACACTAACACACGTAGCATCATAACATGTTTACTTATCAAACCATCTTACTATACTTTTCAGAAATCAATACAAGACTTTCATAAACAAATAAGTAAACCGTTCCTTTTATGATTCTTAAGTCGTTATACCTAACTTCCCATAAAGCTGGTATAACTCTTAAGCTTTTTGTTTTAAAAACAAATATTCTTCTTCTTTCAAAAATGATTTATAATTCTTTTGAAAGACTTCAAGATTCTTATTATTTAGACTCAAGTCAAAAGACATCAAGTAAAACCATGTTCATTTAACACACGTCGCTCACCGTACTATATATATACTTTAAAATATCATGCTCGAGGATAGGAAGAATCACATACCTCCTACGAAATCCACCGCCAAGTCGAATATATCGCGAAAGAGAATCAACCTATAATAGTCGATACGTCTATCAATGTCTAGACTACTCGAACTATTCTAAGCGAGGGTTCTATTCTACGGAAAATTGGGCAGACTTCCCTACCCGCTGTTACACAGTTGTCACGACCAAATGGGCGTGGATCGTGCCTTACCGGGCACCCTGGTGACACAACATCGAGTATTCAGGAACATAAAACATATACATGAAACAAGTGAAGTACAAAACAAGAACTGAGAGAAAACTTGCCTTTGGCATATATAAATAACAACTTTTACAAATGAACAGTTTAATCCTTTTCACAAACCCCGCCACGGCGATTACGGACCTCTAAGAAATGATCGACAACAATGGCGGATGTGGCCCCGCCATACCACGAATGTAAACACCTACAACAACGGGGACTATACCATCGATAAGCCTCCGAGAAACGAGCTTTCCCAAATCTTGAATCGCGACCCTAGGCGAGGATCGATGATGGTGTACCTTTACTCGGCATGAACGCAGCCCGGCGAGGTCGATAACAGGTACCAAGTATGTGAAACTGAAAATAAATACTGTAAATGAAATCATAGTAGTCTATATAAAGCAGGAGACATGTATGATAACCAAACTACAGTTCACCAATAAATAAGCAGTCATGTCAAGTCAGGGACTCACGCCCTCAAAGTTATCACAATAAAACCGTACGGGGCAAGTACGAAGGCATAGCCGACTACTAAGACCCACAGTACCAAAAATACCACAAACTGTATCCGAGGTCTTTCTAGACCGCACCATGTCGAAGGCGGCCACTCGCCCGCAATATCAATGTGCGTGTCTATCCACTCGAACTCTCGCGACTCGCATAGGTCACACACGACCCGCATGAGGTATTCCTCGAATCACGGTCCCGCATCACCGAGGTATACCCGCATCGGGCGGCTAACCTCGGTATCCGCCTCGGCTCCCGCACCCCGCATAGTCTCAACAGACCGCCTACTCTCACCAGACCGCATAGGGAATCCCCCGCATCAGGGTAAACACCCGGACTGATCAATCCTGGAGCTACCGCGCTCGCGTAGTCACGAGGACCGCATAGCCGTAAAGACCGCGTCGGGTGGCAAGCCCTGTATAATAAGTCAAAGGGGTATGTGATACAATAATAGTACAGCGGGCTTAACGTTTAACAACGTAAGCACAACAAGAATGACCCCTTACATCACGATCACACAAGATACTAACACACGTAGCATCCTAACATTTTCACTTATCACATCAACGAAAGTATTTACAAGGCTATCTCAAACCAACACAATCAAGTTATTCACACAAGGTACTTTTAAGCTAACAAGTTCGTATCTACCCCTAAAGTACTTCATACATTAAATCTTTTAAAAGATCCGTTGCTTTCACATAAGTCACATGATACCGTAGTATAAAATAGAGTGATTTGTCTTTTTAAATAAACCAAAACACTTACCTTTGTAAAATCAAGTAACAACATTATTTTCCAAGCGTCGAGTTTGCCTAATTTCAAATGTTCACGTTTCTTATTTTAGAAAGGTTTAAGAATTCATAGTCTTATTCATTTAAGAATATAATTCTACTTTAAACAATCTGAGAAACATAAGTCTTATATTTGATTAGGATATTATTGTTTATAACAATCTTATTACTGAAATAGTGATCTAGAAATATCATTTTGTCTCATCTTAGCTTCGAGGCAGATGGAAGGTTCTCCTGGTTTTAATACTACTTAATTAGGCAAAACATTTCCTTTTATGCACGCTGCAGTGGTTTGTCGATACACATTCTGATTTCCGAAATCAGTAAAAACATTCTTAAGTCGTTATACCTAACTTCCCATAAAGCTAGTATAACTCTTAAGTTTTCAAAAACCAAGTATTACTTCTTCTTTCAAAATGATTCCAAAAATCTTTTGAAATACTTCAAGTTCTTTATTAACACATAACAAGCCAGTTATAATTCAAATCAGTTACCTTATTAAAAACCATATGTATTTTCTCACCAACATAAAGCTGTTATAACCAACTTCCCATAAAGCCGTTATAACACTTTATGTTTTAAACCAATCAAATACATTTAGCACATGTACGTCTACCGTACCACATAGTTCACACATTTCATGCTAGAAGAGATAGGAAGAGGTTCACATACCTCGCGACGATTATCGACTAATAGCAAAACGCTCCGAGTACCTCAAACCGTCGACTACTCCTTAGTCCAGAAGATTACGTCACACGTAGAACTTCAACCTATAAGGCCACAAGGTGCTTATTAAAATCTAGATCTTAACGTAGAACATTCTACATAAAATTTGGCGGACCTCCGCATGCGGCGTAAATCTCCTCCTCTAACTGGCGGCTACCAAGCCAACCGGGGTTAATCATCTAACCCGAGCGGGTACAATTCTACTCCGCGATTACTACACAAGTCTCTTCTGATACAGTCCTATGTAATTACATTCGATTCGATTCTTGGGCTTAAGTCAAAAGACATTGCCAACTAACTACGTTGATTACTATATATAGTATACTTCAACTATATATTCAAACAACATGTAATTTCCAATTACAATAGAGGACAAGATATTTACCTCGATAAGCCCATAATTATCCAAGTATAAAGTCGATCACGGGCAATCGTTTAGCTCGACTCCGTGCGCTCGACCCGGCTCCAAACTACCCAGAAGTTCTAACCAACCTACATACTACTCCGACTAACCATGGAGATTTTCCTTGGGTTTCGGTTTGGTGGTGACGGAGTATAATAGTATTTTCTGGCTTTTCAGTATAGGTATAACCTTAGAATACAACAAGGTATCGGCTAAGGTAATTTGGGCATTATAACAATACTTTAGAGTATTTCTACCAAGAGAGGGGTATTATCACAGCAACTAGGCTAGGGGTACCCCACGGCCACGCTACTAGGAGGAGGGGTTCTCGGCCGAGAGCCACTAGGCAAGGGGAGGGACATCTCTGCCAAGAGGCCTCACGAAGGGGAGGGAAGGCTCTCAAGACTTAGGCATTTTGGATGAAGAAGTCTTCAACCTTAGGGTATTTATAGGTCAAGGGATGGCCAACCAAAGGCCAAGATCAATCCATGTGTTAGGAAAGTGTAGGGCTAGGATTTACCAAACACAAATATCCTACCTACCCTTGACTTTGTGCCAAGGCACAAAAACGTGCCAAGCTTAGCCATTTTCGTCAATGGGCGATTTGAAGTCCACCGATGAGAGGGTGCCAAGTGGCGCCCTCTTGTTGATCCAACACATTTCGTCTCTGAAAAATCCGCAAAATTAGAAATGACATAGCGGAAATTCCCTACGAAAGGTGAAAGCGTTTTCGAAAACGACTCTAAGCGGTGTTGTGCACAAACATAAATCGGCGAGTCACTTTGCCTACTCAAGGCTTCAAACTTTTATCGTATGCCCCTTACGTATATACTGGAAATACGGGTATAACATTCTCCTCGTAAAACATTCGTCCGAATGTTCCCTTTAAATCTCAAGACAAACGCGCGCCAGTATAGTCTTCACTACTATACTTACGAGAACAATCCGTGCCACACATGGCCACAGAAACAACTTGCGCAACAAGCCTACCTCCAAGTCCACGAGGAAACACCTCTATCATCACCATAACACCTCTCACCGGGGTCTATAATATACTTCTTTCGCACCTTCTTTTACAAAAAAAGAAATGATCACATCTATGCTCGCGATACCAGCGATACCACTTTTGTCACTTTGCGCGAGGTTCTAGTGTCACTCCGTGACCCAACAAGCGGTGCGGATCGCATGCGATCCCTAAGGATGTCGTTCACTCGAACTCTTACCACATTTCTGACACTGCTTCAGTTTCCAAAACTCGGGGTTACTATCTCTAACGTGGTCATCATTAACTGGGAACACTCTGGATGGATCTCCGATACTTTCCGATCATAACAATACGAAAGGCGGACGTCTTGCCTCCTAAGTCGGACGGCAAAGCTAACATATAGGCAACCCGCCTATCCTTCACATGAACTCACAAAGGCCCAAAGTAACTGGGCTAAGTTCCTCTGTATTCTAACTCGTCACCCCCAACCGGGGTGGTGCTCAAGAAGACCGACCGTCGACACAACTCTGGCGTCGTCGCGATTATCCGCACAATTCCTGCGAGTGCGAACTTCTTCTAGACAAGCTTCACTATCCACGATCTGCTTTGGAACAAGCTGAACCAACTATCTGAATCTTGCCAACATCGAACCAATCGGCCAACTTACACTTCCGCCTTACAAGGCTTCATAAAGCAATATCCGAACAGAAATGGTAGCTTAAACACTACCTCGCGGAGACAACAATCCCACGACTATCCACGAAATCAAACAACGGCGGCGAATGTGGTCTGAGACTCGCTGAGTGCCTATCCTTGCACTGGTAAAACTTTTAGAAAACGAAAATAGCCACACACAGGCTTCATTATGCGACATAAGGTGAAGGTAGGCACCGTGCAGCCTTACAACCTTTGGATAACCCAACCGGCCGAGTAAGCGGTCTGACCGAAGAACGCGATGGGCTGCCCCATCGGCCCGACCAGCGGTCGAGCGCATCCACGAACTCGTGCGTTGGTTAACTAAACTTGGGCCTAACACCCTCGCAACCCTAACACAAAGCGGGACCACGCGACCTGACGGCCCGCGCCAAACCTACGCGGTTTGACCCGGCGTGGCCTCGGCCCGACCGGCGCGCGCGATACTAGCTCCCGATTGAACAATCTCACTAATCACGTTTGAAAACCTGGCGGTCTTCTTAGCTCAACTACCCCCTTTCATTCCACACTACTAGGGACTATCCCAGCATAACTCGCGTGCACTATGCACTTCCGACAAAGTCAAACATAACACTACACCTCTTACCGAGATGGCCTTACCTCTAAGGTCTTTCGTAAAACATTCTAAGGTTCACACCTTCTCTATCCCCCAAAATCTTACTCGGTTAACCCACATGATTTCTAAACACAACTAACACCTTGCTATCGAACATAGCACTTAAGGTATACTCGCTTATCACATGCGAAACTACAGAGGTTAAAGATATATCTATATCTCTTTGCTTCACTCTTAGTCGTTCTAATCAAACACGCCGTGAAGCGCGCAGCTAAGAAGATGACGAACTACCCGCAATCACGAAGGCTAAGTCCTCTCTGAGGACACTCTCTCGACACATGGCCTGGCGGCGCGGTGCAACAAGTACCGACAAAAGCGACATTCCCGGGATGGCGTCTGCATGTGTGAGCCGGAAGCCACGGAGTTACGACCGACTCCTGCATACCGAGCGTCACGAAATCCGTGGAAGACCACTGCGCTTTGGCGGAGGTGCATATCTGTCTCTTTGGTGAGGCGACTCGCCTCGAAAATTACTAAAGGACCTTCGCTCTGGCCCTGCTGTCGCTTTGTTAACGTCGATCTACGTTTCTCGGCTGCTGCGCGCAAGCGACCACGAGGCCATGCTCGAGCTAGCGAAGAATTACTCTTGCACAACCCTCTCTTAGATAGTCATCAAGACTCGCGGTACATGGTATACTCTATACTCACTGTTCGATCGCGGGCTGAAGGTTCAAATATCATGCGCGATGAGGCTGCCGCCCGTGCTAAACTCTGCTTGGGGCTAGTGGCGTCGAGAACTCCCGAATGAAGCACTACCCTAGGTAATGGTTGGGCTGAGCCACCACCCTCTGAACTCTACTCGCGGCTCATAGCCTGCCTTGCCCTCTGGGCGGGTTGCCCATGCGGAGGCATAACGATAAGAAATAATTTCGTCGGAGGGTCGACTTACAACCACGGCTCTAAGGCACGATCTCGAGTGAGAAGAATAGAAACCAATCCTAAATACCCTATAGCCTCACGATTATTGGTGTGGTGCGCAACACCGATAATCAAGACTCTTGGATCTGATGCGTAGACACTTTCAGAGATTAAGCGCTCGATACCACTTTTGTCACGACCGGCGGGCGTGGTGGTGCCTACCGGGCACCTGGTGACCTGACATCAGTGTCAGTGAACATAAAACATATACATGAAACAAGTGAAGTACAAAGCGATGTCGAGGAAAACTTGCCTTTCGGCGTATATAAATAACAACTTTTACAAATGAGCAGTTTAATCCTTTTCACAAACCACCTTGCAGCGGTACTACGGACCTCAGAAATGATCGACAACGATGGCGGGACGGGGCCGCCATACCCACGAATGTAAACACCTACAACAACGGGGACTATACGGCTGATAAGCCTCGGAGAAAGCGGGCTTTCCCAAATCTTGACTGTGACCCTAAGGCGAGGATCAATGGTGGTGTACCTTTACTGCGGCATGAGCGCGGCCGAAGAGTCGATCTGGCAGTACCAAGTATGTGGCGAAAATAAATCACGTAAATGAAATCATAGTAGTCTATATAAAGCAGGAGACATGTATGATAAGCAAACTACAGTTCACAATAAATAAGCAGTCATGTCAAGTCAGGGACTCACGCCCTCAAAGTTATCACAATAAAACCGTACGGGGCAAGTACGAAGGCATAGCCGACTACTAAGACCCACAGTACCAAAATACCACAAACTGTATCCCGAGGTCTTTCTAGACCGCACCACATGATCGAAGCTGGCCACTCGCCCGCAATATCAATGTGCGTGTCTATCCCTGGAACTCGCGACTCGCGTAGGTCACACGGACCGCGTGAGGTATTCCTCGAATCATGGTCCCGGACGCTGAGGTATACCCGCGTCGAAGGCGGATAACCCTCGGTATCCGCCTAGGCTCCGCGACCATAGTCTCAAAAGACCGCATAGTCTCAGCGGACGCGTAGGAATCCCGCGTCGGGCTAAACACCCGGTATGATCAATCCTGGAGCTACCGCTCCGCGTAGTCACGAGGACGCGTAGGCGTAAAGACCGCATCAAGGGTGGCAAGCCCTCGGTATAATAAGTCAAAGGGTATGTGATACAATAATAGTACAGGCTTAACGTTTAACAGCGTAAGCACAACAAGAATGACCCCGCACATCACGATCACACGAGATACTAACACGTAGCATCCTAACATTTTCACTTATCACGTCAACAAGAAAGTATTTACAAGGCTATCTCGAACCAGCACAATCAAGTTATTCACACAAGGTACTTTAAGCTAACAAGTTCGGGTATCTACCCACAAAGTACTTCATACATTAAATCTTTTTAAAAGATCCGTTGCTTTCACATAAGTCACCTGATACGTAGTATAAAATAGAGTGAGTCTTTTTAAATAAACCAAAACACTTACCTTTGTAAAATCAAGTAACAACATTATTTTCCAAGCGTCGAGTTTGCCTAATTTCAAATGTTCACGTTTCTTATTTTAGAAAGGTTTAGTAGTTCATAGTCTTATTCATTTAAGAATATAATTCTCCTTTAAACAATCGAAACATAAGTCTTATATGTGAGTAGGATATTCTTGTTTATAACAATCTTATTACAATGTAGTGATCTAGGAAATATCATTTTGTCTCGTCTTAGCTTCATGCGGATGGAAGTTTCTCTTGGTTTTAATAATACTTAATTAGTCAAAACATTTCCTTTTATTACTTATTGCGGTGGTTTGTCGATACGTTACGATTTCGAAATCGGTAAAAACATTCTTAAGCGTTATACCTAACTTCCCATAAAGCTAGTATAACTCTTAAGTTTTCAAAAACCAAGTATTACTTCTTCTTTCAAAATGATTCCAAAAATCTTTTGAAATACTTCAAGTTCTTTATTAACACATAACAAGCCAGTTATAATTCAAATCAGTTACCTTATTAAAAACCATATGTATTTTCTCACCAACATAAAGATGTTATAACCAACTTCCCATAAAGCCTTTATAACACTTTATGTTTTAAACCAATCAAATAAATTTAGCACGTATGCGTCTACGTACCACATAGTTCACACATTTCATGCTAGAAGAGATAGGAAGAGGTTCGCATACCTCGCGGCGATTATCGACTAATAGCAAAGCGCTCGAGTACCTCAGCCGTCGACTACTCCTTAGTCGAGAAGATTACGTCACCGTAGCACTTCAACCTATAAGGCAACAAGGCTGTTATTAAAATCTAGATCTTAACTTAGAACATTACTGAAAATTTGGCGACCCTCCCACATGCGGCGTAAATCTCTCTCTCTAGCAGGCGGCTACGAAGCCAACGAGGGTTAATCATCTAACGAGCGGGTACAATTCTACTCACGGTACTACTACACAGTCTCATGTCTGATCTATGTAATTACTGATTCGATTCGATTCTTGGGCTTAAGTCAAAGACATTGCCAACTAACTACGTTCGATACTATATATAGTATACTTCAACTATATATTCAAACAACATGTAATTTCCAATTACAATAGAGGACAAGATATTTACCTCGATAAGCCCATAATTATCCAGTATAAAGTCGATCTGGGCAATCGTTTAGCTCGACTCGTGCGCTCGACGCTCCAAACTACCCAGAAGTTCTAACCAACCTACATACTACTCCAACTAACCATGGAGATTTTCCTTGGGGTTTCGGTTTGGTATTGACGGGAGTATAATAGTATTTTACGGGCTTTTCGTATAGGTATAACCTTAGAATACAACAAGGTATCTGGCTAAGGTAATTTGGGCATTATAACAATACTTTAGAAGTATTTCTACCAAGAGAGGGTATTATCTGAAAGCAACTAGGCTGGGGTACCCACGGCCACACTACTAGGAGGGGAGGGGTTCTCGTGAGAGCCACTAGGCAGGGAGGGACATCTCTCGGCGAGGCCTCGCGAAAAGGGGAGGAAGGCTCTCGAGACTTAGGCATTTTGGATGAAGAAGTCTTCAACCTTAGAGGGTATTTATAGGTCAAGGGATGGCCAACCAAGGCCAAGATCAATCCATGTGTTAGGCAAGTGTAGGGCTAGGATTTACCAAACACAAATATCCTACCTACCGCCCGACTTTGTGCCAAGGCACAAAAGCGTGCCAAGCTTAGCCATTTTCGTCGATGGGCGATTTGAAATCCACGATGAGAGGGTGCCAAGTGGCGCCCTCTTGTTGATCCAACACATTCGTCTCTCGGAAAATCCGCAAAAATTAGAAATGACATAGCGGAAATTCCCTACGAAGGCTGAAACCGTTTCGTCGAAACACGACTCTAAACGGGTGTTGTGCACAAACATAAATCGGCCAAGTCACTTTGCCTACTCAAGGCTTCAAACTTTTATACGTATGCCCTTACGTACATACTCTGGAAATACGGGGTATAACAACAGTCTACTGTAAATACAGTCCTATGTAAGTACATTTCAATCTTCTTTATTATTCTTCTGATGTGATTTCAGTTCAATTCTATTCTGTAATATCCTTCTATGTAATTCTGATTCATTTCTCTACTTTAATATCCTTGATTGTAATTACAGTTCAATTCTCTTCTTTAATATCATTCATATAACTTTGTACTATTTCTATACTACTACAGTATGTGATGTCAATACTATAGAAGGATAAGATGATTTACCTCGATAAGCCCAAAATTATCCAAGTTAAATGTCGATCTGAGCAAGGTTTTGCTCTAATCTGAAAGCTCGATCGCTCAGAAACCCTTAGAAGTTTCTAAACAACTTCTACTTAATACTATAAGTGATTTGGGTGGGTATTTTGGAATAGTAACTACACTGAAGGCAACTTTCTACAAAGAGGGGTATTCTCAGTGAAGCCACTAGGCTAGAGGGAAGAGGTTGGGATGAAAACACTACAAGGAGAGGAGGATTTTCAAGACTTGGAGAAATGATTTGTGGATGAAAACCTTGAGTTAGGGGTATTTATAGGCCAATGGCCAAGATGAAGGCAAGTGGAGGGCAAGTGGAGGGTGGGGATTCACCCAAGTGTCCTTATCCATCTACTACACAAAAATATCCTACCTAACCTTGACTAAAGCAAGGACACAAAATCGTCCAAACTTGCCCATGTTGCCGTCCACTTGAGGGTGACAAGTGTCACCCTCTCGTTGGTCAAAAATATTTCATCTCTCAGAAAAATCCGCAAGAATTATAAATGACATAGCCGTAATTTTCCCTACGCAAGTTTTGGAAAATGTTTCGTCGGAAAACTATTCTTTTCGTGGGTTGTGCACAAGTTTTTCGTCCATAGTGCCTAACTAAGGCTAAACTTTTGTACGTACGCCCTCACGTACATACTCTGGAAATACGGGGTATAACATTTTTCTAAGTGTTCAAGACTAGTCTTGCACTAGTGTAGTGAATATATAACACAATGGAGGGTTTAGATTTCAACACTTGAGTGGCTAGGATGAGTTTCACAAGGATTAAGCACAAGTGGCAAGTTGACTTGGTCAACAATATCAAGCTTAGCAAGACTTATCTTCTACCATGGTCAATGACCATTTTACCCTTACCATATTTCGACCAAGACCATGTGGGGGTGCCACGTGTCGCCCTCTCATTCGTCCATAAAATTCTGTAACCCTCGTGGGCCCCGCAAAATGTAAAATTCCTCGGGTGGGCCCCACATGACCAAATCCGTAAAAAAATAAATTTCCATAATGTTAAAAGTTCCATATTCCTCAAATAATGCATTTTGAGAATTCAATTCCCAACAACGAACATTTTTCCTTTCCGACGTTCGGAAGATTTTCCGTCGGAAAAACAATTCTTCCTTTCGTACTAATTTCCAAGTCTTGATTCCTTACGTACATTCTCTTATACATGTCCTGGACTTACGGGGTGTAACATTCTTCCCCCCTTAGAAACATTCGTCCCCGAATGTTCTTAGTCGGTTGCCAAGCTATACAAACACCGGCATAAACTCTATACTATGCCTATCAATCAAAACTGCACAAGACCAACGATGCCACACATGTCCACCACATAACATACGTAAACATATCAATGGACCTTCCGTCCGTGGTCCTTTCTCACAAAACTCGAAGGTTACAGTCTCATCACAAACAAGATCTTTAGAGGTTACTTTCTTTCCTTACTTGTCATACTTTCTCGTACTTTCAAACTTAACTAGTACACGTACAAAATCTCAAATATTGTTTCTGTTCTCCAATCCTTGGAGTTACTAACCAAACTTGGCCATATTGTTACTTACACTCCGTTAAGGCTCTTACCGGTCCTTACGACTGATTAGGTGGAGCAGCGTCCACGAACTCGTACAACGATTGACTAGACTTGGGCCTTGCACCCTCGTGACCATATCACATAGCGGGACCATATCCAACTAACATCACCCGATTCCATACTATCGGTTGACCCGAAATGAGTCTATAACCCGACCCATCGTCACACTTAACTTCTCATTCTTAGTCTGGAATAAATCTCTCTCTTATCTCAAGGTACTTCTTACCCTATCCCCTATTCACTTAGAGGTTCGTCACATAAGCCAAAGTATCCCTACTGTACAATCTTCCCTATTGGTCTTACACTGTCATGGGGCAATTTCTACGTGTGAACTCTACACAACTATAGTCTCAGTTCACTTACCATTCCTGTCAATATTCTTAACTCTTCACTTTACTAATCAAAATATCCCTACCTCTGGGGTACTATCACTTTACAACTCTAGCAATAAAGGGAAAACATATACGCTAGGGTAAAATCTGAATTTATCAACGCACGTATGATTCAAAAGAATCGAAATATACCTGTAACCCCGTGCGATGTCGCCTCCTGATCCTGCCCCGTAGTCACGTCATCTCTGCGGTTCGAAGGACCGCGAACTATAAACTCCACCACGACCTCTACCACGGTGGTGACATCTGAACACCTACCACAGGGGCCTTGGTGTGGAGGAAAGGGAACCAACTACCGCCTCATAGGATGAGCCACCATGATGCTCCTTCTAAAAGGACATACCTGAGAACATGGCCGGATGGCCTGATAAAAACAAAGACACATGCCATGCGACATTTCCCAAAATGGCGCTTACTACATCTGAAACACCGAGGAAAAAGTGGCCTCGTGAGAAAATCCTCTGCTCCTCACGAGAATCTCGACCCACAGAGCTTGGGCCAGCTCTAAATACCTTGTGGGGTCGATCTCCCACTGTGAGCTGCGGGGTATGTCTTGGGTAAGGTGGGACGAATATCTCACTCATTCTTGAGGCGGCTCGTCCAAAACTCAGGGATAACCAGCCGATCTAGCCCTCTTACGCGGATCTCATGCTGGCCTCTACCCACTGTACACACTGCATCTTGGCCGAATAACCTCATTGGTGAAAGCTATGTACCGCTATCTTAGTAAAAACATAAGCTTCCTCGCGACCTATAGTCTTCTCCTAAGCCAGAAGGCTCTGTCTTTGGGGCCTCAAAACTGGCCTTGAGAAGAACTTCATGACTGCGGCACAACATCCGTGTACCACAGGCATACGCCTATCGACTCTCTGAGTCGACTAGTAGCTCCTGCTACTCCTTTTCCACTACAGGCGGTTGTTGCCCTCGCGGAAGCATAAGCGTAACACAAAATTACGTCGAGAGGAATTATCTTACTAACACGGCTCTGTGGCACGATCTTAGAGTTAGAAGAATAGAAACCAACTCCTAAATGTCCTGTAGCCTCACTGTTTATGGGTGTGGCGCGCAACACACCGATAATCAAGACTCTACTAGACACGATGCATAGACGTTCAGAGGTTGCGCTCGATACCACTCTGTCATGCCGAACCGGGCGTGGTGGTCTTTATCCACGACCGAACCGGGCGTGGTAGTGCCTTACCCGGGCACCCTGGTGATCTGACATCGAGAAAACCGGTGAAATAAAACTTTAAACATATAAATAGATATGGATCAAGATGAAAGAAAACATGCCAACCAAAGCGGTTGCCTTTCAACATATATATATATAAACATTTGAAAGCTACAATCCTTACAACCACGCCACAGCGATTACTGGACCTAAGATTTTTACAACAACTATGGCGGACGGGCCCCGCCGTACCACGAATGTACAAGAACCTACTGGACTGGGGTGGCATACCAAAGATAAGCCTCGAAGGAACGGGCTTCCGATATCTTTGAAAGGTGATCCTATAAGCGGGGATCGGCGGTGATGTAACTCTACTGCGGCGTGAGCGCGGCCCGAAGGAGTCGATGACAGTACAGTATGTGAAGCGTAAATCGTAAATGAAATCATAATAGTCTATATAAAGCGGGAGACATGTATGATAACCAAACTACATTACCACATATAACGATTATATCAAGTCGGGTCTCGCGCCTCCAGTCATTACTCAAATATAATTATGGGTCTCGCGCCATGGCATCAACCGTGCGTGGAATACCTTTCAGCTGAAGCGATCATGATATGATAACGCGAAGTATACGAACACCAAGTCCTACGATGCCAAAGTCGTACTAACGATACAATACAACCAAACCACGAAGGCGACGCGGGCAAATCTGGCCGACTACGGATACCAAGGCGCCGCGTGGTGGCCGGGGCAATCACGAGGGCTAACTACCGAGTACGAGGCGTATCACGAGACCGTCCTACACTGAGCAGGGCAAGTGCGAGGGCTAACTACCAGTGTACCGAGGCGAATCAGCCACGAGGCGGGGCAAATCTGGCCGACCACCACCGGTACCAAGGCGAGCGATGAAACCTCGTGGAGAGCTAGTCCATGGAATAACACTATCAGCGGGAGGCGTGCGGTGGAATTCTCCGTCACTGTACGCGTCAGTAAGTCCTCGACAAGTCAGCCGCCTCCATCGAGAGGCAGCGGTAGTATAGAAACACAATTCTTGCACACAAAGGCTATCACGATAAGCATAGGCAAGTTACACAACAAGCATAGGCAAGTTACACAACAACAAGCATAAGCGAGTTACCTGACTCGAGTACTTTCAATTTATGTCAAAGTCCGGGTTTTAACCCTAAAGTACTACGTATGTTAAATTCCTTTTAAGAGATCCATTCCTTTTATAAAAGTCACCCGATACCCGTAGTATAAAAATAGAGTGACTTAGATCTTTTAAGTAAACCAAAACAACTTTCATACTTTCCTTTTTAAAACCAAATTAAGGCAATACCATGCCTTCTTTTTGGACCAAAACACTTCTCTTTTTAAAGTCAAGTTACCACATTAAAACCAATTATAAAACCCTTTTTCATAAAGTCGTTATAACTCACTTCCCATAAAGCTGTTATAACACTTTATGTTTTAAACCAATTTAAAACAACGCCTTTCTTTTCCCTAAAGTTTCAGTTTGCCTAATTTCAATTACTCAAGTCTCTTTTTAGAAAAGTTTCATAATCCAATGTCTTAATCTCTTTTAAAACAATTGAGTAACATAGGCCATATGTGTGAGCAGTTTATTCTTGTTTATAACCATTTATTAAAGCAGCCATGATCTAGAAAATGTAATATCATTTTGTCTTATCTTAGCTTCTATGCAGATGGAGGTTTCTACTGGTTTTAATAATACTTCATTATTCATTACATTTTCCTTTATTAACGCTGCAGTGGTTTGTCGATACTCATTACGATTTCGAAATCGGTAAGCGTTATTCCTTTTAAAACCAAGTACTCATTACTCACGAATGAGGCTTACACAAAATTCATATTAATTCAATTAAGTTAAGTCTCTTATCTTTTAAGATCAAGTCTCTTAACTTCAAATCGATAAACCATTCTTTTATCTCTCTTAAGGCGTTATACCTAACTTCCCGTAAAGCTAGTATAACTCTTATGTTCTCGAGAACCAAGTATTACTCTTCTTTCAAAAGGTTTCTTAACTCATTACTTGAGTTTCTTATTATTGGGCTTAAGTCAAAAGACATTCTTGTACAACTACGTTCGATTAACACACGTCGTCTAGGTACTATATATATACTTTTAAAATACTTCAAGATTCTTATTATTCAGGCTTAAGTCAAAAGACATTGCCACACGTACGTCTACCGTACTATATATATATATTCATGCTCAAGAGTATAGGAAGAATCACATACCTCGCGACGATTATCGACTAATAGCAAAACGCTCCACGGCTATAACCCGGCTAGCCTTGTCCACCTTCCAAGTAGCACATGCTACTCGCAGAACATTGACGATAAAGGTTATCGATCTCACATCATCTGATCTATGTAAATCAGTTTAATCTTCTACTATATTATTCTTGATGTGATTTGATTCAGTCTATCTTGTAATATCCTTACATTACAGTTCAAATCTCTTATGAATCTTATATTCATTTCTATACTACTACGATGTAATTTCCAATTACACTAGAAGGATAGGATTATTTACCTCGATGAGCCCAAAATTATCCAAGTATATAAGTCGCTCACGAGCAACGTTAAGCTCTACTACGAGTGCTCGATCCGCTCCAAACAACCCTTAGAAGTTCTCTACGCACTTACTAAACACTTCAACCGACTATGAAGGTTTTCCTTAGGGTTTCGTTTTTGTGACTAAAGGAAGTATAATAGTATTTTAGGGCCGTATAGAGTAACTTTGGAAAGTACTATAAGGTATTTGGGCTAAAGTATTTAGGGCATTATAACAATACTTGGAGAGTATTTCTATACCACAAAGGGGGTATTATCACGAAAACAACTAGGCTAGGGGTACCTCGGCTGAACACTACAAAGGGGAGGGGAGGCCTGCCAAAGCTTCTCGAAGGGGAGCTTGGACGAAACACAACTCTCGAAGGGGAGGATTTTAACACTTAGAAAACATTTTTGGATGAAGAAGTTCATCAACTTAGAGGTATTTATAGGTCAAGCAATGGCCAACCAATGGCGAAGATCAAGCCAAGTGCCATGCGAGTGTAGGGCTAGGATTTAACCATGTGTACCTTATCCATCTACCACGCTGACTTGCACAAAATATCCTACCAACTAAAGTGGTCCAATTCGTCCATTACCGCCCAACCCTTCGTCGATGTGAGGTGACACTTGTCACCCTCCCGTTGGTCCAAAATGTTTATCTCTCGGAAAAATCCGCAAAAATAATAAATGACATAGCCGGAATTTTCCTTCGCAGAATCTTGTAAAGCGTTTAGTCGGCGACTCTTTTCGGCACTTGTGCCCAAATTTCGAACCTATGCCTACTTTAAGGCTTAAACTATCGTACGTACGTCCTTACGTACATACTCTGGAAATACGGGGTATAACAGGTGCCCTACCTGGGCACCCTTCTACCTTAACAACTAAGTAAACTGCGGAAAATCAAATAACACCTCTTTTTTTTAAAAAAAACCAACGTACGTGCAAGGCAAAGCCGACAAGGCTGCCATACAATATACATAATAAAAGACACACTGCTGCGTGAGTCGATCCACGTATGAATACAGACCTCTGAGTTAAAGCGAACTATGGCGGGACAAGGCCCCGCGTACCCATAACTTGTACAAAAGCACATCTTGAAAGAACTTATACCAAAAGATAAACTCCGAGCGGAAGGAGCTACCAAAACTACGGCGGTCCTACACTGCGGATCACCAAGCGAGTACCTAAACTGCGGCGTGAGCGGCCCCGAAGGAGTCGATCTGAAGAATGTACCAAGTATGTGAAGCGATGAAATGCTTTAATGAAATCAAACAAAGCAGGAGACATGTATGATAGCCAACCTATAGTACAAAATACATAGCGATTATATCAAGTCGGACGCGTGCCTCAAAGTCACTATTCAAATATAACTATGGGTCTCGCGCCATAATATCAATCATGCGTGGAATCATTCCTCAGCTGGCGATCCATGATATAATATAACACCAATAAGCATATCGAGTATCCGCCGTTTGTCGCGTGCCGGAATCCCGCGTCGTATAAGCATGAACATGGGGTATACAAACAAATCAGAATCAAACCCGCTCTGGTCACGTGCCGGAATCCGCGTCGTATAAAGCGTGTCCAAGAGTATCCTCGTGGTCGCGTGCCTCGGCATCCCGTCGTATAAGCATGACCGTAGGGTATCCTCGCGGTCGCGTGCCCGGCATCCACATCGTATAAGCATGACCGTAGGGTAACACAAACAAATCAGAATCGAACCCGCTCACGGTCATATGCCGAAATCCCGCGTCGTATAAGCGTATCGAGGTATCCTCGTGGTCGCGTGCCCGACATCTCACGTCGTATAAGCATGACCGTAGGGTATCCCAAATAATGGAAGCATGCAGTGGAATCCCGCATCACGATGCGTCGAGTAAACTTATAGCAAGGCGGTAGGCCCTCCGGCCAGAGTCGCGTGACGTAATAAAACATAGTACTTGTACTCGAATGCTATCACCGGCTACGTTGGCGATTCTCGACTAAACAAGCCAAAGTACTTATCAAGGCACACATAGAATAATTCTCAATTAAACAAGTCAAAGTACTTATCAAGGCATACGTAGAATAATACTCGATTAAACAAGCCAAAGTACTACGTGCGTGCATTCTTTTCAAAGACTCCTTTTATGTAAAACCCCGAGATACTAACACGTAGTATCGATGTGTGTCTATTTTTCAAAGTAAGTTACTACACTTTTAGAAACTCATTTCAAAGCTTGAAACCAAGTAACTTCAATTTTCACAATCTAGGCAACTTATGCCCGTTAATCAAAATAGACAACTTTCTAAACCTTCATAAAGCCGTTATAACCAACTTCCCATAAAGTCGTTATAACCCTTTATGAGTTTTAATTTCATTTCATTCTTTTTATAACTAAGAGACTTATACTTAAAACCAAGTATCACAAACTTTCAAATCAAGTTTCTTAACTTTCAAAATACTTGAGTCTCTTAATATTTAGAAGACAAGTTTCTTACACTTTTAAACCTCAAGTAACTCACACCTTTAAAACAAGTTACTTCTCTTAAATCATGTCATTTCTCCTCTCTTAAAACAATTAAGTAAATCACTCTTTTGACTCACAAAGTCATTATAATGACCTTTAGGTTTTGGAACTAAGGCAGCCAAAGGTTTGGACACCACTTCCTTTTCAAGACTCCATGTACTTTAAGCAAAATACTTTCACTCTTAAGAATCCAAACTCCACTAAGGCAATGGATTATACAACTTACAATTTAAACATCAAAGTACAATCAAGGAAGTACATAGAACAAATTCTATATTAGGCAATCCAAGTACAACCAAGGAATGGATCATTTAAGGAGTAGAACTTACTTTCTTTATCTTAAGGAATCATGCTAGAAGATGAGATAGTTCACATACCTTTTCGACTAAATCCACAAGCTAAGCCGAATACGCCGTACGTAGAAGTGTCAACCTATAATGGTCACAACAAGACTATCAACTTCTAGTCTCTAACGTAGAATAATACTAAGTCTACGGTCTCTTATTCTACGGAAAATCGGGCAGCACTTCCTTTGTTTCTACTCACTTTGCCACCTTTTTCAAGGCCGAATACAATAACCAACACGCCACATTTAAGGCTCAAAACAACAACCAAACAAAGGGGATTACACGCCTTACAATACGTGTAAAATTCCGCCCCACAATTTAATACCTACTAAGTCCATAATCAAGCCATTCTCGGCCAACTTAAACAACAACACAAGTCCTTTCCAAATTCTTTTCCGATTCCAAGTTCTAAGGTCTAACATGTTATATAGTCATAAACAACTTCAACAACTATAATTTCCTTCTTTATACAACATGCGACGACTTAAACTAATAATCGACTTGAATTGTAATCTTAAAGCTAAACATGCTAGTTTTCGGATTAGGGTTCCAATAGTCAATATACTTATCAAACTTCATACTATATAACTCATGCTTGCTAAAATCCATAGCTACAACAATAAGTAAGTCTTAACTACTAAAACGACAAAATTTATACCTTTATAGGCCCTTAAAAATTCCAAGATTCAAAGTCGCGCCTTAGCAATTCTTAGATCCTTTCCTTAAGTTCCAATCCGCTCCAAGCACTCCTTAGAAGCCTATGAAGAACCCATCTTCAAGTTCCAACTTCAAAGTTGAAGAACTCCTCAAGTTTCCGCCTTGCGACTAATACGAAAATGCCGTTTTTCCGAAATTTTTCTATTGAGATAACCTTATAATACCCTTAGAGACATTGGGTTAAAGTCTTGTGGACAAAGGATCAAAACTACAAAATTTTCTTGTGGAATACCCCTTGAACCCGAGAGCAACATGCTTGAAGAACAAGGTGTGAAATTTTTCTAAGTATTCAATACTAGTCTTGCACTAGTGTAGTGAATATATAACACAATGGAGGGTTTAGATTTCAACAATTGAGTGGCTAGGATGAGTTTCACAAGGATTAAGCACAAGTGGCAAGTTGACTTGGTCAACAATATCAAGCTTAGCAAGACTTATATTCTACCATGGTCAATGACCATTTTACCCTTACCATATTTCGACCAAGACCATGTGGGGGTGCCACGTGTCGCCCTCTCATTCGTCCATAAAATTCCGTAACCCTCGTGGGCCCCGCAAAATGTAAAATTCCTCGGGTGGGCCCCACGTGACCAAATCCGTAAAAAAAAAAAATCCATAATGTTAAAAGTTCCATATTCCTCAAATAATGCATTTTGAGAATTAAATTCCCAACAACGAACATTTTTCCTTTCCGACGTTCGGAAGATTTTCCGTCGGAAAAACAATTCTTCCTTTCGTACTAATTTCCAAGTCTTGATTCCTTACGTACATTCTCTTATACATGTCCTGGACTTACGAGGTGTAACAACTATGTTTTGAAAGAGTATCGGAGATCCATCCAGAGTGTTCCCAGTTAATGATAACCAAGTTAGAGATAGTAACCCCGAGATTTTGGAAACCGAAGCAATGACAGAAATGTGGTACGTATAGTAGGAAGAGTTCGAGTGTACAAGGAAGGTACGACGAGTAAGAAAAGAGGCTAAGATGTGTTAAGAAGATGGAAGTGTCCTTTTTATAAGTGAAGATGGGAAGAAAGTATCCTTTGGACCATGGGTGGAGCTAATGGTATTGTTATACGCTTTAGAGATGATCCTTCGTTGGCTTGGAGGTGCGTTTTTGCGAGTATGTTGTATTATTGGCCATGTGTGGCATAATTGGTTTCGTAAGTATAGTAGGGAAGACTATACCGGCGCAAGCATGTTTGGAGACTTAGAAAGAACATTCGGGACGAATGTTTCTAAGGAAGAATGTTACACCGTAGTTCGGAGTATGTATATGAGGGCGTGCGTGCGAGAATCTGACGATAAATTGGAAAGGAAGAAAGATGTGATTTTTAAACGGAAAAGTTTCGAATTTTGTGAAGGAAAAAGGTTAGTTAATGGGAATTGGATTCCCGATTTGGTATTCGGACTTTTGGAATATTTAAGAATTATGGAATTTTATTTTGAATTGGTCACGTGGGGCCCACGGAGAAATTTCTTGTTTGTAGGGCCCACTTTATTTTGGATTTTGGCATTACGGATATTTTGGAAGATGAAATATTTTGGGCCAGTAGAGGCGACCGTGTCACCCCGTGTGGCCTTTGGGCGGTGGAAGTGGACACTGGCCTTGGGCGTTTTATTGGGGACAAGTGGCGAGCCACTTGTCCCGTTTTTGTTAGCCAAATGGTTGGCCAACTACCCACCACATGTACCCCATCCTCACCACACACTTGCCTAGATCTTGGCAATTGATTTTCCTAGAAATACCCATTGATTTCAAGAATTCTTCATCCAGCAAATGTTTCTAAGTCATGAAAAATCCCCCTCTTGTGTAGCTCTCGTCAAATCCCCACTTTGTAGAAAAATTCTTCAAGTGTTGGTATAGTCCCAAATACCTTAGCCTAGTATTCTAGTAGTTTTCCAAAGTTATTTCAAATATTAAGAGCCCGGAAATACTACTTTATTCCTTTAGTCGCAAAAACGAAGCCCTAGAAAAATCTTCATAGCTTAGATGAAGTTGTTTAGAAACTTCTAAGGGTTGCTTGGAGCAGGTTGGAGCGTAAGGGTTTGGAGCTAAACGTTGCTCAGGATCGACTTATAATCTTGGATAATTTTGGGCTTATCGAGGTAATGATCTTTGTCCCCCTATTGTAATTGGATATTACATGTGGTAGTAATGTATAGTTGAGTATACTATATGTAGAATGAATATGGATAAGAATTGTTGTATTTACATAGAATTTGTATTCTGATGAGACTTGTAGTATTATTGGGGAGTAGAATTGTACACGTCCGGTTCGACGTGTAACCCCCCCGGGGATTGTTGGTTTGGTAGCAGGCCTCATTAGAGGAGGAGATTTATGTAGTTGCGGGGAGGTCTTTGCGAATTTTCCGTAGAATAAGGAATCTTGTATCTAGAAATATTCTACGAAGGGATTTAGAGGTTGATAGACGTTTTGTGGCCTTTATAGGTTGAAGTACTACGAGTAGCGTATTCTACTTGAAGGGTGGAAAAGGCGAGCAAGGTTAGAGTACTTTGGAGCATTTTTCTAATTGTAGATAATCATCGCGAGGTATGTGAACCTCTTCCTATCCTTTCTAGCATGATATTTGTGAAATATATTTAGTGCGGTAGACGCACGTGTGTTTAAAGGAAATTGATTTTCCTTTTGTGTCCTTGACTTGATTCCAAAGTTAAGTGACTTGTTATGAAATATTAAGGACTGGAATTATGTTAAAAAGTTGTAAAACCTCACTCATGAGTAATGGGTGTGTGGTCTTTAAAAAAAAAAAGAATAAAGTTACCTTGATTTCGAAAATAAGAATGGTTTTATCATTGGATTTAAAATGATAACTTGACTTATAAACAACTTGATTTTGGGAAAGGAGAAGTAACTTGATTTAAAGGTATAGGTTACTTGTTTTTAAAAGAGTAAGACCCTTGGTTTAAAAAGGAAAAAGTGCCTTTGTTTTAAAAGAAGGTATGGAAATTGTTTTGGTTTTACTTTGATGTCTTTTGACTTGAGTTTAAATAATAAGAATCTTGAAGTATTTCAAAAGAGTTATGAATCATTTTTGAAAGAAAAGAAATACTTGATTTTAAAAGCTTAAGTGTTATACTAGCTTTATGGGAAGTTAGGTATAACGACTTAAGAAAGATAAAAGGCAGTTTACTTATTTGTTTATGAAAGTCTTGTATTGATTTAGGAAAGTGTAGTAAGATGGTTTGATAAGTAAACATGTTATGATGCTCGTGTGTTAGTGTCTTGTGATGTTTGTGTAAGGGGTTATTCTTGTTGTGCTTACGTTGTTAAGCGATAAGCCGTTGTCTTGCTATTATATCACATACCACGACTTGTTATGATGCGAGGACTTGCCACCTCGATGCGAGGAATACCTCATGCGGTGCATGTGACCTATGCGGGCTGCGGGAGTTCGAGTTGATCATTAAGGTGTATTATCCGTCTGAGGATGCCTCATGCGATGCAATGTGACTATGCGGTCTATGTGACTATCACGGACCGGGGTCGGGGCGATGCGCGGGTTAGCTACCGTCACGAGGAATACCTCATGCGAAGTGCATGTGACCTATGCGGTGCGGGAGTTCGAGATTAGGCTCGCATAATGATACTATGGGCGATTAGCCTTGCCCGATCATTAGCGGCCTAGAAAAGACCAGTTACATTATATCTATTTTTGCTCTTATTTATGTTGTGGCACTATGTTCGGTTGAATTGGTTGTATTTGTAAGTGGTTTTAAAAATGCTTTGATTTCATTTGATACTTCTGATTTCACGTACTTGGTACTGTTATCGACCTCCTTGAGGCTGCGTTCATCGCGGTAGAGGTACACGATCGTCGATCCTCGCTCGTAGGATCCGCAGTTCGGTATTACCGGAATTCGGGATATGTTTATAAGAGCGTGCGTAAGAACTCAAATTGTTAAGATAACTGTGAAGATCTTGTGGCGAAATAGGAATGTGGAAGAGATGGCGATGGAGATTAATAATAGTAGTAGTATATCCCCGAATGAGGTGATGGACTAGTGTCATATTACAAGAATTATGACATAGAGTATCGAAGGTCTTATGAGTTTTTAAAATATTAAATGAAGTGAGATCTATAATTAATTATGTGTATAATTGATAAATTATACGGAGGCAAATCACTTTATTAATTAATGAGACAAGTGTCACGTTGGGGTGAAAGTGGTGTTGGTTGATAGTGCTCTCTGCAAAGAATTGGTGAGTGGGAACCACAATCATGATATGCATTTAATGGTCTTAAAGTGAGTGGAGTATAAATCTTTGTTGATAATTCATTCTTGAAAGCGAGCAATGGCGTCCGTGACCTTTAATACCCATTTAATAAGCATATCATCTTAAGTAGTAAAGGGATAGCATTTCATTACTTTGGAAAAGCAATACAAAAAAAAAAGAGGAAACGGAACCAGTTAAGTGCACAAGGTGAATAGTAAAATATTTTTTTCTGTATTGAAAAGAGGGAACAACGTCCACACCTAATTGAAGAAGCAAAGCAAAAACGTACCAACAATCCAAATACGGAATCGTTGAAAGGATAATATTCGAGGTTGATATTGTACGTGAGACGTATTCAACCTAGCGTGTGGATTAAGCTGGAAAGGTATGTGGAACTTTCTTATCTCTTGAGCATGAATAAGTTGTAAATGTATAGTGCGGTGAGCGTCACGAGATTTTTAATTTAGTTACTTTGATATCCTTGGTTTATTATAAGAATGTCCAAGTTGGTTGAGTTAGGGAATTAACTCACTTGTTTAAAATATTAAGGATATCTTACTTTCTAAATGTTAAGAGACTTAAAGTATTTTTGAAAGTATTTTGACGCTTGTTTTGTTTGGAAAGTTTAAGTCTCTCGGTTATAAAGAAGAATGTAAGTTTCTAAAGTATAAAGCTAGTATAACGGCTTTATGGGAAGTTGGTTATAATAGCTTTTTGGAAAGTTAAAAAGAGTGGTTTACTCTAAGTAATTTAAGTATGATAAATGACTTGAAATAATGAAAGACAAATTGATTTATAAGCATCAATTGCTTAAAGTTTTAAAAGAAAGAAGTCACTTGATTTAGAAGCCTAAATGTATTTCTAAAAGGTATTGTGACTTGTCTTGAAAAGTAGTTATGACTTGATACTACGGTTGTTAGTATCTTGGAAGTTTTATATGAAAAAGAGTCATTTTAAAAGAAATGAAGTACGTAGTACTTTGGGTTAAATTCCCGGATTTTATTATGACATGTTAGTGCCTTAAGTAAACTAAAATGAGAGTGTATATGAATAAGACTAATAAGAAGTTAGGAGAAATTCTTAACTTGCTTATGTAATGTATGATAAGCCGGTAGTGCTTATGTTATGTATGATAAGACGGTAGTGCTTATGTTATGTATGATGGCCGGTTGAGCTAGGGTAAGAGTATAAATGAGGGGTAAACCCCCAAGACGTTATACCACTGCCTTGGGGTAAGAGTATAAATGAAGTACACCGAGGCGTTATACCACATATTCTGTGGATTTGCTACCCATGATTCGAGGAATACCTCATGCGAGTCCGTAAGGGCTTATGCGGGTGAAATAGTCTCATGCGGGCGGGTACAGTCTATGCGAGGAATACCTCATGCGGGTCCACAGGACCCATGCGGGTGAAATAGTCCCAGGAGTAGGATTGCTTATTGATACTACGGGCGAGGACCTTGTTTTGATCATGAGCCTCTATTTTTATGCGATAAAGTATACTCTTGTTTACTCTGCATTGTTAGTAAGGCGCGATGTCTTTGTTTTATGAGTTATCATACATGTCTCGATTTTATTTTAGACTTATGATTTCCTTCTGATGCTGATTTCACATATTTGGTACATGTTATGCCTTGACCTCCATCGAAGTGCGTTCATCTGCAGTAGAGTATACAGTTCTTGATCCTCGCCGCTTAGGATCACTGTCACTGTTGAGAAACTCCTTTACTTGAGGCTTATCTCGTATTGTCGATTGTTGTACATTCAGGGTATGGCGGGGCCACTGTCCACGTTATTATTCTTAGAGGTCTGTAGTCACGTTTGTGGATTGGGTTTGTAAGAACAGAGATGTCTTATTTTAATTTTGTATTATGTATATATTACGAAAGGTGGCCTTATCAGTGCTTTGTTGATGTCTATTGTCTAAGTATGATTTTTATTTTATGAGTTGTGTATGTTCCGATGCTATTCTCTGATGTATACCTAAAAGGGGTGCCCAGGTAGGGCACTAGTCGCGGGCCCGGGGTCGGGTCGTGACATCAGCGTTTTGGGAAGCTCCGTTTCTCTGGAGGCTTATCTTGTGGTATGATTCCATGAGGGTGTAGGTTCTTATACATTCAGGGGTATGGCGGGGCCCTGTCCCGTCGTTGTTGTTATAAAACTCTTAGAGTGCAGAAAATCTTGTATGGGCAGGATTTGTAAAAGGGATGTAACTGTTCAAGTTTGTATTATATATTATGCAGAAAGGTAACCGTTTTGGTTAGCCTGTTTTCTTATTTCACTGTTTATCTTTATGAGTTTTTTATTTTCCGTTGATTTTCTCTGATGTTGTATCACTAGGGTGCCCGGGGTAAGGCACCAGTCGCGGGCCCGGGTTCGGGTCGTGACAGATGTGGTAGGTCCCATCGTGGGGAGTGTCATATTTCCCCAGGAGCTTGTTACTCTTGCGGCCAGCAGGGCCATTTGAAGAGAGATTGTCCGACCAGAGGCAGCATGGGTGGTATGATTCAGCCTACAGGGTCAGTTGTCGGGTCTTCATCTTCTGTGAGTATGCGCCCCGGAGGGCAGGGTGTTCACGGGCCGGCAGGCCGCGACAGAGGTCGTGGTGGAGGTCCTAGTTCTAGCGGTCCACAGAACCGCATATATTCCTTAGCCAGCCGACAAGATCAGGAGGCTTCCCCGGATGTCGTCACAGGTACATTATTGATTTCATGCTGTGACGTTTATGCTTTGATAGATCCAGGTTCTTGTCCTATGTGTCCCCTCTTATTGCTGGTAGAATAGGGATAGAGCCGGTGTCGATAGAGCCTTTTGAGGTAGCTACGCCAGTGGGTGATTCTGTGTTAGCTGAGCGGGTGTACAAAGATTGCCCAGTGTTTATATACAGTCGTCAGACCCTAACGGACTTCATAGAGTTGGAGATGACAGATTTTGACGTCATTATGGGTATGGACTGGTTGACTTCTTGTTATGTCAACGTTGGTATGAAACGAGTTGGTCCGATTCAGTTTCTGGTAGGCGATTATCGAGTGGAAGAGCAATACTGGCGTCGCCGAGGGGTAGGTTTATTTCTTACCTCGAGGCTAGGAAGATGGTGCAGAAAGGGTACATCTATCATCTGGTTCGGGTATTCGATCTGAGAGGCCGAGGTGTGAGTTCTTGATCGATTCCTTGGTTAGAGAGTTTCCGGAAGTATTCCCAGATGATCTCCCAGGTATCCCTCCAGAGAGGGAGATTTAGTTTTGTATTGATATGTTGCCAAACACTCGGCCTATATCTATTTCATTGCA
Organism: Przewalskia tangutica; assembly: GCA_029844215.1. NCBI lineage: Eukaryota > Viridiplantae > Streptophyta > Magnoliopsida > Solanales > Solanaceae > Przewalskia > Przewalskia tangutica. The sequence continues at coordinate 87,732,134 of CM056729.1, forward strand.
TGCATGGCACTGCCGAGTTGAGGAGTTGAAGGACCAGCTAAAGATTTCTTTGGAAAAGGCTTTATTAGTCCTAGTATATCTCCCTGGGGAGCGCCGATTTTGTTCGTTAAAAAGAAGGATGGGACGCTGCGTATGTGTGTTGACTACAGGCAGCTGAATAAGGTAACCATCAAGAATATATACCCCCTCCCCAGGATTGATGATTTGTTTGACCAGTTGCAGGATGCGAGGTGTTTCTCGAGATAGACTGCGGTCAGGTTATCATCAAAGTGCGAGTTAGGAGGCGAGATATCCCGAAGATCGCATTCGGGACCCGGTATGGGCACTATGAGTTGGGTGATGTCTTTCGGTTTGACTAACGCTCAATGGTATTTATGGATTTGATGAACCGGTTATTCAAGCCATTTTGAATCGTTTGTTATAGTATTCATCGATGACATCCTGGTTTATTCTCGCAGAGCGTATCGCAGATCACTGGCGAGTGCCAGGGTCCTCCGGAGCCGACAATTGTACGCCAAGTTCTCCAAGTGTGAGTTTTGGTTGGCCTCAGTGGCATTCTTGGGGCACATTATCGGGGCTGACGGTGTTCAGGTAGATACAACAAAGATTGAGGCAGTCAAGACTTGGTCGAGACCTACTACTCCGACGGAGGTGCGCAGCTTCTTGGGGATGGCGGATTATTAGGTTTGTGGAACAGTTCGCTTCGATATCAGAACCATTGACTAGGCTGACCCAGAAAGCGGCTAAGTTCCAGTGGACAGAAGCTTGTGAGAAGGGCTTTCAGTTACTGAAGGAAAAGTTGACGACGGCTCCAGTTCTTACTCTTCCTGAGGGATTAGAGGGTTATGTGATTTATTGTGATGCCTCGGGTATCGGGCTAGGGTGCATATTGATGCAGCACGACAAAGTAATAGCCTATGCTTCCCGGCAGCTACAGAAGCATGAGAGGAATTACCCTACTCACGACTTAGAGTTGGCCGCAGTTATTCATGCCTTGAAGATTTGGAGACATTATTTATACGGGGTTCATGTGGATATTTATATAGACCACAAGAGCCTCCAGTACATCTTCAGGCAGAGGGAGCTGAACTTGCGACCGAGATGGTGGTTAAGTTCTTTGAAGGATTATGATGTTGATATCTATACCATTCGGAAAAGCCAATGTGGTTGCGGATGCTTGAGTTGTAGATCTATAGGAAGTGCAGCCGGTACAACCGGATAGGCGGACATGGTCCGTGAGATCCATCACCGCGAGCCTTGGGGTTGATTAGTCGATACCGATGATAGTGTACGGGTTCGTAAGGTTGTAGTCTTCCATCGTTGAGAGGTGAAGAGGAGACGATGAGGATCCGGATTACGTCTGATATCGAATCTGATTTCGAGGAGAAGAGTTTATTTGAGGTAGCGCTGATGGGGTGCTAAGATTCGAGGCGATTATGTGTTCTCGATGTTGCGGACCGTCGGCCCGGTGGGAGGCACGGTGCTCGTTACTCTATTCATCCTGGGTCGACTAAGATGTACCATGACCTCGATGTATGTATTGGTGGGATGGCACGAATAGGCGCGTAGCGATTTTTGCTCGGTGTCCAAATTGTCGGCCAGGTCGAGTTGAGCACGAAGCCCGATGGGCTGTGCGAGCGATTGATATTCAGGCATGGAAGTGGGAGGTGATCAACATGGATTTTGTTCTGCGGGTTACCCGTACTCGGAGGAAGTGTGATTCCATCCGGGTTGTCAGAAACAGTGGCTAAATCAGCCCAATTTCTTCGATCGGGACTACGTATTGGTGAGGATTATGCTAGATTGTATATCGTGGAGATTGTGAGATCGCACGGAGTTCCTATATCTATTATATCGCATGAGGAGCCCGGTTCACCTAACTTGAGGTCTTTCCGGAAGGGGTTAGGGACACAGTGAGTCTCGATGCCTTTTCATCCTCGGGTGACGGCGGCAAAGCGTACTATCCAGACACTTGAGGATATGTTGCGGGCATGTGTCATTGATTTTAGGGGTAGCTGGGAGGATCATTTGCCTCTTGTTGAGTTTGCTTATAATAACAACTACCATTCTAGTATTCAGATGACGCCATATGAGGCTTTGTATGGGCGGAAGTGTAGGTCGCCGATTGGTTGGTTCGACATGGGCGAGGTTTGATTAGCGGCACTTGATGCAGCATCTTGTGGATAAGGTGGCTTATCCGGAGAGAGCTGATAGCGGCTCGAGTCGGCCAGTCTTATGCAGATAATCGGCGTCGATACTTGGAATTTTAGGTAGACGATTGGGTCTTCTTGAAGGTATCACCCATGAAGGGTGTGATGAGGTTCGGAAATAAGGGGAAACTTATCCCAAGGTACATTGGGCCTTATCAGATCGTCCGTAGAGTAGGCAAGGTTGCCATTTAGTTGGAACCGTTATCTGACTTGGAGGCAGTACATCCGGTCTTCCATGTTTCTATGTTGCGGAACTGTATCGGAGATCCATCGAGAGTTTTCCCAGCTAGTGATGTCCAGGTGACAGAGGGATTATCGTATGAGGAGAGTCCCATAGCGATACTCGAGCGCCAGGTCAGGCGACTGCGGACCAAGGATGTGGCTTTCGTCAAAGTCTTGTGGCGGAATGATAATAGAGAGGATATGACTTAGGAAGCAGAGAAGGACATGATGAATAAGTATCCTCACTTATTCCATACACCTTCAGGTAATCATTTTACCTTACTTGTCAGTTTTAATTGAAGTATTTTGCTTAATGTGCTATTATGGGGCCATGTGTGGCATGATTGGTATGTAAGGGTTGTAAAAGGAGACTATGTTGCTACCTATTAGATTGATTCCGAAAGAACATTCGGGGATGAATGTTTCTAAGGGGGGAAGAATGTTACACCCCGTAATCCCAGGACATGTATATAAGAACGTACGTAAGAAATCAGGGCGATAAGATTTGAGACTTGTAGAATTTATCAGAATTATGGAAATATCGAGAAATGAAATATGACGACGAATGAGAGGGTGATACGTGTCACCCCCCCTTGGATGGTCTTGGTCGAATAGACCAAGGGCAAAAAGGTCAATTGACCAAAGCTTAGATGATCAAGTCTTGCAAGCCCAAGCTTGATATAATTGACTAAGTCAAATGAGCCACTTGACTTGAGATATTTAAATCTCCTTCATCCAAACCCAACAAGTGTTATGATCTTAGCCCTCCATTAAATTATATATTCATCCTTAGTAGCAAGACTTGTCTCCACACTTAGAAAAAATTTCAAGAAACTTGTTCTTTTCTAGAGAAGCTTTCGGGTTAGGGCATCCTAAGGAGAAGAATTTTTTTGTTTGTGGCTCATAATTCACAATACTTCAACCCAAGGTTCGTGGAGGTATTGTAAGGTTATCTCAATAGAAAGATCCCGGGAAAACCACATTTTTACAGTAGTCGCAAGGTGAAACCTAAGTCGCTTTCATAGGTTTTGTTTGGAAATTGAAGGAAAGTTATTTGTGAACTTCTAAGGGCTTAAAGTAAAGGATTGGAGTGTGAAGGAAAGGAGCTAAGTTGCTAAGGGGCGACTTTGAATCTTGAAGTTGGATTAAGGCTTGTCAAGGTAACAATCTTGTCCTCTTTGTAATTAAAGACTACATGTTGTAGTAGATTGGTAATTGATCATGTGAATTACATTATGAAGATTGATTAGTGTTATGGAATATGTGGATCGAATCCGAATGTTGCATGATTTAGCCTTTAAGATTGTAATTCAATTGATGTGTTAGTTTAGTCGTCGCATGTTATCTAAAGAGAGGATTGTAGTTGTTATAATCTATTGCGGCTATATAACATGTTAGACTAAACAACTTGTATTAAAAAGGAATTGGAAAAGACTTTACTTTGTTGTTGCATTATAGCCGATAATGGAATTGAAATGTTGGACTATTTGGATATCAATTGTGGGGCATAATTTTACACGTCATGTTAGGCGTGTAATCCCCTTTTGTTAGCTACATTGTTGAGTTGTTACACCCCGGAATTCCAGGATATGTTTAGAAAAACGTACGTAAGAACTCAAAAGTGTTAAGATTTGAGACTAGTAAAAATTTATCGGAATTATGGAAATGTCGGAAAACGAAATATTGTGAATAACGGGAGGGCGACACGTGTCCCCCCCCTAGTGGTCTTGGACGAAATGGGCATGGATAGAATGGTCATTTGACCAATTTTTAAGATGATCAAGTCTTGCAAGACTTAGGCTTGATATTGTTGACTTAGTCAAGGCCACTTGGGCTTGATCCTTGTGAAATGCATCCAAGCCACCCATTTGTTTTAATCTTGACCCTTCCTAGTGTTATTTAAGTATACTAGTAGCAAGACTTTGTCATTCTACACTTAGAGAAAAAAATTGAAATCTTGTTCTTGCTCTTTAAGGAGCTCACGACAATAAGGCCTTTTGGAGGAGGAAATTTTGCAATTGTTGTTCAAAATTCACAATACTTCAACCCAAGGTTCCTAAGGGTATTGTAAGGATATCTCAATAGAAAGATCCCGGAAAAACTACGTTTTCACGTTAGTCGCAAGGCGAAAACCTAAGGAGTTCTTCCACTTTGAAGTTGGAACTTGAAGATGAGTTCTTCATAAGCTTCTAAGGGTTGCTTGGAGTGGATTGGAACGTCGAAAAGAGGAGCTAGAGTTGCTAAGGATTGACTTGTATCTTGGATTATATTTGGGCTAAGTGAGGTAATAATCTTCGTCTTACTATTGTAACTAAAGATTCCATGTTATGATAAGTTAGAAATGAGCATGTGATATATGTTATGAATATTGATAAGTGTTATGGGATTTTAGAGGCTCAAATCCGAAATGACATGTTGAGCCATTTGAAATTGAAATACAATTTGGTCGTTAATTAGAATTGTCGCATGTTACCTACTTGAAGAGTGTAGTAGTTATAATCGATTGCGGCTTGATATCATGTTATACTAAACAACTTGGATTGAAAAGGAATTGGAAAGAAGACTTTGTGTTGTTATACCTCATTGTCGAAATGACATAGTAAGTTGGATTAGTTTGATATCAATTGTGGGGAGGAATTTTACATGTCTTGTAGGCGTGTAATCCCCTTTGTGTTGCTGAATTGTTGAGCGAACCCCAAGGCTCATTAGCTGATGCAACTCCCAGACCATACTTGTTATACCCCGTATTTCCAGAGTATGTACGTGAGGGCGTACGTACAAAAGTTGTTAGCCTTAAGTAGGCATAAGGGTCGAAATTTGTGTACAACTAGCGAAAAGAGTCGTTTTCCGGACTTTGCGAAGGGAAAATTTAGGTTATGTCATTTATTATTTTTGCGGATTTTTCCGAGAGACGAAATATTTTGGACCAACGAGAGGGTGACAAGTGTCACCCTCAAGTGGACGGAAATCTTGGACGATTGGCACGTTTTTTGTGCCTTCTCTTTAGTCAAGGAGTTGGTAGGATATTTTGTGTAGTTGATGAGCAAGTGGGACCCACAAACACTTGTCCAAATCTTGACCCTCCACTTGCCCACCACTTGGCTTGATCTTGACCATTGATTGGCCTATAAATGCCTCTCTAATGCAAGACTTATTTCATCCACACTTGAGAATTTCCAAGTCTTGAAATCCCTCTCCCTCCCTCTTAATGTTTTCGTCCAAAGCCACCCCTCCCCCTTGAGAAGGCCCTTGGCCGTGTGTATACCCCCCCCCCCCCCCCCTTGCCTAGTTGTTCTCGTAAAATACACCCCCCCTTGGTAGAAAAGTATTCTCCAAGTATTGTTACTATTCCCAAATACTTTAGCCCAAATACCTTGTAGTACTTTCCAAAGTTACCTCTATACGTAGAGCCCGGAAATACTACTATATTCCCTTAAGTCACAAAAACGAAACCCTAAGGAAATCTTCATAGCCGGTTGAAGTGTTAAGTAGAAGTTGCGTAGAACTTCTAAGGGTTGTTTGGAGCGGGTTGGAGCGCCCAGAGTAGGAGCTAAACGTCGCACAGGATCGACATATAAACTTGGATAATTTTGGGCTTATCGAGGTAAATATTCTTGTCCTTCTATTGTAATTGGAATTACATACTGTAGTAGTATAGAATTGAATATAAGATTCATAGAAGGATATTACTGAAGAGAGTTGAACTGTAATAGAAGGATATTACAGAAAAGAATTGAATTGAAATCATCAGAAGAATATTAAAGAAGAAGAATTAAACTGTACTTACATAGGACTGTATTTACAGTAGAATTGTGTAGCTTAACGGGTAGGGAAGTGCTGCCCGATTTTCCGTAAAATAGAGAACCTACTGCTTAGAATATTCTACAGAGTAGTCCAGACGTTGATAGACTTGTATGACCGTTATAGGTTGAAGTACTGCAAGTAGCGTATTCTACTCGAAGGGTGGAAAGGGCTAGCCGAATTACAGTACTTTGGAGCTATTTGCTAATAGTCGATAATCGTCGTGAGGTATGTGATTCTTCCTATACTCTTGAGCATGATATTTTAAAAGAATGTATATATAGTACGGTAGACGTACGTGTGTTAACTGAACGTAGTTTTACGGCAATGTCTTTTGACTTAAGCCTGAATAATAAGAATCTTGAAGTATTTCAAAAGAATTAAGAATCATATTTGAAAGAAGAGTAATACTTGGTTTTGAAAACATAAGAGTTATACTAGCTTTATGGGAAGTTAGGTATAACGTCTTAAGAGAGATAAAGAGAATGGTTCATTGATTTTAGAAGTTAAGAGACTTGATCTCAAAAGATAAGAGGCTTGACTTAATTGAATTGATATGAATTTTGTTAAAAAGTGTGAAACCTCATTCGTGAGTAATGAGTACTTGGTTTTTAAAAGAATAATGTTCTACTGATTCGGAAATGAGAATAAGTATCGAACGAACCACTGCAGCGTTAATAAAGGAAAATGTATTGACAAATAAGTAATTATATTAAAACCAGTAGAAACCTCCATCTGCATAGAAGCTAAGATAAGACAAAATTGTATTACATTTCCTAGATCATGGCTGCTCTAATAAGATTGTTATGAACAAGAATAACCTACTCACACATAAGGCATATATTACTCAACTATTTTTAGAAAGAGAATTATGTTGTTAAATGATTAAGACTATGAACTATGAAACCTTTCGAAAATAAGAGACGTGAATATTTGAAATTAGGCAAACTTGAACTTTTGGAAAAGAATGTTGTTTCTTGACTTTAAAGGAAAGTGTTTTGATTTAAAAAGGAGGGCATAATATGGCCATAGTTGTTTTAAAAGGAAAACATGGTATTATCTTAATCTATCTTAAAAGAGCGTTTAGATGTTAGGGCCACACGACACCGCGTTCATGGGATGAACCGGGAATGTATTTCACCTGATTCGATACCGAGTCCATGAGATGGACCGGGAATGTACTTCATGCGACACCGCGTTCATGGGATGAACCGGGAATGTATTCCATCCGATTTCTATCGAGTCCCATGAGATGGGCCGAGACATGTGCGATTTCTATCGAGTCCCATGAGATGGGCCGAGACATGTGCGATTTCTATCGAGTCCCATGAGATGGGCCATGTGCGATTTCTATCGAGTCCCATGAGATGGGCCGAGACATGCGATTTCTATCGAGTCCCATGAGATGGGCCGAGACATGTATTCCATACGATTCCTATCGAGTCCCATGAGATGGGCCGAGACATGTATTCCACACGATTCCACCTCGAGTCCATGAGATGGGCCGAGACATGTTACACTTATCACCTAACTTATACCTAGACTGCCGGCAGTGAGGAAGGAGTTCCACGGGCATGAGGGATGACTTTGAGGGCGTGAGTCCCTGACTTGACATGACTGCTTTTATGAACTATAGTTTTGTTATCATATATGTCTTCTATTTTATATAGACTATTATGATTTCATTTTCAGTATTTTTCAGTTTCACATACTTGGTACCTGTTGTACTGACCTCCTTCGGGGGGCTGCGTTCATGCCGCAGGTAGAGGTACACCGGTTGTTGATCCTCGCTTATAGGATCACAGTTCAGCGTATTGGGAAGCTCCGTTTCTCCGGAGGCTTATCTTTTGGTATGTTTCCCTGAGTTGTAGGTTCTGTATATCTGTGGTATGGCGGGCCCCATCCCGTCATAGGTGTTGTTACTTTCCTAGAGGTATGTAATCGTTGTGGCGTGGTTTGTAAAAGGGATGTAACTGTTCAAAAATTTCTGTATATATGCAAGAAGGCAACCGTTTTGGTTGGCCTATTTTATTATCTTATCTTTTTTTTTTTCCGGTAAATGCAAATTTTATTACTAATAACAAAAGGTAAGTGGCTACAATCAGTCGTTGAGGTATCTCAAGCCTCAACGTAAAGTAAACAAGAAGAGAGGGAGGGGAGGACTGGTCACTCAAATGGTGCCATTACAAGAAAGGATAAAATCATAGAGAACTCTATAAGATGTAGTTTTGATTCTTGCAATGACCTCTTCCACCGGAAAGCTTGTGCCTTCAAAGAGCAATGTGTTTCTTGCCCTCCAAATCTCATAGACCACAATGCAAAAAGTAAGCAAAATAGCTTTGGCTCGGATGCTTGTCCCGCGGTGATCTTTCTTAATCCACTTAAGGAGCTTTCAGCTTGTCATCTCTCTTCTAATACCCAACCAATCTTTTATGCTCCTCCAAATCATGTGTGTAGGGGCAAGTAAAGAAGAGGTGCTCCCTTGTTTCATTTGCTTGCTTGCAGAACCCGCATGATTTATCCTCCAAGTTGAGATATGATAGAGTATCCTTTGTAGCTAACCGCTTTCTGCAATTTAGCCACACAGTAAAAGAGAATTTGGGAGGAATGAAGCCTTTCCAAATTTGTGACATCCAAGGCTTTTTAACTTGCGGAGTGCGCAAGATATTATACACGAGGCTTGAATCAAATATACCGCTGGCACAACACTTTGTAAAGCCGTCAATAGCATCACCATGGCTACCAAAGATAGAAACAAATTTGTCGCGAATCCCACAAATCTTTCTGAATAAGGGGGAGTCCCTAGGACGTACCTCATAGTCCCAAATTGTAATACCTCTCAAATAGTGGCCATTGATCCATTGGACCCATAGAGAGTCAGCATCCGTGTGAGTTTGCCAAATAGTCCTGGATAGCAAGGCATGATTCCATTCCTTGATGTTCATTAGACCCAAGCCACCTTCAGTTTGAGGCAAGCAAATGATATCCCAAGAAACTCTTGGTGGTTTCCCTCCCCATAAGAACTGAATACAAGAAGACCTTACCTTGTTGATAATAGCGGCCGGGATAGGAAGTGCCCGGAACCAAAAACTCTCAACCACTTGGACAACCGACCTGATTAGTTCCAACACCCGCATAAGAAAGGGTGTGATGCCCCCAGTTCTGGATGTAATTCGAAATTGCACTAGTGAATGGAGCAAATTGGTCCACCGAGACTGAAATTGGGGACAAAGGGATCCCCAAGTATCGTACCGGAAAGCTACCAATGGCGAATCCCACTCTGGACAATATCAAGTCACGAACTGTAGTATGCATTCCCGCTAAGTAGACAGAGGATTTGGACGGGTTAAGAGTTAGCCCTGAGGCAGCCTCCAACTCTTCCAGACAATTCATAAGAATCCCAACTGAAGATATATCTCCTTTGGCAAAAAGCATGAGGTCGTCCGCAAATGAAAGATGAGTAATGCCCAATTTCTTGCACTTTGGAAAATATGAGAAAGCTCTTGTCTCAGCCTTCCTTTTAAGCAGCCTTGAGAGGTATTACATGCACAAGATAAAGAGACTAGGGGACATAGGATCACCTTGTCTTAGACCGCGCTTTCCTTTGAAGTATCCATGTAGCTCACCGTTGATAGAAAGGGAGAAGGAGGTTGAGCTAACACATTCCATGATCCAATTTGTAAATCTGGCTGGAAATTTTAGACTTCTTAGTACCAATTCGAGGAAACTCCAAGAGACTGTATCGAATGCTTTACGAAGGTCCACCATAAGCATACATCTTGGTGAGACTCTGGCTCTATTAAATCCTCTCACAAGCTCCTGTGCCACATATACGTTGTCCATCATGTTTCTTCCTTTCACAAAAGCCCCTTGGAATTTGTCAATGAGAGAAGGAAGGATCAATGCCATTATGTTAGCTAGAATCTTTGTGATGATCTTATAGACCACATTAGTCAATCCGATGGGCCTGAAATCATTTACCTTAGGGTCATGATCAGTCTTTGGTAGTAGGGTAATGATGGTATGATTCACCTGCTTCAAAAGAACTCCAGTAGAGAAGAACTCTTGGACACTTCTTACAACATCATGGCCCACATCTCTCCATCTATTCTTGAAGAAGGCAGCCGAATAACCATCCGGTCCAGGTGCTTTGTCATTGCCTATATCAGAGAGAGCTTCCCAAATCTCCTTTGGGGTGATGAAATGCAAAAGCTGTAATCTCTCCTCTTCACTTAGCTTTGGGCCATAGTTGAACACATCCGGATCAAAGTTGGTAGTGGATCGGGAAGTACCTAATAGATCTTTGTAAAATTCAACAAGCAACTTCCTAACTTCTTCTGGGGATGTAGTGATAGTACCATTGGCTTTAACAAGAAAGTTAATTGAGTTCCTGACATTACTCCTCTTGATCAAGCTATGAAAATATTTGGAGCATCTATCACTTCCAATCAAGTGTTTCTGTCTTGACTTACGCCTTATGAAGTGTCTTTCTGCTTCGATGGAGTGTTTGCTCTAGCTCTTGAGGACTTAACCTTGGATTTTAGCTCCTCATCAAAGGGATTTTCCATGTGTGCATTGATAGCATCCTTGAACTCAATGTTTGCCCCTTTTGCTCTTTGTTCAATACCCCCAAAGTCACTTTTGTTCAATGCCCTTAATGGTTGCTTTAGGGCTTTCAATTTTGAGGCAAGGACGAATTGAGCAGTTCCCAATATGTCTTGTCTCCAACATGAAGTCATTATGTCCTCGAAGGCTGGGTGAGAAAGCCACATATTCATGAACTTGAAAGGGCGCTTACCAACATTATAGGATGCAATAACCGTGGCTATCACAGGACAGTGGTCCGAGACAGGTTCCATAGGCATGAAATTAGTCGTGCATTCTAGGGTCAAATCACTCCAATTTTGATTCATCAATACTCTATCAAGCTTAGACCAAATCGAACTATTTGTCCAAGTGTAGAAGGAACCGGAAGAAGGAGCGTCTTCTAGTCCATGAGAAATCCTGAAATCGCCAAGATCCCTAAGTGCATAAGGCATGAGAGGAGGACCCCCCACCTTATCATTAGGGTTGCAGTAAGTGTTGAAATCTCCCATAATCATCCAAGGCTTAGTGACGGTAATGCCCAAGTGAGTAAGGTGATGCCAAAGCATCCTTCTATCCGAGATGCTATAAACTGGGTACACAAATGTGGCAAGGAAGGACACTTGTGTTATATTGCAACTTGCCTGGACATGGATATGCTGAAAGTCCATACCAAGCACTTCGCAACAAACCCTAGTTGGATCCCAAAGTAATAGCATTCTTCCGCCTCCAATGAATTCCAAATTTGAGCAAAACTTCCAAGCTTTGAATCTTTGAGTAGAGAAAGACTCTGTCCTTGGCCGAGATAGTTTAGTTTCCAAAAGACAAATCATAGCCGCGTCATGCTGTTTTGTGATACTACACACTAGAGCTTGCGTGGCTGCCCTATCCCTTTGTCCGCAAAGACCACAGACATTCCAACAAAGTATTTTCATTAGGAAACAAAGGAGGTTTTGTTAGCACCTCTGCGCTTAGCTGCCTTCGCTTTCCCACTGTTTTTTGGTCCATTCTTTTTTGACAAAACTTCTTGCCATCCATCATCTTTGTTACTGGAAGCCATAACTTGTGTTCCAGCCAAGCTATGTTCCCCGCGTTCAAAGTTAACGTTACTTGACACAAGTTGAGCCTTTTCCTTAGCACCCTTGTATGTATCTCCATCCAATGAAGGTGGCGGGTTCATAAGCATCTCAGAATCAGAATGTTTTGACTCACAACTCATCCTAACATGTTGTGCACTGCCATGGTGAGAAATAGGCAGTGAGGACTTTGCTAGAGAATCCCGCAAGCATGATGGGCCAGAGTGTCCCAAAACCGGAGGACCCGCGGCATGTGATGCTTCTCCCAAACTTCCGGAACCAGGAGGTGTTGTGTGTTCAGTTTCTTCAATGTCCATCAAGTTATCAGCATCTACGGGATGTTGAGAAGGAGGTGGATGAGGGGGAGGAGGGTTGGTTCCACCCGTACCTCTGTTGACTTCCAAATAAGTAGAGTCTTCCTTATTGTTAGGGGGTACTGCAGTATTGCGTGTTTTTGGAGCTTCTTCATTGTTGACATCATCCCTCAGCTTTCTACACTTTAAATGGTTGTGTCCATGTCACGACCCGAACCCGGATCCGTGACCGGTGCCTTGACCCGGGCACCCTAGTGACACAACATCAGAGAAAACCAGCGGAATATAAACTCAAGATAAACAACCATTAAGATATAGAATAGTCTAGCCCAAAAATGGCTAACCCAAAAGTACATAAAAACCGAACAGTTACATCCTTAAACGAACCAAGTTCTGACAAGACTACAGGCCTCTAAGAATGAATAACACTATGACGGGACAGGGCCCCGTCATGCCCCTGAATGTACAAAATATCTATGACTCCAGGGAGAACCATACCAAAAGTCGAGCCTCCGAAGAAATGGAGCTCCTGACACCTGAGTACAAGATCCTAGGAATGAGGATCTACCACCTGCTTTCCCTTACCTGCGGCATGAACGCAGCCCCCGAGGAAGGGGGTCAGTACACAACGTACCAAGTATGTAAAACTGGAAAATACTGTAGTAATATCATAAGTCCAAAATATACTGAAGTTATAGATAAAACCAAATTATGTTGACCGCCTTACTAATAATGAGAGTAACAAGTATACATTTTATAGCATAAAAATAGGAGGCTCATGATCAAAACAGGTACCTCGCGTAGTATCATTAAGCAATCCTACTCCTGGGACTATTTCACCCGCATAGGTCCTGTGGACCCGCATGAGGTCATCCGCCTCGTCATAGGACTATTTCACCCGCATGGGACTATTTCACCCGCATGGATCCTGTGGATCCGCATGAGTACCATCGCGTACTCGCATGGGACTATTTCACCCGCATGGATCCTATGGTCCAGATCCGCATGAGTACAAGCGCCGCACTCGCATCATGGGTAGCAAATCCATGGCATAAATAGTAACCCATCCTATTGGAGCATACCCGTGGGCCACCCATCGTGTCAGTATGTACAAAGGAAGTAACAAGAATCCGCATACCCGTGGGCCACCCAACGTGTCAGTATGTCAAAAGGAAAATAACAAGAATAACCCGGGGTCTACCCCGTAAGAACATATCACCTAGCACAACCGGCTATCATACATAACATAAGCGCTACCGGCCTATCATACATAGCATAAGCAAGTTAAGAAATCCCCTAACTTCTTATTAACATTATTAACATATCCTCTCATTTTAGTATACCTAAGGCACCAACATGTCTTTTAATAGAAAAATCCGGGAATTCAACCCAAGTACCATGCACTTCCAACCTTTTAAGAAAAACTCTTTTTATACAAAGATTCCAAGATACTAATCACCATAGTATCAAGTTACAATTTCTTTTCAAGACAAGTCACATTTCCTTTTGGAATATCATAGGCTTCTAAATCAAGTGACTTCATTTCCTTTAAAACCTTAGGCAACCAATGCCTAAAAACCATTTTCCTTCCACAAGTTCAAATCATCAAAACCTTTCTCCATTAAACTTTCACAAACTAATATAACCAACTCCCCATAAAGCCGTTATATTAGAGTTAAACAATAGTAAAACACATTCCCTTAAGTCCAAGGGATTTTTATACTTTTCTTTTAAAACGAAACAAGTATCAAATACTTATAACAAACGAAGATTTCCAAATCTTGTACGTCTACCGTACTACATAGGTACAACTAATCATGCTCAAGAGATAGGAAAGCTCCACATACCTCTTCGGTCAATCCACAAGCTAAGTCCAATTTACCGCACGTAGTATGTCAACCTAAAATGACCACAATACGTTTATCAAGCTCTAATTATAATGCAGAATTTTCCCAAGTTAAAGTCACCAATTTCCTACGGAAAATTGGGCAGCGTTTCCTTTGTTTCTACATACTTTGCCACCTTTTCCAAGGTCGATTTTTAACGCTCAAATGCCATGTTTAAGGCTCAACAACCAACCAACACCAAGGGGATTACACACCTAAACTTTGGTGTGTAAAATTCAGCCCCACAAGTTACAACAACAACCCAACAAGTCTAATGTAGTATTTAGGCCACAACATGCTCATAATATCCCCCTAACCAATTCTTTCATAATCAAACCCCATTTCTCACATGCAACTACTCTAAGTGCATTTTTTCCAACTACAAGTTCTCCCTATTAAACATGCAACACCCAATACCAACTACAAGAGAAGAAATGTTACCTTGAGTTTTAGCCAAACTTATTCCAACACTTTGCTAGCCTTTTTCTCCAAGAACACCACCACAATAGTCTTCACAAGCTTGTATTAACCTTTCCTTCCTATTACACTTTTCAGATTTTTCCCTTAGGCTAGAATTCCTCTTGGGAATTTAGAGAGAAGGATGAGCTTTTTAACTTAGAGAGATGGAGTGTAAAGATGAAAACATGAAAGAAATGACCAAGTCTTGGTCAATATAATGCATGTAGCGAAATCGGATGGGGACACTTGTCACCCTCCCATGGCCTCTTTAAAACAAAAATCGACTTTCTAAGTTTTTCGCCCAAATTTCCGCCTCGGCGCGCTTCCTGGCGCGGCGCCGCAACTCCTGCAGACCCTCGGATCTTCCGGCGCCGCGGCCCTGCTTCCCGGCGCCGCGGCGCTGAAACTTCAGCGACCACTCAGTACTTCCGGAGCCGCGGCCCTGCATCCGGCGCCGCGGCCCTGTCGCCTTTGTCCGAAACACATTTCTGTCCGATCACGATCGAACTTGTAATTCTCATAACTTCCTACTCTGATGTCCTATCGACGAACGGTTGGTTGCGTTGGAATCTAGACTCAACGAACTACGCCCTAGGCCTTTGAAACACTTAGGAACTCTCAATGTACCGGGTCATAACCCGCCTCAAAGTTGACTAAAACCCGTCCGGAACAATCCGTCAACCTATCCTTTGGAAATTTTAAGTCTTACATGCTTCCGTACACTCTCATACGTAGGGTCAGAACTACGGGGTATAACATTCTCCCCTTAGAAATCGCTATCACGACCCGTTCGGGCCCGATCGTGCCTCACCGGCACCAAGTAGTCATACATCAGAGTAATCAGCGGAAACATAAAGCAAGACATGAAACAGTTTATAAAACAAGACACAGATTATGTGAGAAAACATCGCCTTTCGGCATATATATATAATCATGTTTTAGCAGTTACATCCGACACCTTTGTACAACATGACTCAGACCTCTAAGGAAATATACAACTATGGCGGACGGGGCCCGCCATACCTCTGCATACAAAACTATCTACAACAGGGAGATCATACCAAAAGTAGAGCCTCCGGAAGAGATGGAGCTCCTGACACCAACGTAGAGATCCTAAGGATGCGGATCTAGCACCAGCTTGCCCTTACCTGCGGCATGAACGCAGCCCCCCGAAGGAGGTCAGTACAACAGGTACTAAGTATGCGAAACTGTAAAGTACTTAAATGAAAACATATCATTTTTAAAACCAGTTTACAAATATGTGTGAAACAACCAATGAAACCGCACATAGTGCCACATCACAAACAAGAGCAACAATAGGTAATCGTAATACGTCTTGTCTAGGCCGCGAATGATCGAAGCAGGCCACTCGCCACATCCTCATTCTGCAAGCCTAATCCTCGACTCCGGAGTCCGCATAGGCCACTCGCGTGGGCGCATGAGGTATAACCCGCATCGAGGGTAGCTACTCGGCGTAAATCGCCCCGACTCATGTCGCGTGGCACATGGACCGCGTGAGGCATAACCCCGCATACTAACTCCGAACTCTCGTAGCTCGCGCATAGGCCTGGACCCGCATGAGGTATTCTCGAATCATGGTCCTGCATCACGAAGTCTACCCGCGTCGGAGGCAGCTTAACCCCCGGTATCATCTCAAGAGGTGAGTGATAGTATACTAACATAACAACTTATCTTTAAGTAACATAAGCACAACAAGGGTACTCACCTATACAAACGTTACAAGATACTAACACATATAGCATCATATCATGTCTACTTATCAAACCATCTTATTATTCTTTTCACAATATAAGTCTGTTATAAACACATAGGCAAACTTGTTTCTTTTATCAATCTTAAGTGGTTATACTTACTTCCCATAAAGCTAGTATAACTCTTAAGCTTCGCTTCAAAACCAATTAGTTCTCTTACATTTAATAAATGGTTCAAGAGTCCTTTTGAAATGTTTTGATTCTTTATTATTGGGCTTAAGCGGTGAGGCATTCACAGACGTATTATTCGAGCTTAAGCGTGAGGCATTCGTAAGTATTATTCAGTTAACACATGTGCGTCTACCGTACTATATACATATTGTAAAATATCATGCTTTAGGAAGAATCACATACCTTCTCGGCGAAATCCACCTGCCAAGTCGAGTATGTCGCGCGCAGAGAATCAGCCTATAATAGTCACAGATATCTATCAAAGTCTAGACTATTCTGTAGGTCATTCTAAACAGAGGGTCCTCAATTCTACGGAAAGTCGGGCAGCACAACCCTACCCGGTGAGCTATATAAGTCTACTGTGAAAACAGTCCTATGTAAGTACAGTTCGTATATTCTTCTTTTATACCCTTCTAAGGTGTTACAGTTCAATTCTATTCCTTAACAACCTTCTAAGTATTTATACTTATTCTTATTCTACAACAGTAAGTATTCTCTAATTACAAAAGAGGGTTAGGATTATATACCTCGATAAGCCCAATAATATCCAAGTAAAAGTCGATCCCCGAGCGAGGTTTAGCTCCTAATCCAAAGCTCAGGCGCTCAAGAATCCTTAAGTTTCCCACAACTTCTACTAAGTACTAAGGAATTTGGGCTAGGTTAAATTGGGCATTATAACAATACTAGAAGGCAACTTTCCTACCAAGGAGGGGGTAGGTTTCGGCCAGCTAGAGGGAAGGGCCTCGCCAAAACTTCACTCAAAGGGGAGGGTGTTTGGACGAATTGCTCACAAGGGAGAGGGGAGGATTTTTCAAGACTTGAAAGCTTTAGTGGATGAAGAACTCTTCATCTCAAGAGGGTATTTATCGGTCACGACAGGGCCAACCACTGGCCAAGATTTAGCCAAGTGCGAGGCAAGTGTAAGGTCAAGATTAGGGCAAGTGTACCTAGCCAACTTGCACACAAAATATCTAGCCACCTTGATGACAAGGATTGGCATCCAATCGCCCTATTGCCGTGATTAGTCCACCAATGAGAGGGTGGAAAGTGTCGCTCTCATTGGTCCAAAGTGTTACGTCTCTCGGAAAAATCCGCAAAATAAGAAATGACATAGCGAATTTATCCTATGAAAGTCGTGGAAGCGTTTCATCGGAAAACCAATCGCTTTGTGAGTTGTGCCCAATAATTTTCGTCCAAGCCTAACTTTTAAGGCTAACCTTTTGTGCGTATTCCCTTACGTACATACTCCGAAATACGGGTATAACATTCTCCTCCTTAGAAACATTCGTCGAATGTTCCTTCCCAAGACGATTAAAGATAAGGTTCTTAACAACCTAGCGATTCGCCAAAAAACACTTAGCACATAAGTCAATTGAATCAATAAGTAGGAAAGTAGGTTACGGAGGTGTGGGAATAGGTGAGGTATCTCGCCTCATGTCCTCCTCGCTTCCCACGTCATCTCCTCCTCGAGCTCGTTCCGCCACAAGACTTTGACGAAGCCACGCCCTTCGTCCGCAGACGCTAACTCCGACGATCGATTATCGCTATGGGAATCTCCTCATACGATAACCCCTCGGTCACTGGACATCGTCAATCGGATGTACCTAGATGGATCCCGATACATCTCCTCAAGATAGAAACGTGAAACACCGATGCACCGCCTCGGACGGACGGCAGATCCAACTCATAGGCAACCTTGCCTACCTCGCGACAATCGAAACGCCCAATGTACTTGGCCGAAGTTTCCTTCTTCCCGAATCTCATCACACCGCCATGGGTGGCACCTTCAGAAAACCCAATCATCAATTGCAAACTCGGATGTCGGCGATGATGATCTGCATACGACTTCGCCGACTACGCCGTCGATAGCCGCCTCGGATAAGCTTCACTTATCCATCGCTCACGCACCAAATCCGTCCCACTAGCCGCACCTCGCCCACCTCGAACCAACCTATAGGCGATCCGCACTTCCTCCCATACAAGGCCTCATAAGGCGCCATCCAATCCGAGTGGTAGCTATTATTATACGCGAACTCAACTAGAGGCAAATGATCCTCCCAACTACCACCGGTCAATAACACGGGCTCGCAGATATCCTCAAGAGTCCGATAGTGCGCTCGCTGTCCGTCTGCTCAGGATGAAATGCAGATTTCGTGCTCACTCGCCCCTAAACCCTCTCGAAGGACCTCTGCAGTTGGCCGAACCGCTCCATGCGATATGATCGGGTAGGGACTCCATGCACCGACGATCTCTCGGATGTAAAGTCCGCATAATCCTCACCAAAGTCGCCCCGACGGAAGAAAGTGGGCTGATTTGGCCACCGCCGACGATAACCCATATAGAATCATGTCTCCTCCGAGTGCGAGGTAATCCCGTGATGAAGTCCATGTTGATTACCTCCCACTTCCGTGTCGATCTCTATCGCTGAATAAAACCACCGTGTCTCTCGTGCTCTACCTTCACTGCCGACAACACGCATCGAGCTACGAACTCGCAACGCCCCTCTTCGCCATCCCACCAATACACGATCTGGGGTCGTGGTACATCTTGGTCGACCCGATGGATAGAGTAACGCGCTACCGTGTGCTTCCCCAAGAACTCCGCCAAGTCCTCAAACATCCGAACACACAACCGCCTCAAACCTTAGCACCCCATCGTGCTACTCAAAAGGACCCTTGCCTCACGTAAGAGTCAGATCACGATATCGAATCAAAGCCGGATCCTCGAATCGCCTCTTCACCTCTCAACGATGGAAGACTCGGCAACTCACGAACTCTAACCCCATTGCTATCGTAATCAATCAAACGACACCAAGGCTCGCTAATCGTGCAAATTACGAACCATGTCCCTTCTCTCTAGCCGCACATCCGATAGGCTCCCATCGACCTACGACTGGGCATCCGCCACAACATCGCCTTGCCCGTGGTACAGTGATGTCCACATCGTAATCCTTAAGCAACTCTAACCACCGCCTCGCCGTAGTTGAGCTCCTCCGTGAAGATATACCGAGGCTCGCGGTCCGTAAAATATCCACGTGAACCCCATACAAATAGTGCCTCCAGATCTTCAAAGCGTGAATCACACCGCCAACTCCAAATCATGGGCGGGTAGTTCCTCTCGTGTTTCTTCAATGCCGGATGCATATGCTATAACTCGCCATGCTGCATCAACACACATCCCAACCCGATGCCCGACGATCACAATACACGACATAACCATCCGACCTCCGGAAGAGTAAGAACGGGCGGTCGCGCCTCTCTTTCAAAGAATCGAAACCCCGCCACAAGCATCACCATCAAACTTGGTCGCCTTTCGAGTCACCTAGTCAATGGTGCGTAGATAGAAGCAAACTTCTCCACGAACCGATAATACTCGCAAGGCCCGTAAAATCGCGAACCTCTGCCGAGTAAGAGGTCAGGCCAAGTCTCGATCGCCGATCTCGCCAGATCAACTCGAATGCCATCACCCGGCTAATATGCCCAGAAACGCCATCAAGTTAACCAAAACTCACATTTGGAAAACTTGGCGCATAAATCTGGTCTGGAGAATCACAAGACAGCCTCAAATGCTCCGCATGCTCCTCGCCCGAGCGAGAATAAACCAAGATATCATCAATGAACACTATCACAAACGTGTCCAAAATGGTTTGAACACTCGGTTCATCAAATCCATGAATACACGAGCATTGGTCAACCCAAAAGACATGACCAACTCATAATGCCCGCATCGTCCGAATGCATTCTAGGGACATCCACCTCTCTCGACTCGCACTGATGATAGCCCGATCGCAGATCAATCTTGAGAAACATCTCGCACTCGCAACCGGTCGAACAAATCATCAATCCTAGGAAGGGGTATCTGTTTAATGGTCACCTTGTTCACCGTCAGATCGACACACGCGCAGCTGCCCCGCCCTTCTTCTTCACGAACAATACCGCGCCTCCTGGAGAAACACTAGGCCTAATGAAGCCCTTCTCTAGCAAATCCCTGCCGATCCTTCAACTCTCAACTCGGCAGTGTCATTCAGATGGCGGAATGGAAATAGGCCGAGTAATCGCAACACATCTATACAAAACTCGATCTCCTCTCAGAGGATACCCGAGGTCATCCGAAACACGCACGGGAACTCACCGACTATCGAATCGACGGAAAATCGCACCGCAGCCTTATCAAACACCCGAACGAGATGGTAGATATACCCTTCGCACCATCTTCCTAGCCTTGAGGTAGGAAATAAACCTACCCCTGGCGATACCGTGTTCCTCCCACTCAACAACCGGCCTCAGAAACCGAACTGCATTATTCTCTCTCTCAGCCTACATTGGCGTGGCGAAGCTAGCCAATCCATCCCCATGATCACATCGAAGTCAATCATCTCCAACTCTATCAAGTCGCCAGGTCCACGATCGTAAATGATCACAGACAAGCTCTATATACCCGCCGAGCTACCACCGAATCACCCATCGCGTAGCTACCTCGAAGCGGTCTATGGACTCGTGCTCATCCCTATCCTACTAGCAACAAGGGGAGATATATAGGACAGAGTAGAACCCGATCTATCAAAGCATACATATCAAACCCAGAACCGATAAGGTACCGTGGCGACATCAGTGAGGCCTCACGATCCCGCTGGCCGACAAAGCATAAACGCGCTCAGGACCGCTAGAATCGACCGAGCCACGGCCGCCACACCTGCGACCCATGAGCACCACGCCCCGGCGAGTAATCAGAGGAGAGATGATGGCGGCAATGTAACTCGGCGCCGAGCTCACCACCGGGCCACGCCCGGCCTGACACCGCAGTGACCTGCCGCTACAACTATAACAAGATCCAAAAGTAGTACCACACTTCCCGTAATGGGATCTACCGACGCCACACCGGGTGGTCCCGATCGCCGCACTCGCTACCTCGACGCCAAGCCCCGGGCCCCGTCCGCCAAAATCGCGGGTCAGGCCGGTGACGGCAGAGTGCTCAGGCCGGCCGTGGTGCGACCTAGATCGCCGCCGAGGCCGCCACCACGATAACCACCGTAGACCTCCCGCCCCGCCTTCTTCTCGCCGCCGTCGCCCACTCGCCGACTCGCTCCTCGCATCCAAGGGCGTGAGCTCGCACGCGGTAATGTCCATACCCGGCCGAGAGAAACCCCGCACATGACTCGGCCATATAGTCGCTCAGCCCGTGACATACGGTGCACCCTATCCTCCATATCTCGCTACCAATGCCGACATATCGAGCCAATGAATCAAACTCGACATTGTACTCCCCGACAGCGTCCTCTCTCGCCTCGAGTAAAAATCTATCACCGCGCCTCCTCATCCGTGGAGGCGCAAGTGAGTGAGGAAAGCCTCGAGAACTCATCCCAGTAGCTGGGACGCGTGCTCTCCCGATAACTCCCATGAATCAAACCAATCGATCGCGTATCACGCAGCCTATGTGAACCAAAGATCACGGACTCGGTCTCCGACGCCGATCACTCTCAAAATCCTCAAGCCGACGGATGAACTCCTCGCGATCATCCTCCGCCTCGATCCATAAAACTCCGCGGCTACCAAGAAGTCTCGTAGCCTCAAACTCTCGCCTCGGGTGAACAACGGTGCGACCGCACTGAGCTGAATCGAATCGCCGTGATCCAGCCTTCTCTCGTATCGGGCCACAACTTTAGCCAAAAGTCAAGTTATCTCTCAGTATTCCTAACTCTCCGCCCCTGCATCGCGGGATGCGAGGTGCTGGTACTGTGGTCTCGCTGGGCCGGCGGCGCCATAGAACTCGCCGTCTCGTATAGATCGGGCCCGAGCCCTCGTGACTCTGGGTGTCTCGCTAGCGCCTCGCCGCCTTGCCCTTCGGCCCGGTTGCCTTACGCGAGGCATAATCACATAGGAAAGGAATACGTTAGAGGTCCAACCTATAACACGCCTCTAAAGCACGATCTCGAATGAGAAGAACGGAAACCAATCCTAAATATCCTATAGCCTCACGATTATTGGTGTGGTGCACAACACACCGATAATCAAGACTCTACTAGATACGGTCATAGACACTTTCCGAGGATTAATCGCTCGATACCACTTTTGTCACGACTTCGGCCCGTGGATCGTGCTCACCGGCACCCAAGTAGTCATACATCGAGTAATCGGAAACATAAAGCAAGACATGAAACAGCTTTATAAAACAAGACATGATTATGTGAGAAAACATCGCTTTCTAATATATATATAATCATGTTTTAGCGCTACATCCGACATCGCATAACATGACTACGCACTTCTAAGGAAATATACAACTATGGCGGACAGGCCCGCCATACCGACTGCATAAAACTATCTACAACAGGAGATCATACCAAAAGTAGAGCCTCCTAAGAGATGGAGCTCCCGACACCAACGTAGATCCTAAGGATGCGGATCTAGCACTCGCTGCCCTTACCGCGGCATGAACGCAGCCCAAGGAGGTCAAGACAACAGTACTAAGTATGCGAAATCAGAAAGTACTTAAATGAAAACATATCATTTTAAAACCGTTACAAATATGTGTGAAACAACTAAGGAAACCGCATATAGTGCCACATCACAAACAAGAGCAACAATAGGTAATCGTAATACGCCTTGTCTAGGCCGCGAATGATCGAAACAGGCCACTCGCCCACATCCTCATTCTCGCAAGCCTAATCTCGACTCCCGAGTCCGCATAGGCCACTCGCACGGGCCCGCATGAGGTATAACCCCGCATCGAGGGTAGCTACTCTCGGCATCGCCCCGACTCGCCGTCCGCATGGCCACATAGACCGCATGAGGCATAACCCCGCATACTAACTCGAACTCTGAGCTCCGCATAGGCCCTGGACCCGCATGAGGTATTCTCGAATCATGGTCCTGCATCACCGAGTCTACCCCGCATCGGAGGCGCCTTAACCCCGGTGATCATCTCAAGAGTGAGTGATAGTATACTAACATAACAACTTATCTTTAAGTAACATAAGCACAACAAGTGGTACTCACCTATACAAACGTTACAAGATACTAACACACATAGCATCATATCATGTCTACTTATCAAACCATCTTATTATTCTTTTCACAATATAAGTCCGTTATAAACACATAGGCAAACTTGTTTCTTTTATCAATCTTAAGTGGTTATACTTACTTCCATAAAGCTAGTATAACTCTTAAGCTTCGCTTCAAAACCAATTAGTTCTCTTCTGCTTAATAAATGGTTCAAGAGTCCTTTGAAATGTTTTCGCTTCTTTATTATTCAGCTTAAGCCGTGAGGCATTGCCTGACGTATTATTCAGCTTAAGCCAGGCATTCCGTAAGTATTATTCGCTTAACACATGTACGCTCACCGCACTATATACATATTGTAAAATATCATGCTTTAGGAAGAATCACATACCTTCTCGGCGAATCCACCGCCAAGTCGAGTATGTCGCGTAGAGAATCAAATTTATAATAGTCACAGATATCTATCAAAGTCTAGACTATTCGTAGGTCATTCTAAACAGAGGGTCCTCAATTCTACGGAAAGTCGGGCAGCACAACCCTACCCGTGAGCTATATAAGTTCATCAGAAAACAGTCCATGTAAGTACAAACAGATATTCTTCTTTATACCCTTCTAAGGTGTTACATACCAATTCTATTCCTTAACAACATTCTAAGTATTTATACTTATTCTTATTCTACAACAAGAAGTATTCTCTAATTACAAAAGAGGGTTAGGATTATATACCTCGATAAGCCCAATAATATCCAAGTAAAAGTCGATCCCGAGCGAGGTTTAGCTCCTAATCCAAAGCTCCAAGGCGCCCAAGAATCCTTAGAAGTTTCCCACAACTTCTACTAAGTACTAAGGAATTTGGGCTAGGTTAAATTGGGCATTATAACAATACTAGAAGGCAACTTTCCTACCAAGGGAGGGGGTAGGTTTCGCCAGGCTAGAGGGAAGGGCCTCGCCAAAACTTCACCAGGAGAGGTGTTTGGACGAATTGCTCACAAGTGGAGAGAGGAGGATTTTTCAAGACTTGAAAGCTTTAGTGGATGAAGAACTCTTCATCTCAAGAGGGTATTTATAGGTCAAGACATGGCCAACCAATGGCCAAGATTTAGCCAAGTGCTAGGCAAGTGTAAGGTCAAGATTAGGCAAGTGTACCTAGCCAACTTGCACACAAAATATCTATCCAACTTTATGACAAGGATTGGCATCCAATCGCCCTATTGCCGTGACAAGTCCACCAATGAGAGGGTGGAAAGTGTCTCCTCTCATTGGTCCAAAGTGTTACGCCTCTCGGAAAAATCCGCAAAAATAAGAAATGACATAGCCTAATTTATCCTATGAAAGCCGTGGAAACGCTTCGCCGGAAAACCAATCGCTTTGTGAGTTGTGCCCAATAATTTTCGGCCCAAGCCTAACTTTTAAGGCTAACCTTTGTACGTATTCCTCACGTACATACTCGAAATACGGTTTATAATGTAAACATTCGTCCCGAATGTTCCTTCTACGCCTCCGTAACGCATCGCGTGTAGTCTTCACTACTATACTTATAAAACCAATTATGCCACACATGGCCATAATATACTAACCACGCAAAGCTTACCTCCCGCCTACGAGGAATTACCTCTAACACGTATAACAACTTATTAGTCCCCATCCGCGCCTAAGGGTATTCCTCACAAAAGATCACTCCCATCTCCTCAATACATGTTCGCTTCTTCTTCCACCTGTCGTATCCTCCTTACACACTCGACTCTTCCTAGCATACGTACCACACTCTTGTTCCCGGCCCGAGACAATCTCACTATCCAAGTCACGAAAACCTAGTGGTTTCCCTAGCTTAGCTACCCACTATCATTCATACCACTCATGGACTTATTACCCACGTATACCCTACGTACAATGTTCCTAAAAAGATCACCCGTAAAATCTTCCACTCACGATGGCCCTGTAGCTAAGGTTCCCACGGTTATCAAAATCCTAAGGACTCCCCACCTTCATGTCCCTAAACTTACCCCCTTCTACAAGCCAGGCTCTCCAAGTCACAATTTACACTTGCGTGGAGGCATAGCTGATACAGGAAACAATACGTCAGAGGAAATTCAACCTATAACACAGCTCTATTGCACGATCTTAGAGTGAAAGAATGGAAACCAATCCTAAATATCCTCCAGCCTCCTGATTATAGATGTGGTGCACAACACACCGATAATCAAGACTCTACTAGATACGGCTCAGACTCTTTCCGAGGATTAATCGCTCGATACTACTTTTGTCACGACCAACCCGATCCGTGACCAGTGCCTTGACCCGCACCCTAGTGACACAACATCGCAGAAAACCAAATAAATATAAACTCAAGATAAACAACCATTAAGATATAGAATAGTCTAGCCCAAAAATGGCTAACCTAAAAGTACATAAAACCGAACAGCATATCCTTAAACGAACCAAGTTCGACAAGACTACGTGCCTCTAAGAATGAATAACACTATGACGACAGGCCCCGCCATGCCCTGAATGTACAAAATATCTATGACTCAGGAGAACCATACCAAAAGTCGAGCCTCCAAGAAATGGAGCTCACGACACACAGTACAAGATCCTAGGAATGAGGATCTACCACCGCTTCCCTTACTCGCAGATGAACGCAATTTCCAGGAAGGGGGTCATGACACAACGTACCAAGTATGTAAAATCGAAAATATCAGAGTAATATCATAAGTCCAAAATATACCAAGTTATAGATAAAACCAAATTATGTCAGACCGTGCCTTACTAATAATGAGAGTAACAAGTATACATTTTATAGCATAAAAATAGGAGGCTCATGATCAAAACAGGTACCTCGCCTGTAGTATCATTAAGCAATCCTACTCGGGACTATTTCACCCGCATAGGTCCCGTGGACCCGCATGAGGTCATCCGCCTCGCCATAGGACTATTTCACCCGCATGAGACTATTTCACCCGCATGGATCCCGTGGATCCGCATGAGTACCATCGCGTACTAGCACGGGACTATTTCACCCGCATGGATCCTATGGTCCGGATCCGCATAGTACAAGCGCCGCACTCGCGTCATGGGTAGCAAATCCATGGCATAAATAGTAACCCATCCTATGGAGCATACCCGGCCACCCATCGCCGGTATGTACAAAGGAAGTAACAAGAATCCGTGATACCCGGGCCACCCAACGGTCGGTATGTCGAAAGGAAAATAACAAGAATAACCCGGTCTACCCCGTAGAACATATCACCTAGCACAACCGCTATCATACATAACATAAGCGCTACTGCCTATCATACATAGCATAAGCAAGTTAAGAAATCCCCTAACTTCTTATTAACATTATTAACATATCCTCTCATTTTAGTATACCTAAGGCACCAACATGTCTTTTAATAGAAAATCCGAATTCAACCCAAGTACCATGCACTTCCAACCTTTTAAGAAAAACTCTTTATACAAAGATTCCAAGATACTAATCACCATAGTATCAAGTTACAATTTCTTTTCAAGACAAGTCACATTTCCTTTGGAATATCATAGGCTTCTAAATCAAGTGACTTCATTTCCTTTAAAACCTTAGGCAACCAATGCCTAAAACCATTTTCCTTCCACAAGTTCAAATCATCAAAACCTTTCTCCATTAAACTTTCACAAACTAATATAACCAACTCCCCATAAAGCCGTTATATTAGAGTTAAACAATAGTAAAACACATTCCCTTAAGTCCAAGGGATTTTTATACTTTTCTTTTAAAACGAAACAAGTATCAAATACTTATAACAAACGAAGATTTCCAAATCTTGTACGTCTACAGTACTACATAGGTACAACTAATCATGCTCAAGAGATAGGAAAGCTCCACATACCTCTTCGGTCAATCCACAAGCTAAGTCCAATTTACCGCACGTAGTATGTCAACCTAAAATGACCACAATACGTTTATCAAGCTCTAATTATAATGCAGAATTTTCCAAGTTAAAGTCACCAATTTCCTACGGAAAATTGGGCAGCGTTTCCTTTGTTTCTACATACTTTGCCACCTTTTCCAAGGTCGATTTTTAACGCTCAAATGCCATGTTTAAGGCTCAACAACCAACCAACACCAAGGGGATTACACACCTAAACTTTGGTGTGTAAAATTCAGCCCCACAAGTTACAACAACAACCCAACAAGTCTAATGTAGTATTTAGGCCACAACATGCTCATAATATCCCCCTAACCAATTCTTTCATAATCAAACCCCATTTCTCACATGCAACTACTCTAAGTGCATTTTTTCCAACTACAAGTTCTCCCTATTAAACATGCAACACCCAATACCAACTACAAGAGAAGAAATGTTACCTTGAGTTTTAGCCAAACTTATTCCAACACTTTGCTAGCCTTTTTCTCCAAGAACACCACCACAATAGTCTTCACAAGCTTGTATTAACCTTTCCTTCCTATTACACTTTTCAGATTTTTCCCTTAGGCTAGAATTCCTCTTGGGAATTTAGAGAGAAGGATGAGCTTTTTAACTTAGAGAGAGATGGAGTGTAAAGATGAAAAGTTGAAAGAAATGACCAAGTCTTGGTCAATATAATGCATGTAGCAGAAATCGGATGGGGACACTTGTCACCCTCCCATGGCCTCTTTAAAACAAAAATCGACTTTCTAAGTTTTTCGCCCAAATTTCTCGCCTCGCGCGCCGCTTCCCGCCTGGCCGGGCGCCGCAACTCGCACTGATCTTCCGCGCCCTCGCTTCCGTGCGCGCTGAAACTTCAGCGACCACTCGGTACTTCCGAGCCGCTGCCGCATCCGCGCCGCTGCCCATCGCTTTGTCCGAAACACATTCTGTCCGATCACGACCGAACTTGTAATTCTCATAACTTCCTACTCTGATGTCCTATCGACGAACGGTTGGTTGCGTTGGAATCTAGACTCAACGAACTACGCCCTAGGCCTTTGAAACACTTAGGAACTCTCAATGTACCGGGTCATAACCCGCCTCAAAGTTGACTAAAACCCGTCCGGAACAATCCGTCAACCTATCCTTTGGAAATTTTAAGTCTTACATGCTTCCGTACACTCTCATACGTAGGGTCAGAACTACGGGGTATAACAGTCCAAAAGCCGCACAATGATAGCAAAAGTTTGGGTAATTCTCATAGTTTACCCTTTGAGTATACCTTCTGTTATCGGGGAGTTTGACGACAAAATCCATTATTGGCTCCTTGCTAACATCCACTTCCACTAGAACTCTTGCATAGTTCATTTTAGACCTTTCCTTAGTATATTGGTCAGTGTAAAGAGGTTTTCCTACACGTGAAGCAATCTTACTAAGTGTTATACCCCGTATTTCCAGAGTATGTACGTGAGGACGTACGTACAAAAAGTTAGCCTTGGTTAGGCATTGGACGAAAATGTTTGTGCACAACTCACTTAAAGAATCGTTTTTCGACGAAACGTTTTACTAAACTCGCGTAGGGTAAATTCCGGCTATGTCATTTATAATTTTGCGGATTTTTCCAAGAGACTAAACATTTGGATCAACGAGAGGCGACACTTGTCACCCTAGTTGGCGGACTTCAGCGGAAATGGGACGAATTGGATGGCCCTTTTGTCAAGGAGTTGGTAGGATATTTTTTTGTAGTAGATGGATAAGGACACTTGCCCAAATCTTGACCCTACACTTGCCTTGCACTTGGCATCATCTTGGCCATTGGTTGGCCATTGCTTGACCTATAAATACCCCCCTTAAGATGAAGAGTTCTTCATCCACAAATCACTCTCCAAGTCTTGAAAATCCTCCCCTCTCCCTTGTGAGCCTTTTCGTCCAACACCCTCTCCCCCTCTAGCCTAAGTGGCTTGGCCGAGAGCCCCCCCCCCCTCTAAAGAAAGCCCTAGCCGAAACCTACCCCCCCTCCCTTGGTAGAAATGTTGTCTTCCAAGTATAGTTACTATTCCTAAATACCCTAGCCCAAATCCCTTATAGTATTTAAGTAGAAGTTGTGTAGAACTTCTAAGGGTTCTGAGCTATCGAGCGCATACAAATTAGGAGCTAAACCTTGCTCAGGAGCGACTTTTAACTTGGATAATTTTGGGCTTATCGAGGTAAATAATCTTATTCTTCTTTTATAATTAGAGAATACATACTGTAGAAGTATAGGAATAAGTATAAATACTTAGAAGGATATTACAAGAATAGAATTGAACTGTTATCACAGTAGAAGGGTATAAAAGAGGAATAATTGAACTGTACTCACATAGGACTGTTTTTACAGTAGACTGTATAGCTTACCGGGTAGGGAAGTGCTGCCCAAATTTCCATAGAATAGAGAACCCTCTCGCTAGAATCACATGAGTAGTCTAGACGTTGATAGACGTATTTGACTATTATAGGTCGATTCTCTCACATGACATATTCGACTTGGCATGTGGAGTTCGCCAAGAAGGTATGTGATTCTTCCTATACTCTTAAGCATGATATTTTAAGATATATATATAGTACGGTAGACGTACATGTGTTAACTGAATAATAATTACGGCAATGTCTTTTGACTTAAGCCTGAATAATAATTACGGCAATGTCTTTTGACTTAAGCCTGAATAATAAGAAAATTGATACATTTCAAAAGAATACTGAATCATTTTTAACAGAAGAGAAATATTTGGTTGTTAAACAAAAAGCTTAAAGAGTTATACTAGCTTTATGGGAAGTTAGGTATAACAACTTAAGAAAGATAAAAGGAACTGTTTACTTGTTTGTTTATAAAAGCCTTGTATTGATTTCTGTTAAGTGTAGTAAGATTGTTTGATAAGTAGACATATTATGATGCTACATGTGTTAGTGTCTTGTAATGTTGTGAAAGGGGTCATTCTTGTTGTGCTTACGTTGCTAAACGGTAAGTCTGTTATACTGTTATTATATCACCTACCCCCTTGACTTGTTATACCGAGGGCTTGCCACCCTTGATGCGGGTCTATACGGCCTATGCAGTCTATGTGACTATGCGAGTCGGGAGTTCCGTGATTGATCATTCGGTGTTTTAGCCCGACGCGGGATGCCTACGCGATGTGTGACTAAGCGGTCTATCGAGAATGCGGTGCGAGTCGGGAGGTACCGGTTAGCTACCGGCGAGGAATACCTCATGCGGTCTGTGTGACCTATGCGGTGCGGAGTCAGATTAGGCACGCATAATGATACTATGGGCGCATGGCCTTGCTTCGATCATTCGCGACCTAGAAAAGACATGTTACAGTTTACCTATTATTGTTCTTGTTTGTGATATGGCACTATGTGCAATTGAACTGATTTGCAAATGGTTTTAAATACTTGATTTCATTTAAGTACTTTACAGTTTCACATACTTGGTACCTGTTGTACTGACCTCCTTCGGGGGGATGCGTTCATGCCGCAGGTAAGGGCAAGAAGGTGCTAGATCCACATCCTTAGGATCTTTGCTTTGGTGTCGGGAGCTCCATCTTCTCCGGAGGCTCTACTTTTTGGGTATGATCTCCCTGTATTGTAGATAGTTTTGTACATTCAGGGTATGGCGGGGCCCTATCCCGCCATAGTTGTTTACTTCCTTAGAGGTCTGTAGTCCTATTGTACAGTTGGGATGTAACTGCAAAACTTGGGTTATATATATATGAGATGGACCGGGAATGTACTTCATGCGACACCGCGTTCATGGGATGAACCGGGAATGTATTCCATCCGATTTCTATCGAGTCCCATGAGATGGACCGAGACATGTGCGATTTCTATCGAGTCCCATGAGATGGGCCGAGACATGTGCGATTTCTATCGAGTCCCATGAGATGGGCCGAGACATGTGTGATTTCTATCGAGTCCCATGAGATGGGCCGAGACATGTGTGATTTCTATCGAGTCCCATGAGATGGGCCGAGAAATGTGCGATTTCTATCGAGTCCCATGAGATGGGCCGAGACATGTGCGATTTCTATCGAGTCCCATGAGATGGGCCGAGACATGTATTCCATACGATTCCTATCGAGTCCCATGAGATGGGCCGAGACATGTATTCCAAACGATTCCACCTCGAGTCCACGAGAGATGGCGAGACATGTTACACTTATCACCTAACTTATACCTAGATCGGCGGTGAGGAAGGAGTTCCACGGCGTGAGGATGACTTTGAGGCGTGAGTCCCCGACTTGACATGACCGCTTTTATGAACTATAGTTTTGTTATCATATATGTCTTACATTTTATATAGACTATTATGATTTCATTTTCGATTTTTCATTTCACATACTTGGTACTGTTATCTTGACCTCCTTGGGCTGCTCATGCCGCAGTAGAGGTACCCGGTTGTTGATCCTCGCTCATAGGATCACGATCAAAGATATTAGGAAGCCCGCTTCTCCGGAGGCTTATCTTTTGGTATGTTTCCGAGTTGTAGGTTCTGTACATCTGTGGTATGTATGGCCCCGTCACATAAAGTGTTACTTTCTTTCCAGAGGTCTGTAATCTTGTATTGGCGTGGTTTGTAAAAGGGATGTAATCGTTCAAAATTTTTGTATATATGCAAGGCAACCGTTTTGGTTGCTTTGTTTTATTATCTTATCTCTTGTTTCATATCAGATGTTTTATATTCCGATTTCTCGATGTATGACTACTGGGTGCGGGTAAGGCACGATCACGCCCCGAACGGTCGTGACAAAAGTGGTATCGAGCGATTAATCTCGGAAAGTGTCTGCATCGTGTCTAGTAGAGTCTTGATTATCGATGTGTTGTACACCACATCTATAATCAGGAGGCTGCAAGGCATCTAGGATTGGTTTCCATTCTTCTCATTCTGAGATCGTGCCTTAGAGTTGTGTTATAAGTTGGACCCCTCTGACGTATTTCGTTTTTACCAGTTATGCCTCCGCGCAAGGCAACCCGGGCCCAGATGGGCAAGGCAGCCGAGGGAGCTGCTAGTATGATACAGAGGAGTACGAGGGCGCAAGCCCGGACATTACCTGAGATAGTGCTTCAGACGGCGAGTTTTGCGACGCCGCCACTTCGAGAGTTTAGAGCCGCAGCGGTCGGGCTGAGACCACAAGCACTGAGCCTCCACCCACCGAGCAGGAGATGGGTTACAAAGAGATGGCCCAGTTACTGGCCAGGATCGTGGCCAGACATGAGGATAGGCTGGATGCAGCAGTTCCAGTTCCAGTAGTACCCATGGTTCACCCAAGATCGGATAGTTTGAGGCTACGGGACTTTCTGAGTTGTAGCCCGCCAGAGTTCTACTGTCGAGGCACGAGGATGATCCGCAGGAGTTCATTCGGCCATTCTGGATCATGAGAGTGATCAAGGCTTCGGAGACCGAGTCGATGGTCTTAGGTTCGAATCGGCTGCGTGATACCGCAATGATCGGTTTGATTCGCGAGCCGCCCGGGGAGAGTATGCACTTCCAGCCGTATGGGACGAGTTCTCAGGGGCATTTCTTGCCTCCACAGATGAGAAGGGCTCGGGCCGACAGATTTTTGACGTTGAGGCAGACCGGGCGTACGGTTCGGGAGTACAATGTGGAGTTTGACTCATTAGCTCGGTACGTCCCCGCATTGGTAGCCGACATGGAGGACAGAGTGCACCGCTACGTCACCGGGCTTGATGACTACTTGGCAGAGGCTTGTTCGGGTGTAGCTCTTCAGCCGGGCATGGACATTGCCCGCATGCAGGCTTATGCACTTGGATGTGAGGCACGGAGAGGTCGACGGAATGACCGAGATCAGCAGAAGAGGGCCAGGACAGCAGGGTCCTTTGGTAACTTTCAAGGCGGACCGCCTCAGCAGCAGGCCAGTTATGTACCTCCGCCAGTACAGAGTGGTCCTCCGCCTTCGTGATATTCGTATTCGAGCTGGTGAGCTTGTGGCTTCGTTCTGGTATACATGGGTTCCAACGGTCAGGTTCATGCTTTCTCGGTGCACGATGCGGCAAACGTCATCCCGGGGAGTGTCGTCTTCTTACTGGTGCTTGTTTCACCTGCGGCCGTCAGGGCCATGTGACGAGGGACTGTCCTAAAAGAAGGGATACAGGTAGAATGACACAGCCTACCGGGTCAGTGGCAGGATCATCGCCTTCTACAGCTATGCGCCCTGCAGGGCAGGCCTATGATTAGAGTGGAGCAGATGGTACAGGTATATTCTTACCCCTCTAGAGACTAGTATGCGTAGATGATATGATGAAGTGCTAAGTATTATGTTCAGATAGCATTATGTTAAAATTGTGTTTAGAGAACATGGTTAGTTAGAAGGGTAAGTTTGGGGACAGGGAAAGTGTGAGCCTTAGAGTTTTATACGTAGAGACCTTAGATGCGAGACCATCCTGAGTAAAAGATTTATGTTTATGTTGACCTTTATCAGAGTGCATAGTATGCGTGGGATATATTCGTGTGATAGGTCCCTGAGTGGTATGACATGAAATAGGGTGGTTGAGCTAAGAAGACCACTAGGTTTTCCTGACTTGAGTTGTGAGATTGTTCCGGATCGGGGGAAACAAATGTTTAGCGCGATAGCGGGTCGGGTTGAGGACCAATCGCGGGTCAACCCGCGACCTGAAATGAGGTGGGGTCAGTTCTGGGTGGTCCCGCCAGGTGGTAGGGTCACGAGGACGCCAGGCCCAAGATTAGATGACCATCGTATGAGTTCATGGATATGTTCGACCAGAATCGGATCGTGAAGGCCGGGAATGGCCTTAAAGGAATTTGAGGCTAGTAAGATGACCAAGTTTGGAAGTAGTGACTCCAGAGATTTTGGAAACTGAAGCGATGACTGAAGTATGGTACGTATACTAGAAAGAGTTCAAGTGTTCGAGAAGAGTACGACGAGTGAGGAAAGAAGTGAACGTGTGTTATTTTGTGGCCAGGTGTGGCGTTGGCAACTTGTTAAGAGAAACTTTATCGTTATCCGTCTTGAGAAGGAACATTCGGGACGAATGTTTCTAAGGAGGGGAGAATGTTATACCCCGTATTTCCAGAGTATGTACGTGAGGGCGTACGTACAAAAGTTGTTAGCCTTAAGTAGGCATAAGGGTCGAAATTTGTGCACAACTAGCGAAAAGAGTCGTTTTCCGACGAAACGTTTTCCGGACTTTGCGAAGGGAAAATTTCGGCTATGTCATTTATTATTTTTGCGGATTTTTCCGAGAGATGAAATATTTTGGACCAACGAGAGGGTGACAAGTGTCACCCTCAAGTGGACGGATATCTTGGACGATTGGCACTTTTTTTGTGCCTTCTCTTTAGTCAAGGAGTTGGTAGGATATTTTGTGTAGTTGATGAGCAAGTGGGACCCACAAACACTTGTCCAAATCTTGACCCTCCACTTGCCCACCACTTGGCTTGATCTTGGCCATTGATTGGCCTATAAATACCTCTCTAATGCAAGACTTATTTCATCCACACTTGAGAATTTCCAAGTCTTGAAATCCCTCTCCCTCCCTCTTAAAGTTTTCGTCCAAAGCCACCCTCCCCTCGGTAGGCCCTTGGCCGAGTATACCCCTTGCCTAGTTGTTCTCGTAAAATACACCCCTTGGTAGAAAAGTATTCTCCAAGTATTGTTACTATTCCCAAATACTTTAGCCCAAATACCTTGTAGTACTTTCCAAAGTTACCTCTATACATAGAGCCCGAAAATACTACTATATTCCCTTAAGTCACAAAAACGAAACTCTAAGGAAATCTTCATAGCCGGTTGAAGTGTTAAGTAGAAGTTGCGTAGAACTTCTAAGGGTTGTTTGGAGCGGGTTGGAGCGCCCAGACAGAGCTAAACGTCGTCAGATCGACATATAAACTTGGATAATTTTGGGCTTATCGAGGTAAATACTCTTGTCCTTCTATTGTAATTGGAATTACATACTGTAGTAGTATAGAATTGAATATAAGATTCATAGAAGGATATTACTGAAGAGAGTTGAACTGTAATAGAAGGATATTACAGAAAAGAATTGAATTGAAATCATCAGAAGAATATTAAAGAAGAAGAATTAAACTGTACTTACATATGACTGTATTTACAGTAGAATTGTGTAGCTTAATGGGTAGGGAAGTGCTGCCCGATTTTCCGTAAAATAGAGAACCTACTTCTTAGAATATTCTACAGAGTAGTCTAGACGTTGATAGACTTGTATGACCGTTATAGGTTGAAGTACTGCAAGTAGCGTATTCTACTCGAAGGGTGGAAAGGGCTAGCCGGATTACAGTACTTTGGAGCTATTTGCTAATAGTCGATAATCGTCGCGAGGTATGTGATTCTTCCTATACTCTTGAGCATGATATTTTAAAAGAATGTATATATAGTACGGTAGACGTACGTGTGTTAACTGAACGTAGTTTTACGGCAATGTCTTTTGACTTAAGCCTAAATAATAAGAATCTTGAAGTATTTCAAAAGAATTAAGAATCATATTTGAAAGAAGAGTAATACTTGGTTTTGAAAACATAAGAGTTATACTAGCTTTATGGGAAGTTAGGTATAACGTCTTAAGAGAGATAAAGAGAATGGTTCATTGATTTTAGAAGTTAAGAGACTTGATCTCAAAAGATAAGAGGCTTGACTTAATTGAATTGATATGAATTTTGTTAAAAAGTGTGAAACCTCATTCGTGAGTAATGAGTACTTGGTTTTAAAAAGAATAATGTTCTACTGATTCGGAAATGAGAATAAGTATCGAACGAACCACTGCAGCGTTAATAAAGGAAAATGTATTGACAAATAAGTAATTATATTAAAACCAGTAGAAACCTCCATCTGCATAGAAGCTAAGATAAGACAAAATTGTATTACATTTCCTAGATCATGGCTGCTCTAATAAGATTGTTATGAACAATAATAACCTACTCACACATAAGGCATATATTACTCAACTATTTTTAGAAAGAGAATTATGTTGTTAAATGATTAAGACTATGAACTATGAAACCTTTCGAAAATAAGAGACGTGAATATTTGAAATTAGGCAAACTTGAACTTTTGGAAAAGAATGTTGTTTCTTGACTTTACGAAGGAAAGTGTTTTGGTTTAAAAAGGAGGGCATAATATGGCCTTAGTTGTTTTAAAAGGAAAACATGGTATTATCTTAATCTATCTTAAAAGAGCGTTTAGATGTTGTACACGACACCGCGCTCACGTGGATGAACCGGGAATGTATTTCACCTGATTCGATACCGAGTCCATGAGATGGACCGGGAATGTACTTCATGCGACACCGCGTTCATGGGATGAACCGGGAATGTATTCCATCCGATTTCTATCGAGTCCCATGAGATGGGCCGAGACATGTGCGATTTCTATCGAGTCCCATGAGATGGGCCGAGACATGTGCGATTTCTATCGAGTCCCATGAGATGGGCCGAGACATGTGTGATTTCTATCGAGTCCCATGAGATGGGCCGAGACATGTGCGATTTCTATCGAGTCCCATGAGATGGGCCGAGACATGTGCGATTTCTATCGAGTCCCATGAGATGGGCCGAGACATGTATTCCATACGATTCCTATCGAGTCCCATGAGATGGGCCGAGACATGTATTCCAAACGATTCCACCTCGAGTCCATGAGATGGGCCGAGACATGTTACACTTATCACCTAACTTATACCTAGATCGCGGCAGTGAGGAAGGAGTTCCACGTACGAGAGGATGACTTTGAGGCGTGAGTCCTCGACTTGACATCGCTTATGAACTGTAGTTTTGTTATCATATATGTCTTCTATTTTATATAGACTATTATGATTTCATTTTCAGATTTTTCGCCACATACTTGGTACCGTTGTTATCGACCTCCTGGGCTGCGTTCATGCCGCAGTAGAGGTACACCGTTGTTGATCCTCGCCATAGGATCACGCAACAGATTGGAAGCTCCGTTTCTCCGGAGGCTTATCTTTTGGTATGTTTCCCTGAGTTGTAGGTTCTGTACATTCAGGGGTATGGCGGGGCCCTGTCCCGTCATAGGTGTTGTTACTTTCCTAGAGGTCTGTAGTACTGTTGTGGGCAGGGTTTGTAAAAGGGATGTAACTGTTCAAAAATTTCTGTATATATGCAAGAAGGCAACCGTTTTGGTTGGCCTATTTTATTATCTTATCTTTTTTTTTTTCCGGTAAATGCAAATTTTATTACTAATAACAAAAGGTAAGTGGCTACAATCAGTCGTTGAGGTATCTCAAGCCTCAACGTAAAGTAAACAAGAAGAGAGGGAGGGGAGGAGTGGTCACTCAAATGGTGCCATTACAAGAAGGGATAAAATCATAGAGAACTCTATAAGATGTAGTTTTGATTCTTGCAATGACCTCTTCCACCGGAAAGCTTGTGCCTTCAAAGAGCAATGTGTTTCTTGCCCTCCAAATCTCATAGACCACAATGCAAAAAGTAAGCAAAATAGCTTTGGCTCGGATGCTTGTCCCGCGGTGATCTTTCTTAATCCACTTAAGGGAGCTTTCAACAGTTGTCATCTCTCTTCTAATACCCAACCAATCTTTTATGCTCCTCCAAATCATGTGTGTGTAGGGGCAAGTAAAGAAGAGGTGCTCCCTTGTTTCATTTGCTTGTTTGCAGAACCCGCATGATTTATCCTCCAAGTTGAGATATGATAGAGTATCCTTTGTAGCTAACCGCTTTCTGCAATTTAGCCACACAGTAAAAGAGAATTTGGGAGGAATGAAGCCTTTCCAAATCTGTGACATCCAAGGCTTTTTAACTTGCGGAGTGCGCAAGATATTATACACGAGGCTTGAATCAAATATACCGTTGGCACAACACTTTGTAAAGCCGTCAATAGCATCACCATGGCTACCAAAGATAGAAACAAATTTGTCGCGAATCCCACAAATCTTTCTGAATAAGGGGGAGTCCCTAGGACGTACCTCATAGTCCCAAATTGTAATACCTCTCAAATAGTGGCCATTGATCCATTGGACCCATAGAGAGTCAGCATCCGTGTGAGTTTGCCAAATAGTCCTGGATAGCAAGGCATGATTCCATTCCTTGATGTTCATTAGACCCAAGCCACCTTCAGTTTGAGGCAAGCAAATGATATCCCAAGCAACTCTTGGTGGTTTCTCCTATAAGAACTGAATACAAGAAGACCGTACCTTGTTGATAATAGCGGCCGGGATAGGAAGTGCCCGGAACCAAAAACTCTCAACCCCTTGGACAACCGACCTGATTAGTTCCAGCTTACCCGCATAAGAAAGGGTGTGATGCCCCCATTTCTGGATGTAATTAAATTGCACTAGTGAATGGAGCAAATTGGTCCACCGAGACTGAAATTGGGGACAAAGGGATCCCCAAGTATCGTACCGGAAAGCTACCAATGGCGAATCCCACTCTGGACAATATCAAGTCACGAACTGTAGTATGCATTCCCGCTAAGTAGACAGAGGATTTGGACGGGTTAAGAGTTAGCCCTGAGGCAGCCTCCAACTCTTCCAGACAATTCATAAGAATCCCAACTGAAGATATATCTCCTTTGGCAAAAAGCATGAGGTCGTCCGCAAATGAAAGATGAGTAATGCCCAATTTCTTGCACTTTGGAAAATATGAGAAAGCTCTTGTCTCAGCCTTCCTTTTAAGCAGCCTTGAGAGGTATTACATGCACAAGATAAAGAGACTAGGGGACATAGGATCACCTTGTCTTAGACCGCGCTTTCCTTTGAAGTATCCATGTAGCTCACCGTTGATAGAAAGGGAGAAGGAGGTTGAGCTAACACATTCCATGATCCAATTTGTAAATCTGGCTGGAAATTTTAGACTTCTTAGTACCAATTCGAGGAAACTCCAAGAGATCAGACGAATGCTTTACGAAGGTCCACCATAAGCATACATCTTGGTGAGACTCTGGCTCTATTAAATCCTCTCACAAGCTCCTGTGCCACATATACGTTGTCCATCATGTTTCTTCCTTTCACAAAAGCCCCTTGGGATTTGTCAATGAGAGAAGGAAGGATCAATGCCATTCTGTTAGCTAGAATCTTTGTGATGATCTTATAGACCACATTAGTCAATCCGATGGGCCTGAAATCATTTACCTTAGGGTCATGATCAGTCTTTGGTAGTAGGGTAATGATGGTATGATTCACCGCCTTCAAAAGAACTCCAGTAGAGAAGAACTTGGACACTTCTTACAACATCATGGCCCACATCTCTCCATCTATTCTTGAAGAAGGCAGCCGAATAACCATCCGGTCCAGGTGCTTTGTCATTGCCTATATCAGAGAGAGCTTCCCAAATCTCCTTTGGGGTGATGAAATGCAAAAGCTGTAATCTCTCCTCTTCACTTAGCTTTGGGCCATAGTTGAACACATCCGGATCAAAGTTGGTAGTGGATCGGGAAGTACCTAATAGATCTTTGTAAAATTCAACAAGCAACTTCCTAACTTCTTCTGGGGATGTAGTGATAGTACCATTGGCTTTAACAAGAAAGTTAATTGAGTTCCTGACATTACTCCTCTTGATCAAGCTATGAAAATATTTGGAGCATCTATCACTTCCAATCAAGTTTCGTCTTGACTTCGCCTTACGAAGTGTCTTTCTTCCAAGAAGGTGTTTGCTCTAGCTCTTGAGGACTTAACCTTGGATTTTAGCTCCTCATCAAAGGGATTTTCCATGTGTGCATTGATAGCATCCTTGAACTCAATGTTTGCCCCTTTTGCTCTTTGTTCAATACCCCCAAA
Source organism: Przewalskia tangutica (assembly GCA_029844215.1). NCBI lineage: Eukaryota > Viridiplantae > Streptophyta > Magnoliopsida > Solanales > Solanaceae > Przewalskia > Przewalskia tangutica. The sequence continues at coordinate 87,772,294 of CM056729.1, forward strand.
GTCACTTTTGTTCAATGCCCTTAATGGTTGCTTTAGGGCTTTCAATTTTGAGGCAAGGACGAATTGAGCAGTTCCCAATATGTCTTGTCTCCAACATAAAGTCATTATGTCCTCGAAGGCTGGGTGAGAAAGCCACATATTCATGAACTTGAAAGGGCGCTTACCAACATTATAGGATGCAATAACCGTGGCTATCACAGGACAGTGGTCCGAGACAGGTTCCATAGGCATGAAATTGGCCGTGCATTATAGGGTCAAATCACTCCAATTTTGATTCATCAATACTCTATCAAGCTTAGACCAAATCGAACTATTTGTCCAAGTGTAGAAGGAACCGGAAGAAGGAGCGTCTTCTAGTCCATGAGAAATCCTGAAATCGCCAAGATCCCTAAGTGCATAAGGCGTGAGAGGAGGACCCCCCACCTTATCATTAGGGTTGCAGTAAGTGTTGAAATCTCCCATAATCATCCAAGGCTTAGTGATGGTAATGCCCAAGTGAGTAAGGTGATGCCAAAGCATCCTTTTATCCGAGATGCTATAAACTGGGTACACAAATGTGGCAAGGAAGGACACTTGTGTTATATTGCAACTTGCCTGGACATGGATATGCTGAGAGTCCATACCAAGCACTTCGCAACAAACCCTAGTTGGATCCCAAAGTAATAGCATTCTTCCGCCTCCAATGAATTCCAAATTTGAGCAAAACTTCCAAGCTTTGAATCTTTGAGTAGAGAAAGACTGTCATGGCCGAGATAGTTTAGTTTCCAAAAGACAAATCATAGCCGGCCATGCTGTTTTGTGATACTACACACTAGAGCTTGCGTCGCCCTATCCCTTTGTCCGCAAAGACCACGGACATTCCAACAAAGTATTTTCATTAGGAAACAAAGGAGGTTTTGTTAGCACCTCTGCGCTTAGCTGCCTTCGCTTTCCCACTGTTTTTTGGTCCATTCTTTTTTGACAAAACTTCTTGCCATCCATCCTCTTTGTTACTGGAAGCCATAAATTGTGTTCCAGCCAAGCTATGTTCCCGCGTTCAAAGTTAACGTTACGTGACACAAGTTGAGCCTTTTTCTTAGCACCCTTGTATGTATCTCCATCCAATGAAGGTGGCGGGTTCATAAGCATCTCAGAATCAGAATGTTTTGACTCACAACTCATCCTAACATGTGCAATCGCCATGGTGAGAAATAGGCAGTGAGGACTTTGCTAGAGAATCCCGCAAGCATGATGGGCCAGAGTGTCCCAAAACCGGAGGACCCGCGGCATGTGATGCTTCTCCCAAACTTCCGGAACCAGGAGGTGTTGTGTGTTCAGTTTCTTCAATGTCCATCAAGTTATCAGCATCTACGGGATGTTGAGAAGGAGGTGGATGAGGGGGAGGAGGGTTGGTTCCACCCGTACCTCTGTTGACTTCCAAATAAGTAGAGTCTTCCTTATTGTTAGGGGGTACTGCAGTATTGCGTGTTTTTGGAGCTTCTTCATTGTTGACATCATCCCTCAGTTTTCTACACTTTAAATGGTTGTGTCCAAAAGCCGCACAATGATAGCAAAAGTCCGGGTAATTCTCATAGTTTACCCTTTGAGTATACCTTCTGTTATCGGGGAGTTTGACGACAAAATCCATTATTGGCTCCTTGCTAACATCCACTTCCACTAGAACTCTTGCATAGTTCATTTTAGACCTTTCCTTAGTATATTGGTCAGTGTAAAGAGGTTTTCCTACACGTGAAGCAATCTTACTAAGTGTTATACCCCGTATTTCCAGAGTATGTACGTGAGGACGTACGTACAAAAAGTTAGCCTTGGTTAGGCATTGGACGAAAATGTTTGTGCACAACTCACTTAAAGAATCGTTTTTCGACGAAACGTTTTACTAAACTCGCGTAGGGTAAATTCCGGCTATGTCATTTATAATTTTTGCGGATTTTTCCGAGAGACGAAACATTTTGGACCAACGAGAGGGCGACACTTGTCACCCTCTAGTTGGCGGACTTCAGGCGGAAATGGGACGAATTGGATGGCCCTTTTTGTCAAGGAGTTGGTAGGATATTTTTGTGTAGTAGATGGATAAGGACACTTGCCCAAATCTTGACCCTACACTTGCCTTGCACTTGGCATCATCTTGGCCATTGGTTGGCCATTGCTTGACCTATAAATACCCCCCTTAAGATGAAGAGTTCTTCATCCACAAATCACTCTCCAAGTCTTGAAAATCCTCCCCTCTCCCTTGTGAGCCTTTTCGTCCAACACCCTCTCCCCCTCTAGCCTAAGTGGCTTGGCCGAGAGCCCCCCCCCCCCTCTAAAGAAAGCCCTAGCCGAAACCTACCCCCCCTCCCTTGGTAGAAATGTTGTCTTCCAAGTATAGTTACTATTCCTAAATACCCTAGCCCAAATCCCTTATAGTATTTAAGTAGAAGTTGTGTAGAACTTCTAAGGGTTCTTGGAGCTATCGGAGCGTACAAATTAGGAGCTAAACCTTGCTCAGGAGCGACTTTTAACTTGGATAATTTTGGGCTTATCGAGGTAAATAATCTTATTCTTCTTTTATAATTAGAGAATACATACTGTAGAAGTATAGGAATAAGTATAAATACTTAGAAGGATATTACAAGAATAGAATTGAACTGTTATCACAGTAGAAGGGTATAAAAGAGGAATAATTGAACTGTACTCACATAGGACTGTTTTTACAGTAGACTGTATAGCTTACCGGGTAGGGAAGTGCTGCCCAAATTTCCATAGAATAGAGAACCCTCTGCTTAGAACTGTTTACAGAGTAGTCTAGACGTTGATAGACGTATTTGACTATTATAGGCTGATTCTCTGCGCGCGACATATTCGACTTGGCAGGTGGAGTTCGCCAAGAAGGTATGTGATTCTTCCTATACTCTTAAGCATGATATTTTAAGATATATATATAGTACGGTAGACGTACATGTGTTAACTGAATAATAATTACGGCAATGTCTTTTGACTTAAGCCTGAATAATAATTACGGCAATGTCTTTTGACTTAAGCCTGAATAATAAGAAAATTGATACATTTCAAAAGAATACTGAATCATTTTTAACAGAAGAGAAATATTTGGTTGTTAAACAAAAAGCTTAAAGAGTTATACTAGCTTTATGGGAAGTTAGGTATAACAACTTAAGAAAGATAAAAGGAACTGTTTACTTGTTTGTTTATAAAAGCCTTGTATTGATTTCTGTTAAGTGTAGTAAGATTGTTTGATAAGTAGACATATTATGATGCTACATGTGTTAGTGTCTTGTAATGTTGTGAAAGGGGTCATTCTTGCTGTGCTTACGTTGCTAAACGGTAAGTGCATTATCGTTATTATATCACCTACCCTCGACTTGTTATACCGAGGGCTTGCCACACCGATGCGTCTATACTACCATGCGCTATGTGACTATGCGAGTCATGGAGTTCCGAGATTGATCATTCCGTGTTTTAGCCCGACGCGAGGATGCCTATGCGCGGCAATGTGACTATGCGGTCTATTGAGAATGCGATCGGGAGTCCGGAGAGGTACCGGTTAGCTACCGATGCGAGGAATACCTCACGCGGTCTCAGATGACCTATGCGGATGCGGAGTCGTGATTAGGCACGCATAATGATACTATGGGCGCTGGCCTTGCTTCGATCATTCGCGCCTAGAAAAGACTGCTGATTTACCTATTATTGTTCTTGTTTGTGATATGGCACTATGTGCAATTGAACTGATTTGCAAATGGTTTTAAATACTTGATTTCATTTAAGTACTTTACGCTTCACATACTTGGTTCTGTTGTAATCGACCTCCTCGGGGCCGTTCATGCCGCAGTAAGGGGCAAGGTGTGCTAGATCCACATCCTTAGGATCTTTGCTTTTGTGTCGAGCTCCATCTTCTCCGAGGCTCTACTTTTGGGTATGATCTCCGTATTGTAGATAGTTTTGTACATTCAGGTATGGCGGCCCCCCGCCATAGTTGTTTACTTCCTTAGAGGTCTGTAGTCCTATTGTACAGTTGGGATGTAACTGCAAAACTTGGGTTATATATATATGCCGAAAGGCAAGCTTTTCATCAGATAAACTGTGTCTCATTTTACAACTGTTTCATGTCTTGTTTTATATTCCGCTGATTTCTCTGATATATGACTACTTGGGTGCCCGGGTAAGGCACCAGTCACGGGCCCCGGAACGGGTCGTGACAAAAGTGGTATCAGAGCAGTTAATCCTCGGAAAGTGTCTACAGACCGTATCTAGTAGAGTCTTGATTATCGGTGTGTTGTGCACCACACTAATAATCAGGAGGCTATAGGATATTTAGGATTGGTTTCCATTCTTCTCACTCTGAGATCGTGCCTTAGAGCTGTGTTATAAGTTGGACCCCTCTAACGTATTCCTTTTCTGTAACAGTTATGCCTCCACGTAAGGCAACCCGGGCCCAGAAGGGCAAGGCAGCCGAGGGAGCTGCTAGTAGGACACCGAGAGTTACGAGGGCTCAGGCCCAGTCTATACCCGAGACGGCGAGTTCCATGACGCCGCCGGCCCCAGCAGAGACCACAGTACCCATACCTCCTGTCCCACAGCCTGGGGCGGAGGAGTTAGGGTACAAGGAGATGGCCCAGCTATTGGCTAGGATTGTGGCCAGACATGATAGCCGGATTCAGCAGCTCCCCAAATTTCGCCGTACCCGTGGTTCACCCGAGGGCAGATAGTTTGAGGCTACGGGATTTCCTGAGTTGTAGCCCGCCAGAGTTCTACGGGTCGAGGCCTGAGGATGATCCGCAGGAGTTCATCCGTCAGTTACAGAGGATCATGCGGGTGATCAAGGCTTCAGAGACCGAGTCTGTGACCTTCGGTTCACATCGGCTGCGTGATACCGCAGTCGATTGGTTTGATTCGTGGGAGCTTTCCCGGGGAGAGCATGCACCTCCAGCAGTATGGGATGAGTTTTCGGAGGCTTTTCTCACGCACTTCTTGCCTCCGCAGATGAGGAGGGCACGGGCCGACAGATTTTTGTTGCTGAGGCAGAGAGGGCGCACAGTTAGGGAGTACAATGTCGAGTTCGATTCTTTGGCTCGATATGTCCCTGCGCTAGTAGCAGACATGGAGGACCGTGTACACCGCTACGTCACCGGGCTAGATGATTATATGGCCGAGTCTTGTGCGGGTGTGTCTCTTCAGCCAGGCATGGACATTACCCGTATGCAGGCTCATGCACTTGGATGTGAGAAGCGTAGTGACCGACGGGTAGACCGATATCAGCAACAGAAGAAGGCCCAGACGGCATCAGCAGAAGTCTAGATTTGCACCACAGCCGGCTCAGAGCACTCCTACATCATTTTCGGTACAGAGAATTCGGGCGTGTCGGCCTTGACTTCGACTTCGGTAGCAAGGGTGCTAACCGATCGAGGTCTGCTCAGTGTGTCCATTGTGGTAGATTCCATTCAGGGAGCTGTAGTACTACTCCGGGAGCTTGCTATACTTGTGGCTAGCAGGGTCATTATGCGAGAGTTTGTCCGACCGGGGGCGGCGCGGGTGGTAGGGCTCAGCCTACAGGGTCTGTTGCCGGTTCATCATCTCCTACAGTTACTCGCCCCGGAGGGCAGGGTACTCATGGGCCAGCAGGTCGCGGCAGAGGTCGTGGCGTGGGTCCCAGTTCTAGCGGTCCTCAGAACCGCATTTATGCCTTGTCCAGCCGGCAGGATCAGGAGGCCTCACCTGATGTCGTCATAGGTACTTTATCGGGCCGTTATGATGTACGCCTTGATAGATCCGGGTTCTACTCTGTCCTATATATCTCCCCTTATTGCTAGTAGGATAGGGATAGAGCCTGAGTCCATAGACCCTTTCGAGGTAGCTACGCCAGTGGGTGATTCGGTGGTAGCTCGACGGGTATATAGGGCTTGTTCAGTGACCATTTGCAGTCGTCAGACCCTAGCCGACTTGATAGAGTTGGACATGACTGATTTCGATGTGATCATGGGTATGGATTGGCTAGCTTCTTGCTACGCCAATGTAGACTGCAGGGAGAGAGTGCACGGTTCCGCTTCGAGAGCCGATTGTTGAGTGGGAGGAACATCAGACGCCGAGGGGTAGGTTTATTTCTTACCTCAAGGCTAGGAAGATGGTGCAGAAGGGGTATATCTACCATCTCGTTCGGGTGTTTGATACTGAAGCTGCGGTACCAGATTTTCAGTCAGTTCCAGTAGTCAGAGAGTTCCCAGACGTGTTTCCAGACGACCTCCCGGGTATCCCTCCTGAGAGGGAGATTGAGTTTTGTATAGACGTATTGCCAGACACTCGGCCTATTTCCATTCCGCCATACAGAATGGCACCTGCCGAGTTGAGAGAGTTGAAGGACCAGCTGAGAGATTTGCTGGAGAAGGGCTTCATCAGGCCTAGTGTTTCTCCCTGGGGAGCGCCGGTATTGTTCGTGAAGAAGAAGGACGGGACGCTGCGCATGTGTGTTGATTACATGCAGCTGAACAAGGTGACCATTAAGAACAGATACCCCTTCCTGTGATTGATGATTTGTTCGACCATTGGTTGAGGCGAGATGTTTCTCCAAGATTGATCTGCGATCGGGCTATCATCGTGCACGAGTCGAGAGGCGGATGTCCCTAGATCGCATTCCGGACCAGACGCATTATGAGTTCAGGGTCATGTCTTTTGGGTTGACCAACGCTCCGGCGGTATTCATGGATCTGATGAACCGAGTGTTCAAACCATTTTTGGACACGTTTGTGATAGTGTTCTTTGATGATATCTTGGTTTATTCTCGCCAGGCGAGCATGCAGAGCATTTGAGGACTGTGCTGACAATTCTCCGGGACCAACAGTTATACGCCATGTTTTCCAAATGTGAGTTTTGGTTGGCTTCGGTGGCTTTTCTTGGGCATATTGTCGGGGCTGATGGCATTCGAGTGGATACGCCAAGATCGGCGATCGAGACTTGGCCTGAACCTACTACTCCGGCAGAGGTTCGCATTTTAGGCCGCGCAGTTACTATCGGTTCGTGGAGAAGTTTGCTTCTATCTCGCACCATTGACTAGGCTGACTCGTAAGCTAAGTTTCGATGGACTGATGCGTGAGCGTGGTTTCGATTACTAAAGGAGAAATCGACGCGCCCCTGCTTCTTACTCTTCCGGATGGTTATGTCGTATTGTGATCGCGCCGCATCGAAGGGATGTGTTGATCGCAGGTAGAGTTATAGCGCACGCATCCCCACACTTAAGAAACACGAGGAATCACACGACCAACCTGGGCCCGTGGTCGTGCCTTACCCGGACACCCAAGTAGCCATACATCAGAGTAATCAGCGGAACATAAAACAAGACATGAAAATATTATGAAGTAAGAAACAGTAATCTGAGAAAAACTTGCCTTTCGGCATATATATAAATCAATTTAAACTGAATAGCTACATCCTTATTACAACTCGTCCACAACGATTTCTGCACTCTAAGAATGATACGACAACAATGGCGGGACAGGGCCCCGCCATACCCCTGAATGTAAATACCTACAACGACAGGGGACTATACCACTGATAAGCCTCCGGAGAAACGGAGCTTTCCATACGCTGAACGGTGACCCTAAGAACGAGGATCAACACTGGTGTACCTCTACCTGCGGCATGAACGCACTCCGAGGAGGTCAAGACAACAGTATGGCATGAAATCAAAATATCAGTAAATGAAATCATAGTAGTCTATGTAAAGCAGGAGACATGTATGATAACCAAACTACAGTTCACAATAAATAAGCAGTCATGTCAAGTCAGGGACTCACGCCCTCAAGTCATCACTCAACTATAACTATGGGTCTCAAGCCCACAACATCAATCATGCCCGTGGAATACCTTCCTCACTGCCGGCAGTCCATGATATAAAAGCACCAAGGAATACACATGAACACCAGGTCCCACCTGTGTTCTAACAAAACTGTACAGGGTAAGTACGAAGGCATAGCCGACTACTAACACCCATAGTACTAACAAGGTCATAAACTGTATCATGAAATCTGTCTAGACCGTCACATGATCAAAGCGGGTCACACGCGCGCGATCCAATGCGCGTCTAGCCCTCGAACTCTCGCACTCGCATAGGCCAACCTCATAGGCCCGCATGAGGTATAACCTCGCATCGAGGTAGCTACTCCCGGCATCCGCTGGACTCGCGATCCGCCACATAGACCGCATGACCATAAAGGCCGCACACTAACCTGGAACTCTCGTAGCTCCGCATAGGCCCCCTGGACCCGCATGAGGTATTCTCGAATCATGGTCCCAGACCGCCTGAGTCTACCCCGCATCGGAGGGCAGCTTAACCTCCGGAAACATGTCAAGGTGAGTGGTACAATACCAACATAACGGCTGATAGTTAAACAACTTAAGCGCAGTCGAGGGGAAACCCCTTTACACAAACATCACAAGATACTAACACACGTAGCATCCTAGCATGTTTACTTAACAAATCAACAAGAAAGTATTACAAGGCTATCACAAACCAACACAATCAAGTTATACACACAAGGCACTTTCTACTATATGATTAACAAGATCGGGTTTTTATCCCCAAAGTACTTCATACATTAACTCTTTTAAAAGATACGTTACTTTCACAAAAGTCACACAATACCCGTAGTATATGAAAATAGAGTGATTATCTTTTGAAGTAAATCAAAACACTTCTCTTTGTAAAATCAAGTAACAACATTCTTTTCCAAACGTTTCAAGTTTGCCTAATTTCAATTACTCAAGTTTCTCATTTTCGAAAGGTTTCGTAGTTCATAGTTTTAATTCTTTAAAACAATTTGAGAAACATATACCTTATGTGAGTAGGTTATTCTTGTTCATAACAATCTTATTAAGCAGCCATGATCTAGGAAATGTAATATCATTTTGTCTCATCTTAGCTTCTATGCAGATGGAGGTTTCTACTGGTTTTAATAATACTTCATTAATCAAAACATTTCCCTTTATTAACGCCGCAGGGTTTGTCGATACTCATTCGATTTACGAAATCAAGAAACATTATTCCTTTTAAAAACCAAGTACTCATTACTCACGAATGAGGTTTCACACAAAATTCATATTAATTTAATTAAGTCAAGTCTCTTATCTTTTAAGATCAAGTCTCTTAACTTCTAAAATCAATAAATCATTCACTTTATCTCTCTTAAGCCGTTATACCTAACTTCCCATAAAGCTAGTATAACTCTTAAGTTTTTAAAACCAAGTATTACTCTCCTTTGAGAAACAGTTCTTAAGTCTCTTGAAATACTTCAAGATTCTTATTATTCAGGCTTAAGTCAAAAGACATTGCCGTACAACTACGTTCAATTAGCACGCGTACGTCTACCGTACTATATATATATATTCTTTTAAAATATCATGCTCAAGAGGATAGGAAGAATCACATACCTCGCGACAATTATCGACTATAAGCAAATCGCTCCACGGCTATAACCCGGCTAGCCTGGTCCACCTTTCAAGTAGCACATGCTACTCACAGAACATTCAACCTATAAAGGTTATACAAGTCTATCAAAGTCTAGACTACTCGGTAGAATAAATCTAGATACAAGATTCTACGGAAAATTGGGCAGCCCTTCCCTACCCGTCAACTACACAAGTCTACTGTAATACAGTCCTATGTAAGTACAGTCCAATTCTCTTCTTTAAATTCAGGCTTAAGTCCAAAGACATTGCCGCAAAACTAAGTTCAGTTCTATATATAGTATACTTCAACTATATATTCCTACAACATGTAATTTCCAATTACAAAAGGGGGACAAGATATTTACCTCGATAAGCCCAAAATTATCCAAGTTTAATGTCGCTCCTGAGCAACGTTTAGCTCCAACTCCGTGCGCTCCAACCCGCTCCAAACCACCCTTAGAAGTTCTAACCAACTTCTACTTAATACTCCAACTAACTATGGAGATTTTCCTTAGGGTTTCGTTTTTGTGACTGACGGGAAGTATAATAGTATTTCTGGGCTTTTCGTATAGGTATAACCTTGGAATACTACAAGGTATAAGGGCCAAGGTATTTGGGTATAGTAACAATACTTTGGAGAGTATTTCTACCAAGAGGGGGGTATTTATACGAGACAACACCACAAAGGGGTGTATTTCTACCAACCCCACTGGAGAGGTACTCTCGCCATGGGGAGGGTTCTCGACCAAGGGGCCTTCTCAAAGGGGGGAGGGGGACTCTTTGGACGAGACACAACAAGAGAGGGGGAAGGGACTTTCAAGACTTAGGAAAGTTTAGGAATGGATGAAGAAGTCTTCCAAGGGGGGGGGGGTATTTATAGGAAGACCAAGGGTCAAGATCTAGCCAAGTGGGGGGCAAGTGGAGGGCCAAGATATGCCCAAGTGCCCCCTAGACCCTACTCCTTAAAACCCTCACAAATATCTACAAAATATCCTACCAACTATTGCCTTCCAATCGAAGTAACAACCACAAGAGTTAGAGAGAAGTTTCTCTCACTAGGCGAAAATGCTCTCAACATTTCTCCCTAGTCGCTCTTCGCAATCCGCCTCATTCTTATGATTTCATCTTAGATTTCATACTCCTTAAATCTGATTTCAACTTTGATTTCATGAGATTGTTCGTTTGTTCATCTTACTTGAATTTGATACGAAGTTGTTTGAGTTTATTACGTTTGAGTTTATCAACTTGTTCAAAGATTGCTACGAAGATACTCCAACTTGATTAAAGATTGCTCAAGATTTGCATTATCTTCCTTCTAGCCATGAGAAAGAATACAAAGATTTCAAAAAAGAATGAAAGAGAGTATTTTGATTGTTCAAGATTACAAGATTCAGGATATGAATTTGAAGTTTGCATTTCCGGGGGGGGCAGCTTCTAGTGGTGGCCAGTTTGCTTCTCTGGATTTTGTGGGGTATTCGGGAAAGGCGGGTGGTGCTGGGTTGTTAGCAGGTCAAGAGGATGTTCTTGGTGTGCAAGAGGGTCTTGTTGGTGATCTTGGGTTGAGGTTTCAACACTTTGATTCTCCCACTGGGCGTCGGTAAAGTCGCTGCTTTCGGTGGCGCCCGACTCGGAGATTGCGGATCTTGATAGGGATCCCGGGTCGAAAGTGGGTATGGAGGGTGGTTGCGGGTTGCAGGTGGGTGGTGTTGATGTTCTAGGTTTGTGGTCTGAACCCTTGGGTCTCCGATCCTTGGCTTCTGAGTGCATTGAGACTTTTCCGGCGGCCACTTTTGATTCCAAGGTGACTGCGGGTCTAGAGGTTGGTCACGGGTTGATTTCGGGTCAGGGGGGTGGGCATGGGTCTTGGGGAAAGTCCATGGGTCACCAGCCTTTGGTTGTTGAGTTCGAGAATGTTTCTTTTCCAATTGGCCTAGGAAATGCTAAGGTTTTGGAAGTCGAGGGGTTTTCTATCCAAAAGAGGTATTGGAATTTGATGCACTCAATGGGTGCGGATGTCAATGGCATGCCTCATTCATTTGCTGTGGTTGTCAATGTCACGCCTCATTCATTAGGTGCAACTTTCGGAGTTGAGGTTGTTGGGAATTCAAGTGTTGCGGTTTCCGAAACGTCACCCCCTCTCGAGGGGTTGACGGGTACAATGGGTGGGCACGGGTCAATGGCGTTTCTTGGGGGTGGTTACGGGTTGAAAGAGGGTCAGAAGGGTGGTCATGGGATGCTGATTGGTCTTTTTGGTGGTCGCGGGTCAAGACTGAAACCCAAGGGTCATCGGTTCAAGATTGTAGGGTCGGAAGTTGGTTCACTTTCCATGGCTCTTGGTATTGCAAACCGTGCGGAAGTTGAACAGCCTACTCTTCAAACGAGACTTGGTAACTTGGGCAATTTAATTGCTGAGCATACCAAGGAAGGATCTCATTCAATGGGACATCGTAAATTGTTAAGGGTGGGAACCGAAGTGTCACCTCTTCTAATGAATTCAATGGTTGTGGAAATCAAAGGGGCAGCCCGTCCAAAAAAGTTTGGAAACTTGATGGCTACGGGAACCGGCGGTCTCTCTTCAAATGAGTCTTGGAAGATCAACTTATGTGGAATTCGAAGGGTCATTCTTTTCCAAGACACCAAAGAATTGTTATTTGGTTTCGGCCAATGTAGCATTCAATGCCGAGGGACATAAGCCATTTATGGCAACCATTCCCAATGATGCACAAGTCTTGATATCCCCCACGAATTCAACTATTGCACCTAATAAGCGTGCAAATGATACTGATTAATTAAATAAAGATACTATCTTGGAACGCACCGGATAGTAAGAATTTAATTTTCATGATTTAATCTCCCATTGTAACGTCTCCTTCGGGTAGACGCCCCATCCCTCCTCTCTTTCATTTCTTGTTTATTGCTTACGTTGAGGATTGAGAACCCTCGACGAATGATTGTAGCTACCTGTCTTTTCGTCTTTCTTTTATAATATTAGCATTTACCTAAAAAAAAAAAAACTATTGCCTTCCAATCGGCCACTTTACCGCCCCACACTCCATCAATGAGAGGGTGCCAAGTGTCGCCCTCTCGTTGGTCCAAAATATTTCGTCTCTCGGAAAAATCCGCAAAAAATAAAAATGGCATAGCCGGAATTTTCCCCTCGCAAGTTATGTAAAACGTTTCGTCGAAAAACGACTCTAACCGGGTGTTGTGCACAAAAATATTTCGGCCAAGCCTACTTTAAAGCCCAAACTTTTCTACGTACGCCCCACGCATACTGCAAATACGGTATAACATTCTCCCCTCCTTAGAAACATTCGTCCCGAATGTTCCTTCTAAGTCTCAAAACAAACGCGCGCCAGTATAGTCTTCACTACTATACTTACGAGAACAATCCTGCCACACCTGGCCACAGAAACACCCGCGCAAATACTTCCATCCAAGTCCACGAGGAACACCTCTAACATCACCACAAATACCTCTCTCCGGGGTCTAAAATATACTTCCTTCGCACCTTCTCTTTACAAACGAAATGATCACACCTTTGCTCGCAACACATGCTCGCTTCTTCCCTTACGCGTCGTACCCTGCTCGTACACTCGAACTCTTTCTCATAACTTACCACATTTCGCATTACTTCAGCTTCAAAACTCGTCACACCTATCCGGTGGTACCTTCAAGAAGACCGACCGCCAACTCAACTCTGGCGTCGTCGCCGATTATCCGCACGATTTCTCCGAGCCGCCAATAACCTCTTCTAGACAAGCTTCACTTTATCCACGATCACGGAACAAGCTGAACTAACTATTCAACCTTGCCAACATCGAACCAATCGACCGGCAACTTACACTTCCGCCCCTACAAGGCTTCATAAGGCAATATCCGAATGCTGAAATGGTAGCTCCAACACTCCCTCTACAGGAGGCAACAATCCTCGCAAAGCCCCTCAAATCAAAACACCGCCCGAGGATGAATACGATACGAGACTCACTGAGTTCCTAACCTGCCGTAAATCTTCCGAAAAAGAAATACCTGCACTGGCTCCACTGTCTGTCATAAGGTGAAGGTAGGCACCCCGTGCAGCCTTACAACCTTCCTGAAATAACAACACTGATGAGTACACGGTCCCGACCGAAAACCACGATGAGCTGCACCCATCGGCCCGACTACTGGTTGAACGCATCCACGAACTCGTACGCTGGTTAGCTAAACATGGGCCTAACACCCTCATGACCCCATCACAAGGCGGGACCACCACAAACTGACCCCACCACTATACAGGCCGCGGGTTGACCCGCAACGTGGCCTCAATCCGACCCAGCAACGCGCAAAACACTAGCTCCCCGATCCGGAACAATTTCACTAATCACGTTACGAAAACCTAGCGGTCTTCTTAGCTCAACTACCCTCTTTCATTTCACACTACTCAGGGACTTATCACACAATAAATCTCACGTGCACTATGCACTCCGATAAGGATCAAACATAACCATACATCTTTACTCGAGATGGCCTTACCTCTAAGGTCTCCACGTATAACATTCTAAGGCTCACACCTTTTCTATCCCCCAAATCTTTCTCAGTTAACTAACCATGATTTCTAATCACAATTAACACGCTGCTATCAGCACATAGTACTTACGAATACCCATCTTAACACACATACTGATCTCTAGAGGGTTAAGGATAAACCTGAATCTACTGCTTCACTCCCCTATGTCGTTCTAATCAAACCTGCCCCGTAGGGCGCATAGCTAAGGAAGGTGACGAACTACCCACCGATCCTAAAGGCTGAGTCCTCCTACTAGCATCCCTCCTACTAGGACACCCTTTCGACACCTGGCCCTGACGGCCGCAGGTACAACAAGTACCAACAAAAAGACGACATTCCCCGGGATGACGTCTGTCACACTGTGAACCTAAGCCTGGAGCTCACCAACTCTCGCCTACCCCGAACGTCACGAACCACAGCGGAGGACCACTCGCACCGTGGATGTGCATAATCAATCACGCGAGGTGATTCGCCTCGAAAGTTACTAAAGGACCTTGTTATTCGGCCTCACCGCTGCCTCGTTAACCTGGTCGATCTCTACGTTTCTCGACTGCTGCGCATAAGCCCGCATACGTGCCATGCTCGCTTCAATCAAAATTACTCTTGTACAACTCTCTCTTGGATAGTCATCAAGACTCGCGTACATCGGTATACTCTCCGTAGCCAAATCCATAGTTAGTAATGTGGTCGCTTTGCAATCCATATTCTCTGTCCCGCCGCGAATGGGCAAGGTTCAATATCATGGCCGCAGAGGAATCGCCGCCGTGCTAAACTCTGTGGGGCTAGTGACGCCGCAGAACTCCCGAATGAAGCACTACCCTAGGTAATGATTGGGCTGTGCCTCGTAACCTCTCTCAGATTTACTCGCAGCCTCGGCCGCCTTGCCCTCCGGGCTCGGGTTTGCCCTACGCGAGGCATAGCGGTGAGGGAAAGAAATCGTTAGAGGTCCAACTTACAACACAAATCTAAGGCACGATCTCGTGAGTGAGAAGAATGGAAACCAATCCTAAATATCCTATAGCCTCGATTATTGGTGTGGTGCACAACACACCGATAATCAAGACTTCATCGATACTGCATAGACACTTTCCGAGGATTAATCGCTCGATACCACTTTGTCACGACCAACTCCGCCCGTGGATCGTGCCTTACCCGGACACCCAAGTGGCCATACATCAGAGTAATCAGCGGAACATAAAACAAGACATGAAAATATTATGAAGTAAGAAACAGTAATCTGTAAAAAACTTGCCTTTCGGCATATATATAAATCAATTTAAAACCGAACAGTTACATCCTTATTACAACTCGCCACAACAAGATTTCTGCACTCTAAGAATGATACGACAACAATGGGACAGGGCCCCGCCATACCCCTGAATGTAAATACCTACAACGACAGGGGACTATACCACTGATAAGCCTCCGGAGAAACGGAGCTTTCCATACGCTGAACGGTGACCCTAAGAACGAGGATCAACACTGGTGTACCTCTACCTGCGGCATGAACGCAGCCCCCCGAAGGAGGTCAGTACAACAGGTACCAAGTATGTGAAATCAAAATATCAGAATGAAATCATAGTAGTCTATGTAAAGCGAGTCATGTATGATAACCAAACTACGTTCACAATAAATAAGCGATCGTGTCGTGTGGACTCACGCCTCAAGTCGTCACTCAACTATAACTATGGGTCTCAAGCCCACAACATCAATCACGCCCGTGGAATACCTTCCTCACCGGCAGCATGATATAAAAGCACCAAGGAATACACGTGAACACGTGTCCCACCGTGTTCTAACAAAACCGCATGTGGTAAGTACGAAGGCATAGCCGACTACTAACACCCATAGTACTAACAAGGTCATAAATCAGATTGAAATCTGTCTAGACATTACATGATCAAAGCGGGTCACACGCCGCAGATCCAATGCGCGTCTAGCCCCGAACTCCTCGCAGCTCGCATAGGCCAACCTCATAGGCCCGCATGAGGTATAACCCCGCATCGAGGGTAGCTACTCCCGATCCGCCGACTCGCATCCGCATGGCCACATAGACGCATGACCATAAAGGCCGCACACTAACTCGAACTCTCGTGAGCTCGCATAGCCCCCGACCCGCATGAGGTATTCTCGAATCATGGTCCCAGACCGCCTGAGTCTACCCCGCATCGGAGGGCAGCTTAACCTCCGGAAACATGTCAAGGTGAGTGGTACAATACCAACATAACGACTGATAGTTAAACAACTTAAGCGCAGTCGAGGGGAAACCCCTTTACACAAACATCACAAGATACTAACACACGTAGCGTCCTGGCATGTTTACTTAACAAATCAACAAGAAAGTATTACAAGGCTATCACAAACCAACACAATCAAGTTATACACACAAGGCACTTTCTACTATATGATTAACAAGATCTGTTTTTATCCCCAAAGTACTTCATACATTAACTCTTTTAAAAGATACGTTACTTTCACAAAAGTCACACAATAATACGTAGTATATGAAAATAGAGTGATTATCTTTTGAAGTAAATCAAAACACTTCTCTTTGTAAAATCAAGTAACAACATTCTTTTCCAAACGTTTCAAGTTTGCCTAATTTCAATTACTCAAGTTTCTCATTTTCGAAAGGTTTCGTAGTTCATAGTTTTAATTCTTTAAAACAATTTGAGAAACATATACCTTATGTGAGTAGTTATTCTTGTTCATAACAATCTTATTAAGCCATGATCTAGGAAATGTAATATCATTTTGTCTCATCTTAGCTTCATGCAGATGGAGGTTTCACTGGTTTTAATAATACTTCATTAATCAAAACATTTCCTTTATTAACGCCGCAGGTGGTTTGTCGATACTCATTCCGATTTCCAAATCAAGAAACATTATTCCTTTTAAAACCAAGTACTCATTACTCACGAATGAGGTTTCACACAAAATTCATATTAATTTAATTAAGTCAAGTCTCTTATCTTTTAAGATCAATTCTCTTAACTTCTAAAATCAATAAATCATTAACTTTATCTCTCTTAAGCCGTTATACCTAACTTACCATAAAGCTCGTATAACTCTTAAGTTTTAAAACCAAGTATTACTCTCCTTTCGTAAATAGCTTCTAAGTCTCTTGAAATACTTCAAGATTCTTATTATTCGCTTAAGTCAAAAGACATTGCTGCATAACTACGCTCAATTAGCACGCCGCACGCCTACCGTACTATATATTTATATTATTTTAAAATATCATGCTCAAGAGGATAGGAAGAATCACATACCTCGCGGCGATTATCGATTATAAGCAAATCGCTCACGGCTATAACCCTACTAGCCTGGTCCACCTTCAAGTAGCACATGCTACTCACGTAACATTCAACCTATAAAGGTTATACAAGTCTATCAAAGTCTAGACTACTGGTAGAATAAATCTAGATACAAGATTCTACGAAAATCGCAGCCCCTTCCTACCCACAACTACACAAGTCTCATCTGAATACACCCATGTAAGGCTGATCCAATTCTTCTTTAAATTCAAGCTTAAGTCCAAAGACATTGCCGCAAACTAAGTTCAGTTCTATATATAAAAATACTTCAACTATATATTCCTACAACATGTAATTTCCAATTACAAAAGGGACAAGATATTTACCTCGATAAGCCCAAAATTATCCAAGTTTAATGTCGCCTCACGAGCAACGTTTAGCTCAACTCCGTGCGCCCAACCCGCCTCCAAACCACCCTTAGAAGTTCTAACCAACTTCTACTTAATACTCCAACTAACTATGGAGATTTTCCTTAGGGTTTCGTTTTTGTGACTGACGGGAAGTATAATAGTATTTCTAGGCTTTTCGTATAGGTATAACCTTGAAATACTACAAGGTATAAGGGCCAAGGTATTTGGGTATAGTAACAATACTTTGGAGAGTATTTCTACCAAGAGGGGGGGTATTTATACGAGACAACACCACAAAGGGGGGGTGTTGTCACGACCCATTCCGGGGCCCGTGACTGGTGCCTTACCGGGGCACCCAAGTAGTCATACATCAGAGTAATCAGCGGAATATAAAACAAGACATGAAACAGTTTATAAAATAAGACATACGATACATGAGAAAAGGTTGCCTTTCGGCATATATATAAACATGGTTTAGCGCTACATCCCATACTGTACAACATGACTACTCATGCACTCTAAGGAATATATAAGTATGGCGGACAGTGGCCCGCCATACCTCGACTGCATAAAACTATCTACAACAGAGATCATACCCAAAAGTAGAGCCTCCGAGAAGATGGAGCTCCCGACACCAACGCAAAAGATCCTAAGGATGCGGATCTAGCACCGCTTGCCTTTACTCACAGATGAACGCACTTCGGGCGAGGTCGACAACAGTACCAAGTATGTGAAACTATAAAGTACTTAAATGAAATCAAAGTATTTAAAACCTCTTCACAAATACAATCGCTTCAATTGCACATAGTGCCACATCACAAACAACAACATAATAGGAAAATCAGAATGTGTCTATTCTAGGCCGCGAACGATCGGGCAAGGCCAATCGCCCGTAGTATCATTCTGCGGTTTAGTCCTCGACTTCCGCACCGCATAGTCACACATACCACGCATGAGGTATTATCGCGACGGTAGCCAACCCCTGCACTACCGACTCCCGCACCGCATAGTCTTAATAGACCGCGTAGTCCAATGGACGCATGTGAATCCCCGCGATCGGCTAAACACCCGAATGATCAATCTGGAGCATACCGCCGCTCGCGATAGTCTCATGGACCAGACAGCCGTAGAGACCCGCATCGCGTGGAAAGCCCTGTATAATAAGTCAGGCGGTAGGTGATATAATAACAAGACAACGGACTTACCGCTTAGCAACGTAGCACAAAGAAGAATGACCACTTACACAAAGATTACAAGACACTAACACAGTGGCGTCTTAATATGTCTACTTATCAAACAATCTTACTACACTTAACAAATCAATACAAGGCTTTTATAACCAAACAAGTAAATGCCTTTTTATCTTTCTTAAGTTGTTATACCTAACTTCCCATAAAGCTAGTATAACTCTTAAGCTTTTGTTTTAAAACCAATTATTTATCTTCATAAAAATGATCGATAGTTCTTTTGAAATGCATCGATTCTTATTATTCGTGCTTAAGTCAAAAGACATTGCCGTAGTTATTATTCAGCTTAAGTCAAACGACATTCAGTAGTTATTATTCGGCTAACACACGTACGCTCACCGCATTATATATATGTTAAAATATCATGCTTAGGAAGAATCACATACCTTCTCGGCGAAAACCTCCTGCCAAGTTGAATATGTCGCGCGCAGAGAATCAGCCTATAATAGTCACAGACATCTATCAAAGTCTAGACTACTCTGAAGGTCATTCTAAACAGAGGGTTCACAATTCTACGGAAAGTCGGGCAGCACAACCCTACCCGGTGAGCTATATAAGTTCATCATGAAAACAAATTCCATGTGAGTACAGCTCAATTCTATTCTCAGAATATTCTTCTAAGTATTTAATACTTATTCTTATACTACTACAGTATGTATTCTCTAATTCAAAAGAGGGTTAGGATTAGTTACCTCGGTAAGCCCAATAATATCCTAGATAAAGTCGCGCCTGAGCAAGGTTTAGCTCCTAAGTTGTACGCTCCGGTAGCTCCAAGAAACCTTAGAAGTTCTTCACAACTTCTACAAAGGACTAAGGGATTTGGGCTAGGGTATTTTGGGCATTATAACAATACTAGAAGACAACTTTTCTACCAAGGGAGGGGGGTAGATTTCGGCTAGGCTAGGGGAGGGTTGCCTCGCCAAGCTCACTAAAAAGTGGGTATTGACGAAATAGGCGACAAGGGAAAGGAGAGGATTTTCAAGACTTGGAAAGGAATTTGTGGATGAAGAACTCTTCATCTTAAGGGGGTATTTATAGGTCAAGACATGGCCAACCAAGGGCCAAGATTTAGCCAAGTGCTAGGCAAGTGTAAGGTCAAGATTAGGGCAAGTGTCCTTGGCCAACTTGCACACAAAATATCCTACCTAATCCTTGACTTGTGCAAAGGCACAAAAACGCACTTCATTGTCCAATTCGGCCCAACGGACGATTTCAAGTCCACCAATTGGAGGGTGCCAAGTGTCGCCTCCCGCTGGTCCAAAATGTTTCGCCTCTCGGAAAAATCCGCAAAATCAGAAATGGCATAGCGGAATTTGCCCTACGAAAGCCGTGGAAACGTTTCGCCGGAAAACTATTCGCTTTGTGAGTTGTGCCCAAGAAAACGTTTTGTCTAAACTTTAAGGCTAGATTTTATGCGTATTCCTTACGCATATACTCCGAAATACGGTATAACATTCCTCCTTAGAAACATTCGTCCGAATGTTCCTTCCCAAGACGATTAACTGTAAAGCTTAAATTGCAAGTGCCACACACGGCCACAATATAACACTTAATAATTACGAAAAATTAAACCAAAGAAGGTGAAAGTAAGTTACCCGGAGGTGGGAATAAGTGAGGTACCGCCTCATGTCCTCCTCCGCTTCCCACGTCATTTCTCCCTAAGCTCGCTCCGCCACGTAACTTTGACTAAGCCACGCCCGTCCGCAGACGCCTAACTCGACGATCGACTATCGCTATGGAATCTCTCATACGATAACCCCTGGCCACACGCGACATCGCCAATCGGATTTACCCTAGATGGATCCCGATACATCTCTCAAAGATAGAAACGTGAAACACCGGATGCATCGCCTCCGTCGGACGGCAGATTCAACTCATAGGCAACCTTGCCTACCTCGCGGACAATCAAACGACCCGATGTACTCAAAGTTTCCTTCTTCCCGAATCTCATCACACCCTTCATGGTGACACTTTAGAAAACCCAATCATGAACTCGAACTCGGATGCCGACGACGATGATCTGATATGACTTGCCGACTCGAGCCGAAGAACCTCTCTGGATAAGCTTCACCTTATCCACCGCTACGCACCAACCGACCCACTAGCTGCACTTCGCCCACATCGAACCAACCTATAGGCGATCTGACTTCCTCCCATACAAGGCCTCATAAGGCGCCATCTCGAATACCGAGTGGTAGCTATTATTGTACGCAAACTCAACTGTAGTCAAATGATCCTCGGCTACCCTCGGTCGATAACAGTGCTCGCAGATATCCTCGAGAGTCCGATAGTGCGCTCGCCGTCCGTCTGTCTGTGGATGGAATGCGACTCGTCAGCTCACTGGCTCCTAAACCTCTCTCGAAAGACCTCGTGTTAGTCGAACCGGGCTCTGTCGATATGATCGAAATAGGGACTCCATGCATCAGCGATCTCTCGGATGTAAAGTCCGCATAATCCTCACCGAAAGTCGCCCTAACGAAGAAAGTGGGCTGATTTCACACTGTCGACGATAACCCATATAGAATCATGTCTCCTCCGAGTGCGAGGCAATCCCGTGATGAAGTCCACGCTGATCACCTCCCACTTCCGTGTCGATCTCTATCGTCAGAATAAACCACCGTGCCTCCGTGCTCTACCTTCACCGCCGACAACACGGCACCGAGCTACGAACTCGCAACGCCCTCTTCAAGCCATCCCACCAATACACGATCTAAGGTCGTGGTACATCTTGGTCGACCACGGATGGAGTAACGCGCCACCGTGTGCTTCCCAAGAACTCCACAAGTCCTCAAACATCTGGAACACACAACCTGCCTCAAACCTTAGCACCCCATCGTGCTACCTCAAGGACCTTGCTCTCACGAAGAGTTGTATCACGATAACGTGTCAAAATCGATCTCAATCGCTGCCTCTTCACCTCGATGATGGAAGACTCGGCAACCTCACGAACTCTAACCCCACTGCTATCAGAATCAATCAAACGGACACCAAGACTCGCTAACTGATGCAAATCACGAACCATGTCCCTCCTCGCTGGCTGCACATCTGATAAGCTCCCCATCGACCTACGACTAAGAGCATCTGCCACAACATTGGCCTTCCCCGGGTGGTACAGGATATCAACATCATAATCCTTGAGCAGCTCTAACCACCGTCTCGCCGTAAGTTCAAAGGCTCTCTGGTCAAGATATACTGGAGGCTCTTGTGGTCTCAGATAAATATCCACGTGAACCCCATACAAATAGTGCCTCCAGATCTTCGGCGTGAATCACACCGCTAACTCCAAATCACGCGGGTAGTTCTCGTGTTTCTTCACCGCCGGATGATACGCTATAACCTTGCCCCGCCGCATCAACACACATCCAACCCGATGCTCGACGATCACAATACACAACATAACCGTCTCGACCTCCGAAGAGTAAGAACGGGGCGGTGCCGCCTCTCTTTCGAACTAGAAACCCCGCCACAAGCATCACCATCAAATTTGGCGCCTTCCGGTCGCCTAGTCAATGGTGCGTAGATACAAACTTCTACGAACCGATAATATCTGCAAGGCCCGTAAAATCGCGAACCTCTATCGGAGTAGAGGTCTAGGCCAAGTTCATCGCTTCGATCTTGGCCATATCCACCAATGCCATCACTCGACAATATGCCCGAAAAGCCACCGAAGTCAACCAAAACTCACATTTGGAAAACTTGGCGACAATCGCTGTCCGGAGAATCACAAGATACCTCAAATGCTCGCATGCTCCCGCTCAACGAGAATAAACCAAGATATCATCATGAACACTATCACAAACGTGTCAAAAATGGTTTGAACACTCGGTTCATCAAATCCATGAATACGCGAGCATTGGTCAACCAAAGACATGACCAACTCATAATGCCTGCACGTCCGATGCAAATTCAGGGACATCCACCTCTCGACTCGCACTGATGATAGCCCAACGCAGATCAATCTGAGAAACATCTCGCGCTCGCAATCGGGTCGAACAAATCATCAATCCCGGGAAGGGGTATTCGTTTAATGGTCACCTTGTTCACCGTCAGATCAACACATGCGCAGCCGCCCCGCCCTTTTTCTTCACGAACATACGCGCTTCCTCGTGGAGAAACACTAGGCCTGATGAAGCCCTTCTCCAAGAAATCTCTAAGCCTGGTCCTTCAACTCTCTCAACTCGCGGTGCCATTCTGTATGGCGGAATGGAAATAGCCGGTGTCCGCAAGACATCTATACAAACTCGATCTCCTCTCGTGAGGATACCCGAGGTCTTCGAAATACGTCTGGGAACTCTCGACCATGGAATCGCTGAACATCCGTACCGCAGCCTCGATCAAACACCCGAACGAGATGGTAGATATACCCTTCGCACCATCTTCCTAGCCTGAGGTAGGAAATAAACCTACCCTACGATACCGTGCTCCTCCCACACAACAACCGCCTCAGAACCGAACTGCATTACTTCTCTCTCAGTCCACATTGGCATAGCGAAGCTAGCCAATCCATCCCCATGATCACGTCGAAGTCAATCATCTCCAACTCTATCAAGTCGGCTGGTCCGACGATCAAATGGTCACAGACAAGTTCTATATACCCGCCGAGCTACCACCGAATCACCATCGCGTAGCTACCTCGAAAGTGGTCTATGGACTCGTGCTCTATCCTTATCCTACTAGCAACAAGGGAGATATATAGGGCAGTAGAACCCGGATCTATCAAAGCATACACATCAAACCCAGAACCGATAAGGTACCGCGGACGACATCGGTGAGGCCTCCCGATCCTCGCTTACCGGACAAGCATAAATGCGTTTCGAGGACCGCTAGATCGACTCGCGCCACGACCTCCGCGACCCGCTGGTCTACGAGTACCTTTCTCCGGGCGAGTAATCGTTGGGATGGCGGCAATGCACTCGCAGGCCGAGCCCTACCACCGCGCCGCCGGCCGGACAAACTCGCGAAATGACCCCGCCGCCACAAGTATAGCAAGCTCCCGAGTACTCCCGAATGGTATCTACCACAACGGGCACACCGAGCACTCGAACGGTTAGCACTCGCTACTCGAAATCAAGTCCGGCCCCGACCGCCCCGATCGCTCGCTCTACCGAATGATGTAGAGCGCTCTGCTGGCCGTGGTGCAACCGACTTCACGATGCCGCCACCCCGAGACCACTAAAAGAACCGCCGCCTCGCCTTCTTCTGCTGATATCGCTTACCCGCGGTCTCTACGCTCCTCGCATTCTAGTGCATGAGCCCGCATACGTAATGTCCATGCCCGGTCGGGCGGACACACCCGCACAAGACTCGCCATGTAATCATCTAGTCCATGACATAGCGATGCACCGGTCCTCCATATCTCGCTACAGCAGAGGACATATCGAGCCAAAGAATCAAACTCGACATTGTACTCCTCACCGTGCGTCCTCCCTGCCTCAAGCAAGAATCTATCACCGTGCCCTCCTCATCTCGCGGAGGCAAGAAGTGTGAGAAAAGCCTCCAAAACTCATCCCATACCCGAGGTGCATGCTCTCCCGAAAGCTCCGTGAATCAAACCAATCGATCGCGGTATCACGCAGCCGATGCGAACCGAATGTCACAGCATCACCTCGTAAGCCACGATCACCCGTGATCTCTTCGGTCGACGGATGAACTCGCGATCATCCTCCGCCACCAGAAACTCGGCGGCTACAACTAAGGAAATTCCGTAGTCTCAAATCGTCGCCTGGTGCACTACAGCGCTTCTGAATCGGAATCGCGTCCACCGCCCTCATGTTCGCCACAATCCGAGCCAATAATCGGGCCATCTCTCTGCACTTCTCTCTCGCTTCCAGTGTGGGACCGAGGTACGGTATCGCGGTCTCGCTGGGCCGGGCGTCATGTAACTCGCCGTCTCGGGTATAGACCGGGCTCGAGCCTCGTGACTCGGGTGTCTCGCTAGCGCCTCCGCCGCTTTTCCCTTCGCCCGGTCGCTTACGTGAGGCATAATCTGCATAGAAAAGAATACGTTAGAGGTCCAACCTATAACACGCCTCTAAGGCACGATCTCAGAATGAAAAGAATGGAAACCAATCCTAAATATCCTATAGCCTCCTGATTATTGGTGTGGTGCACAACACACCGATAATCAAGACTTTACTAGATACGGTTTGTAGACACTTTCCGAGGATTAATCGCTCGATACCACTTTTGTCACGACCCATTCCGGGGCCCGTGACTGGTGCCTTACCGGGGCACCCAAGTAGTCATACATCAGAGTAATCAGCGGAATATAAAACAAGACATGAAACAGTTTATAAAATAAGACATACGCTATGTGAGAAAAGGTTGCCTTCGGCATATATATAAACATGGTTTAGTAGTTACATCCCATCTTGCATAACATGACTCATGCACTTAAGGAAATATACAACTATGGCGGGACAGGGCCCCGCCATACCCTGACTGCACAAAACTATCTACAACAGGGAGATCATACCCAAAAGTAGAGCCTCCGGAGAAGATGGAGCTCCTGACACCAACGCAAAAGATCCTAAGGATGCGGATCTAGCACCTGCTTGCCTTTACCTGCGGCATGAACGCACCCGGGAGAGGTCAGTACAACAGGTACTAAGTATGTGAAACTGTAAAGTACTTAAATGAAATCAAAGTATTTAAAACCTCTTCAAAAATACAATCAGTTCAATTGCACATAGTGCCACATCACAAACAACAACAGTAATAGGAAAACTGTAACAGGTCTATTCTAGGCCGCGAATGATCGAAGCAAGGCCAATCGCCCATAGTATCATTCTGCGTGCCTAGTCCGGACTTCCGCACCGCATAGGTCACACATGCGACCCGCATGAGGTATTCTCGACGGGGTAGCTGACCCCAGCACTACCGACTCCCGCACCGCATAGTCTCATAGACCGTGATAGTCCTATGGACCGCGTAGAATCCCCGCATCGGGCTAAACACCCGAATGATCAATCACGAGCATACCGCTGCTCGCATAGTCTCATGGACCGCATAGGCCGTAGAGACCGCATCGAGTGGCAAGCCCGGTATAATAAGTCAAGGGGTAGGTGATATAATAACAAGACAAATGACTTACCGTTTAGCAACGTAAGCACAACAAGAATGACCCCACACAAAGATTACAAGACACTAACACGGTGGCATCTTAATATGTCTACTTATCAAACAATCTTACACTTAACAGAAATCAATACAAGGCTTTTATAACCAAACAAGTAAACAGTTCCTTTTTATCTTTCTTAAGTTGTTATACCTAACTTCCCATAAAGCTAGTATAACTCTTAAGCTTTTGTTTTAAAAACCAATTATTTATCTTCTGTTAAAAATGATTCAGTAGTTCTTTTGAAATGCATCAGGATTCTTATTATTCAGGCTTAAGTCAAAAGACATTGCCGTAGTTATTATTCAGGCTTAAGTCAAACGACATTGCCGTAGTTATTATTCAGTTAACACATGTACGTCTACCGTACTATATATATATGTTAAAATATCATGCTTAGGAAGAATCACTTACCTTCTCGAAAACCTCCCGCTAAGTTGAATATGTCGCAAGAGAGAATCAATTTATAATAGTCACGGACATCTATCAAAGTCTAGACTACTCAAGGTCATTCTAAGCAGAGGGTTCACAATTCTACGGAAAGTCGGGCGACAACTCTACCCGTGAGCTATATAAGTCTCGTGAAAACAAATCCTATGTAGTACTGATTCAATTCTATTCTCAGAATATTCTTCTAAGTATTTAATACTTATTCTTATACTACTACAGATGTATTCTCTTATTCAAAAGAGGTTAGGATTAGTTACCTCTGTAAGCCCAATAATATCCTAGATAAAGTCGCGCTGAGCAAGGTTTAGCTCCTAAGTTGTGCGCCCGTAGCTCGAAACCTTAAGTTCTGCACAACTTCTACAAAGGACGAAGGGCTTGGGGCTCGGGTATGTGGGGCATTCTCACAATACTAGCAGACAACTATTCTACCAAGGAGGGGTAGATTTCGGCTAGGCTAGGGGAGGTTGCCTCGGCCAAGCTCACTAAAAAGGGGTATTCGACGAAAAAGGCTACAAGGGAAAGGAGAGGATTTTCAAGACTTGGAAAGGAATTTGTGGATGAAGAACTCTTCATCTTAAGGGGGTATTTATAGGTCAAGACATGGCCAACCAAGGGCCAAGATTTAGCCAAGTGCTAGGCAAGTGTAAGGTCAAGATTAGGGCAAGTGTCCTTGGCCAACTTGCACACAAAATATCCTACCTAATCCTTGACTTGTGCAAAGGCACAAAAAACGTGCACTTCATTGTCCAATTCGTCCAATGGACGATTTCAAGTCCACCAATTGGAGGGTGCCAAGTGTCGCCCTCCCGTTGGTCCAAAATGTTTCGTCTCTCGGAAAAATCCGCAAAAATTAGAAATGGCATAGCCGGAATTTGCCCTACGAAAGCTGTGGAAACGCTTTTCGAAAAACTATTCGCTTTGTGAGTTGTACCCAAGAAAAACGTTTTGTGCCTAAACTTTAAGGCTAGACTTTTGCGTATTCCCCACGTACATACTCCGAAATACGGGTATAACATGTATACCTCGCCAACCCCACTGGGAGGGTACTCTCGCCATGGGGAGGGTTCTCGCCAAGGGGCCTTCTCGAAGGGAGGACTCTTTGGACGAGACACAACAAGAGAGGGGGAAGGGACTTTCAATACTTAGGAAAGTTTAGGAATGGATGAAGAAGTCTTCCAAGGGGGGGGGGGGTATTTATAGGAAGACCAAGGGTCAAGATCTAGCCAAGTGGGGGGCAAGTGGAGGGCCAAGATATGCCCAAGTGCCCCCTAGACCCTACTCCTTAAAACCCTCACAAATATCTACAAAATATCCTACCAACTATTGCCTTCCAATCGGCCATTTTACCGCCCCACACTCCATCAATGAGAGGGTGCCAAGTGTCGCCCTCTCGTTGGTCCAAAACATTTCGTCTCTCGGAAAAATCCGCAAAAAATAAAAATGGCATAGCCGGAATTTTCCCCTCGCAAGTTATGTAAAACGTTTCGTCGAAAAACGACTCTAACCGGGTGTTGTGCACAAAAATATTTCGGCCAAGCCTACTTTAAAGCCCAAACTTTTCTACGTACGTCCTTACGTACATACTCTGGAAATACGGGGTATAACAGGAACTACCCCACCCATGATTTGGAGTTGGCAGCGGTGATTCACGCCTTGAAGATCTGGAGGCACTATTTGTATGGTGTTCATGTGGATATTTATACAGACCACAAGAGCCTCCAGTATATCTTCACCGAAGGAGCCGAACTTACGGCAGACAAATGGTTAGAGTTGCTTAAGGATTATGGCGTCGATATCCTGTACCACCCGAAGGCCAATGTTATGCGTATGCCCTTAGTCGTAGGTCGATGGGAGCCTATCGGATGTGCGCAATAGAGAGGAGGGCATGGTTCGTGATTTGCATCGCCAGAGAGCCTGGTGTCCGCTTGATTGATTCTCGATAGCGATGGGTTCGAAGTTCGTGAGGTTGCCGAGTCTTCCATCGCCGTCGAGGTGAAGAGGCAAAGGCCGAGGATCCGATTCGACACGTTATCGTGATACCTCTTCGTGAGGAAGGGTCCTTGAGGTAGCACGATGGGGTGCTAAGATTTGAGGGCAAAGTTGTGTGTTCCGGATGTTTCAAAGACTTCGGCCAGGTTCTAGGAGAAGCACACACACAAGCGTTACTATCCATCCGGTCAACCAAGATGTACCACGACCTTAGATCTGTATTGGTGGGATGGCTTGAAGAGGACGTTGCGAGTTCGTAGCTCAATGCCCGTGTTGTCGGCAGAAGGTAGAGCACCATAGGCACAGTGGTTTATTCTGGCGATAGAGATCCCGACCGAAGTGGGAGGTGATCAACATGGACTTCATCACGTGATTACCTCACACTCGTAGGAGACATGATTCTATATGGGTTATCGTCGATGTGAAAATCAGCCCACTTTCTTCCCGTCGGGCGACTTTTTCGTGAGGATTATGCCGCATTTACATCCGAGAGATCGTCGATCGCATGGAGTCCCTATTTCGATCATATCGCATGCAGGAGCCCGGGCTACGCTAACTGGAGGTCCTTCCGTAGGGTTTAGGACGCAGTGAGCTCGAGCATCGCATTCCATCCACAGCAGACGACAGCCGAGCGCACTATCCGCACTTTGAGATATGCTGCAAGCTTTGTGTTATCGACTTCGTGGTACCGGGAGATCATTTGCCTCTAGTTGAGTTTGCATATAATAATAGCTACCACTCCGGATTCGATGGCGCCATGAGGCCTTGTATGAGAGGAAGTGCAGACGCCGATAGGCTGGTTCGATGTGGCGAGGTACGCTAGTAGGACCAGACTTGGTGCAAGCAGTGGATAAGGTGAAGCTTATCCGAGAGCGGCTATCGACACTCGAGTCGGTAAGTCGATGCAGATCATCGTCGTCGGCATCCGAGTTCGCGATTGATGATTGGGTTTTCTCAAGGTGTCACCCATGAAGGTGTGATGAGATTCGGAAAGAAAGGGAAACTCACCCAGGTACATCGCCCTATCGATTATCCGCAGGTAGGCAAGGTTGCTTACGAGTTGATCTGTCGTCCGATCCGAGGCGGCATCCGGTGTTTCACGTTTCTATCTTTGAGAGGTGTATCGGGATCCATCTAGGTACACCCGATTGACGACGATGTCCAGTGACCGAGGGGTTATCATATGAGAGATTCCCATAGCGATAATCGATCGTCGTGTTAGGCGTCTGCGGACCAAGGACGTGGTTTCCGTCAAAGTCTTGGCGGAACGAGCTCGAGGAGAAGATGACGTGGGAAGTCGAGGAGGACATGAGGCGTATATCTCACCTATTCCCACACCTCCGTGTAACTCACTTTCCTACTTGTAAATTTTCATTATCATATTTTGCTTAAGTGTTATATGTGGCCATGTGTGGCACTTGCAAACCGTTAAGTGAGGTATTTTATCGTTAATCTTGGGAAGGAACATTCGACGAATGTTTCCGAGGGAGAATGTTATACCCCGTATTTCCAGAGTATGTACGTGAGGACGTACGTACAAAAAGTTAGCCTTGGTTAGGCATTGGACGAAAATGTTTGTGCACAACTCACTTAAAGAATCGTTTTTCGACGAAACGTTTTACTAAACTCGCGTAGGGTAAATTCCGGCTATGTCATTTATAATTTTTGCGGATTTTTCCGAGAGACGAAACATTTTGGACCAACGAGAGGGCGACACTTGTCACCCTCTAGTTGGCGGACTTGAGGCGGAAATGGGACGAATTGGATGGCCCTTTTTGTCAAGGAGTTGGTAGGATATTTTTGTGTAGTAGATGGATAAGGACACTTGCCCAAATCTTGACCCTACACTTGCCTTGCACTTGGCATCATCTTGGCCATTGGTTGGCCATTGCTTGACCTATAAATACCCCCCTTAATATGAAGAGTTCTTCATCCACAAATCACTCTCCAAGTCTTGAAAATCCTCCCCTCTCCCTTGTGAGACTTTTCGTCCAACACCCTCTCCCCCTCTAGCCTAAGTGGCTTGGCTGAGAGCCCCCCCCCCCCTCTAAAGAAAGCCCTAGCCGAAACCTACCCCCCCTCCCTTGGTAGAAATGTTGTCTTCCAAGTATAGTTACTATTCCTAAATACCCTAGCCCAAATCCCTTATAGTATTTAAGTAGAAGTTGTGTAGAACTTCTAAGGGTTCTCGAGCTATCGGAGCGTACAAATTAGGAGCTAAACCTTGCTCAGGAGCGACTTTTAACTTGGATAATTTTGGGCTTATCGAGGTAAATAATCTTATTCTTCTTTTATAATTAGAGAATACATACTGTAGAAGTATAGGAATAAGTATAAATACTTACAAGGATATTACAAGAATAGAATTGAACTGTTATCACAGTAGAAGGGTATAAGAGAGGAATAATTGAACTGCATCACATAGAATTTTTTACTGAGATCGTATAGCTTACTGTAGGGAAGTCTGCCCAAATTTCCATAGAATAGAGAACCTCTCGCTTAGAATCGCTCTGAGTAGTCTAGACATTGATAGACGTATTTGACTATTATAGGTCGATTCTCTCATACGACATATTCGACTTGGCAGGTGGAGTTCGCCAAGAAGGTATGTGATTCTTCCTATACTCTTAAGCATGATATTTTAAGATATATATATAGTACGGTAGACGTACATGTGTCAACTGAATAATAATTACGGCAATGTCTTTTGACTTAAGCTCGAATAATAATTACGGCAATGTCTTTTGACTTAAGCACGAATAATAAGAAAATTGATACATTTCAAAGAATATCAATCATTTTAATGTAAGAGAAATATTTGGTTGTTAAACAAAAAGCTTAAAGAGTTATACTAGCTTTATGGGAAGTTAGGTATAACAACTTAAGAAAGATAAAAGGAACTGTTTACTTGTTTGTTTATAAAAGCCTTGTATTGATTTCTAAGTGTAGTAAGATTGTTTGATAAGTAGACATATTATGATGCTACTGTGTTAGTGTCTTGTAATGTTGTGAAAGGGTCATTCTTGCCGTGCTTACGTTGCTAAGCAGTAAGTCTGTTATATCAAGTATTATATCACCTACCCTCGACTTGTTATACCGAGGGCTTGCCACCCTTGACGCGTCTATACGGCTATGCAATCATGTGACTATGCGGAGTCGCGGAGTTCCGAGATTGATCATTCCGGTGTTTTAGCCCGACGGGGATGCCATGCGATGCGTTACTACGCGTCTATTGAGACTATGCGATCGCGGAGTCGAGGGTACCGGGTTAGCTACCCCGATGCGAGGAATACCTCATGCGGTGCAGGTGTGACCTACGCGATCGCGGAGTCGTGATTAGGCACGCATAATGATACTATGGGCGCGCTGGCCTTGCTTTCGATCATTCGCGGCCTAGAAAAGACACATAGTTTACCTATTATTGTTCTTGTTTGTGATATGGCACTATGTGCAATTGAACTGATTTGCAAATGGTTTTAAATACTTGATTTCATTTAAGTACTTTACAGTTTCACATACTTGGTACCTGTTGTACTGACCTCCTTCGGGGGGCTGCGTTCATGCCGCAGGTAAGGGCAAGCAGGTGCTAGATCCACATCCTTAGGATCTTTGCTTTGGTGTCGGGAGCTCCATCTTCTCCGGAGGCTCTACTTTTTGGGTATGATCTCCCTGTATTGTAGATAGTTTTGTACATTCAGGGTATGGCGGGGCCCTGTCCCGCCATAGTTGTTTACTTCCTTAGAGGTGCAGTAGTCTATTATGCATACTGGGATGTAACTGCAAAACTTGGGTTATATATATATGCCGAAAGGCAAGCTTTTCTTCAGATAAACTGTGTCTCATTTTACCACTGTTTCATGTCTTGTTTTATATTCCGCTGATTTTCTCTGATATATGACTACTTGGGTGCCCGGGTAAGGCACCAGTCACGGGCCCCGGAACGGATCGTGACACTAAGGCCCGTTGCACTCCAAATAGAAAGGGGAATGTCCGGGAAAGTGACCCAAATAGGAATGTCCATGAATAGATCATCCGTTATTAGAACTCCTTTATTGATAGCCTTGAGCATCATGGTTTTCCCGTAGACCATATAAGGGCCTCCGTGAAGTACATTAGTGCGCTCCTCCTCCGTCATGAATTTGAACACTATCCAGCCTTTGCCATATGGTATAATACGACATTTAACTCCCCATCCTTTCACAATGGTATTCAATGCTTCTCTTCCCGGGAAAGGACCCGTGAAGCAACCTATTAGGCAATAGCCCCATGTTTCTATGAAAGGGACTTCATCCTCGACCTATATCTACTTCCGCCTTGTTGTTCAATAAATTGTAACTTCATGCCTTTTGCCTCATCCTAGTTCCCGCAAAGACTCAGATAAGTCTTTTTGGGAGGAAGGTACCTTTGCCATGGTTTGGGGAAGATTGTTATGAGTTGTACATGCGGTAGGAATATGATGTGGTTTAGAAGATACATTAGTGTGTAAATCATTGGGGGTATTTACGGAGGTATAGCAGAGGATGGGTAGAAGGAAATGAGCTTGTGCCCGCGATAGGAGGAATGATTCGCGTGCCATTTGGAAGGGTAGGGAATTTGTGTTGGGTATTAGGAGGAGTAGAAGGAAGTGGAGATAGAAGGGGCGAGGTGTTGTGTTTTTCAGAAAGTAGTGAAGTGTTATTAGATGAGAGAGGGGGTATGTTAAAGACTTTACTCGAATCTGAGGAAGAATTAAAGACGAAAGGCTTGTTGTGGTTCTTGAGATTGACTCCACTTAGCAAACTAGCTAAAGTAGGGAAGGCTTCATTAGTGACATTTAAAGAAGTCTGGGGTTGTTGTCTTAATACACGAGAGGACTCTTTGGATCCTGCAACATTCAAGGTCGCCGACTCTTTGCGTTATTAATGGTCATGTAGTTCCTAGGCTCCTTGGAAATAGAATTAGCATTATTTCTCACAACTGACTTGGCTCCTTGTATAACGGGAATATTCAATGTCCCTTGGTTATTCCCCTGGCCCGTCTTGGAAGTCAGACCATCATAAAGTCCCGTTCTAGTGAGTGAATCGTTGGTACCCGCAGCATAAATGTGTGACGCCTCGGCACCCTCAATCATAATGTTAGAACTCACAACTGACTTGGCTCCTCGTATAACGGGAGTAGTTAATGTCCCTTGGTTATCCCCCTGTCCCGTCTTGGAAATCAGACCATCATAAAGACCCGAGGTTGTGAGTGAATCGTTGGTACCCGCCACATTAATCGTTGACACCTCGGCACCCTCAATAATAACGTTAGAATCCTTGGGGGTAGAAATCCCTTCGTATCCCACGTCTGACCTTGGTCCTTGCATAGAGTGCATATTCCTAGTTTCATTGTTATCCTCCTGACCCTCCATATCCTTCTGACCCAAGCCCCGACCCGTAATAGGAAGAGTCACCTCGTTTCCCGGGGCATTAAAGTTTCTTCTCTTGACACCTGCGTTAAACTTCTTGGGTATAGGAGTACCTTCAATGCTTTCAACTGACTTTGAAACAAACAATACGTGATTACTCTTGGACCCATGGACACCTGCCCGACCCGCCATGAACTCCTGACCCACGCCCTGACCCGGTTTAGACCCGAGTATGCCATCGTACTTTGTTTCTCCAATTGCAATGTCAGGCCCAGAATTTGACCCTTCCGCTAACCTTAGTGAAATTCTGTAGTGACGGGGTACTAATGCTAGAGCGACCGCCCTGTTCTTCCGAAATGATCCCGCTACCAACTATTTGGCCCGTGGAATGGCTTCACCACCATAGTAGCATTAGGGGTGTCAATGGCTAACGGTAAAAGACCCTCCCTGCCGGAAGTTCTGCCTTCAAATTCACTTATATCCAAGCTTTCAATTTCTATATTATTGCCCCATTCATGTATCTTTTGTAGCATAGAATCGTCTACAACATTTTCTAATGTAAAGCGCGAGTCTGGCGTGACATGAACCAAGATAGAAGGATCCGAGATAGCCGGAATAAAATTTTCCTCGGCAATTGTTGGACTGCCGCCACTCTTTTTTTTCTTCCTTGTTCTAGCTTTAGCCGAACTGCCTGAACCTCCTGAATCATTGCTAGAACGTGTGTAACGTTTAGACTTCTTCATATTGTGAACAATAACAATTAAACCATTGTGAAACAAACGAAAATCATAGGGGGGGGAAGAAGAGGAAAAACCGAAGGAGCAACTAAGGGGAAACGTTGAGAGCGTTTTCTTAGTGAGAGAAACTTCTCTCTAACTCCTTAACCCTCTAGAGTTTTGTTATTATCTTATCTCTTGTTTCATATCTGTATGTTTTATATTCCGCTGATTTCTCTGATGTATGACTACTTGGGTGCCCGGGTAAGGCACCAGTCACGGGCCCCGGAACGGGTCGTGACAATACTCCTCTTCTCGTCAGACATCGCATGCATCACCCATCGATCTGCGACTGCGGCATCTGCAACTACATTGGCCTTCCCCGGGTGGTATAGAATATCAACATCATAATCCTTAAGTAGCTCCAATCACCGCCTTCGCCGCAAGTTCGCCTCCTCCGTGAAGATATACCGAGACTCTTGTGGTCTGTGTAAATGTCCACATGAACTCCATATAAATAATGCCTACAGATCTTTAAGGCATGAATCACCGCTGCCAACTCCAAGTCATGTGTGGGATAGTTCTTCTCATGCTTCCTAAGCTGTCGAGATGCATAAGCTATAACCTTGTCGTGCTGCATCAGTACGCACCCAAGCCCGACACCTGACGCGGCCACAATAAAACCACATATCCATCTAAGCCCTCCTAAGAGTAAGAATCGGGCGGTGGTCAACTTCTCCTTTAGCAACCGGAAACTTTCTCACAAGTATCCGTCCATCTAACATAGCCGCTTTCCGAGTCACTTAGTCAAAGTGTGAAATAGAAGCAAACTTTTCTACAAACCTCCGATAATAACTCGTAAGGCCCAAAAGTCGCTGCCTCGCCGTGTAGCTGGTCCGCCAAGTCTTGATCGCCGATCTTAGTCAGACAACCCAATACCATCTACCCGATAACATGCCCTAAGAAAGCCACCGGTTAACTGTAACTCGCGATTTCGAGAACTTGGCATACAATCGCCGGCCTCTGAGGACTCCCAATACCGCCTCAAATGACCAGATGCTCCCGCTCAGGCGCGAATACACCAAGATATCATCAATGAAAACTATAACGAACATGTCCAAGAATGGCTGAACACCCTATTCATCAAATCCATGAATACTGGGCGCTGGTCAAACCGGAAAGACATCACCCGAACTCATAGTGCCCATACCGCCCCGAATGCGCCTTGGGATATCCGCTTCTCTAACTCGTACTGATGGTAACTGCATCGCAGTCTATCTTGGAAAACACCTTGCACTCGCAATCGTCAAACAAATCATCAATCCCGGGAGGATATCTGCTTGATAGTTACCTTGTTCAGCTGCCTGTAATCAATACACATGCGCAGCGTCCCATCCTTCTTCTTTACAAATAACACTGGCTCTCCCCAGGGAGACACACTTGGCCTGATAAAGCCTTTCTCCAATAAGTCTTTCAGCTGATCTTTCAATTCCTTCAACTCGGCAGGTGCCATCCTATATGGCGGAATAGATATCGGTCGAGTATCTGGCGCCAAATCAATGCAAAACTCAATCTCCCTCTCAGGAGGGATACCCGGAAGCTCATCTGGGAATACGTCTGGAAACTCTCTAACGACCGATCGATCAAGGTCCTATCTCACCTCGATGTCGAATACCCGAACCATATGGTAGATATACCCTTTTCGCACCATCTTCCTAGCCTCGAGGTAAGAAATAAACTTACCTCTACGACGCAAAGATTCCCTTCCACTGAGCAACCGACTACCGAAACCGAACCGAACTAATCTCTCTCTACCCACATTGGCATAGCAAGATGCCAGCCAATCCATACCCATAATCACATCAAAGTCCGTCATATCCAACTCTATCAAGTCGGCTGAGTCCGACGACTATCTATAGTCACAGGCAAACCTTATACACTCGCCGCCTACCATCAATCACCATCGCGTAGCCACCTCAAAAGGTCTTATAGACTCTGCTCTATCCCTATTCTACTGGCAATATGAGGAGATATGTAGGACAAGGTAGAACCTGGATCTATCAAAGCATATACATCACAGCAAGAAACCAATAATGTACCTGTGACGACATCCGCGACGCCCCGTCCCGCTTACCGACATAGCATAGATGCGGTTCTGAGGACCGCTAGAACTGGAACCCCTACCACGACCTCTGCCGCGGCCTGCTGGCCCATAAGTACCCTGCCCTCCGGGGCGTCTAACCATCGAAGACGAAGATCCAAAGAATGCACCGTCGCTGAACCGTAATGCTCCGCCGCCTAAGGATGGACAATCTTCTTCGATGGCCCCGCCGCC
The DNA here is from genome assembly GCA_029844215.1 of Przewalskia tangutica. Classification (NCBI taxonomy): domain Eukaryota; kingdom Viridiplantae; phylum Streptophyta; class Magnoliopsida; order Solanales; family Solanaceae; genus Przewalskia; species Przewalskia tangutica. The sequence continues at coordinate 87,809,185 of CM056729.1, forward strand.
ACAAGAGTAACACGCTCCCGAACCCATACGGCACTCGCCCGGATGAGACCTACCACATCGAACGCACCGGGATGTGGGTGGCCTCGATTGGTGACGGTCTCGCTTCCCCAAAACTCAAGTCCCGAGCCACGACCGCTCCCAATAACCTCGCTGATCGACCTCCCGCCGGAAATCGAGAAGGAGCACTCAGTCTGGCCGGAATGTGGACCTAGTTCGCCGAGGTTGCCCGCCAAAATCGCCCGGAACTCGCTGCCTGCCTCTGGCCGCCCAAATCTAGCCGATCTCGCTTCTCTCGCCTCAATCTCGCGCAGATGCTCGCATCTCCGCAATATCCATCCTCGGCTGAAGAGCCACTCTAAGCAAGCAGAATCATGTGACGGTCTAGCCCCATCACGTATCTATGAACCCCGCTCGCCATGTCTCGCTACGATGGTGTGCGATATCCGCCAAGGAGTCAAACTCAGTGTCAGACTCACGATAGTCCTCCCGCCCCGCCTCAAGGTCAAGAACCTATCTACGCTGGCTCTCTCACCTCGTGAGGTAAGAAATGGTCTAGAACGCCTCGTGAACTCCTCCCAAACACCGGAAGAGCATCATCACCCCTCGATAACACCTATGACTCAAACCAGTTCAACGCAATATCGCTGAACCTAGCAGTTTAATGTAACTCGGGTCTCCGATGCCTTAAGCACTGCATGGTCCGTTGAATCGCTGACAAACTCCGTGGATCCTCCTCAAATCTCGAACCATAGAACTCGGGTGCGGTGACAACCCAGAAATCCCGAATCAGAACCGCTCGCTTGTGGTCGCCGCCGCTCGCTTCGGGCCGCTCGCCACTATGCCGGGTCGCACCAAATCATTCGTAATCTCGTACTGCACCGATCATGGATCGAGGCTCCAGATTACGGCCTCGTGAGCCGCTCCCGCCGCCGAATTGCTGAGGCCGGGCGACGACGCGGAACTCGCCGCCTAAACATCATCTCTGGTAGGATTGGGCTCGCCTCGTGACTCTCCGCCCCACTAGCGCTCCTCGCCGCTTTGCCCTTCTCGGGCCGCGGTTGCCTTGCGAGGCATAATCGATACATAAAGGGAAACATCGAGGAGATTCAACCTATAACTCAAATCTCTATTGCACGATCTAGAGTGAAAGAATGGAAACCAATCCTAAATATCCTGCAGCCTCCTCGATTATAGATGTGGTGCACGACACACCGATAATCAAGACTCTACTAGACACGGCCTCAGGACACTTTCCGAGGACTAATCGCTCGATACCACTTTGTCACGACCGACTGGGTCGCGACTAGTACCCTACCGGTACTCACGTGTATATGTCGAGAATAGCAAATGAACATACATAACACATAACTTTATAAAAGTGGTAAACATCTCTGCCACCGATAAGTGTCGCTTTCCATAAACATACTTAAACAAAGTATTTATAATACAACTGGTTCTTATAGCCCAAAACACATATGTGACAACAGGCCTCTAAGGATAACAACTGTGGCGGGACAGGCCCCGCCATACCCCGAATGTACAAAATACCTATAGATCGTGGAAATCTGCACTAAAATAACAAGCTTCCTGAGGAACGGAGCTTCGACATCGGAAGAGTGATCCTAGAATGAGGATCCACACCGCTACCCTTACCTGCGGCATGAACGCAATTTCGGCGAAGCGGGTCAAGACACAATATGTACCAAGTATGTAAAGTCGAAAATACCGTAATAATGATATCAAGTCCAAAAGTAAGCCGAGTCATGGAAGACAATCAAATACCTTTTATCAGGCCTTACTAACAATGAGAGTGACAAGTATATATATATAATAATCGCATAAAATAGGGCCTTAGGATCAAACAGGTACCGCCTGCAGTATCAATAAGCACCCTACTCCTCGGACTATTTCACCCGCATAGTCCCGTGGACCCGCATGAGGTATTCCTCGCATAGGTTGTACTACCGCACGGGACTATTTCACCCGCATAAGCCCATAAGGACTCGCATGAGGTATTCCTCGCATCACGGGTAACAAATCCACTAACAGTGGTATAACGATCTGGGACTTACCCTCGATATACTCTTACCCCGGCGGATGGTATAACGATCTTGGGCTTGCCTCGATATACTCTTACACCAAAGGTGGTATGACGATCTGGGGCTTGCCCTCAAACATACTCTACCATGGAGAAGGTGGTATAACGATCTGGGCTTGCCTCGATATACTCTACCCTAGCTCAAACTGTCATCATATCATAATCATAAATAAGTTAAGAAAACTTATAACTTCTTATTAGTCTTGTTCATATACCCTCTCATTTTAGTTTACTTAAGGCACTTAATCATATCTTTAAGGAAAAGGAAACCGGAAATTTAACCCAAGTACTACATACTTCAACTCTTTTAAAAGTGACTCCTTTTCATATAAACCTGGGCAATTGATTCCTTAAAATCAATTTGCCTTTCATAAATCAAAATCATTTGTCCTTACTTATCTTACTTAGAGTAAATCTCTTCTTATCAACCTTTTATAAAGCTAGTAAACCAACTTCCCATAAAGTTGTTATATTAACCCAATACTTTAGTAAAATCATACTTTTCCCTTAACCAAGGGACTTATACATTCTTAAAACGAGACAAGTCTTTATATACTTAAAACAAGTAAGAATACCAAATCTTGTACGTCTACCGTACTACATAGTTACATCTATTCATGCTCAAGAGATAGGAAAGCTTCACATACCTCTTTGGTCAATCCACTTGCTAAGCTCAACTACCGCAAGTAATATTTCAACATATAATAATCATGATACGTTTATTAACCTCTAATCTCAATGTAGAACAATCCAAGTTCAAAGTCACTAAAGTCTATGGAGAATTGGGCAGCATTTCCTTTGTTTCTACATACTTTGCCACCTTTCTCAAGGCCGAATTTATCATCCAAACGCCACATTTAAGGCTCAACAATCCAACAATTCAAAGGGGATTACACACCTAAACTGGTCCAGAAAATTTCGCCCCATAAGTTACAACAATTCACTTAACAATTCTAAGGTAGTTTTTAGGCTACAACATGCTCATAATCTCTTCTTAACCCATTTTTCATATCCAAACCACATTTCTAGCATGCAATGACTCTAAGAGCATTATTTACTACCACAAGTTCTTTCTTCTTAACATGCAACACTAAAAACTAAATCTAAAGGAAGAATCATTACCTTAGAGTTTTAGCCAAACTTATTCCAAATATTTTGCTAGATTCCTTGCCAAGAACACCACCACAAGCTAGCCACAAGCTTCATTTTTTTGTTCTTAACTTTTCAGATTTTTCTTAGGCTTGGATTTCCTTTGGAAATGTAGAGAGAAGGAGGAGCTGATTTTTAGAGAGAGGGAGAGGTTTGAGAGATGACCAAGTCTTCAAGACTTGGTCAATATAAGGCATGCAAGCAAAATCAGATGGGGGGACACTTGTCACCCTCCCATGGCCTTTTTAAAAGAGAAATCAGACTTTCCTAAGTTTTTCCGCCCAAAAATCCCGCCACGCTGCTCATGGCTACGAAACCTCCGCAGCCTCTCAACTTCGCGCCATGCCCTGCATTCTGGCGCCGCGGTGCTGCAACTTCAGAAACTCTTCAAGATTTCGCGCCTGCCCTCGCATCCGCGCCGCGCCTGCCGCTTTGTCCGAAACACATTGTCCGATCACAAGACCGAATTTGTAACCTCATAACTTTCTACCCGACGCCCTATCGATTTAACGGTTGGTTGCGCTGAATCTGCATCAACGAACTACGCCATAGGCCTTTGAAAACTTAGAACTCTCAATGTACCGGTCATAACCCGCTTCAAAGTTGACTAAAACCCGCTCGAATCGAATTCGCCAACCTATCCTTTGAAAATTTTAAATCTTGCATGCCACACTATCATACATAGGTCAGAACTACGGGTATAACATGTAGTCACATTTGTGGATTGGGTTGTAAAGAAAAAATGTACTATTTTATTATGTATAGTTTACTAAGGTGGCCTTATCACCAATTTGTTGTTATTTTACTTTTAAGCATTTTATAAGTCAGTGTATGTTCACCGCTATTCTCCGATGTATACCGAAAGCGGTGCCTGTAGGGCACCGCCGCGCCCGGGTCGGGTCGTGACAAAAGTGGTATCGGCGCTTAGTCCTCTGAAAGAGTCTACGCATCGTGTCTAGTAGAGTCTCGATTATCGCGGTGTTGTGCACTACATCTATAATCGTGAGGTCGCAGGACATTTAGGATTGGTTTCCATTCTTTTCACTCTAAGGTCGTGCGATAGAGTCGCTGTGGTTAGTCGCCACTCCCTAACAAGTTATGATTGTTTGCAGCCTACGAGAAAGGCAAAGAAGGATCCGTGAAAGATTACGTGGATTGCGATTCTAGGTTGGTAATGTTTGTAGTTGGTATTGTGACATACAACCATACAGATTTATGTATGAGGTCGACGCTGTTGCCTAGAATGATTTTAGATTACCGTGATTCGTAAGGACTAAATAAATACCGGAAGGTATGAAACAGCTTTAATGAATTTTCATCAAGGTTTTACGTACTAATTTGAGATAATTAGGAAATGATGAGCTGTCTAAGAAGGAAATGGACCCTTAAGAAGTTATTATTGGGAATTAATGGGAGACTATGTTAATAGATCGAGCTACGAGTAGGATTTCAAGAATGGTACGCGTGAGATCCGTATGGAGTAAGTATGGTTGTTGTGGTCAAGACAACACGATTATGGTATTACGATAAGTTTTTGTACCGCTACGGGACCGAGCAAGGTAGGCATGGAGCATGGAAATCGCGAGCCTAAGAATGTGATAACCACCAAACCTTAGGTATATAAGGCCTTCTGATAGTAAAAAGTTAAGTCGCATCAAGGGTAAGAGTTAAATACGATGCCGAGTCGGGTTGAGGACCTATTAAGGGTCACCCCATAGCTTGAAATGGAATGGATCAGTTGGTAGTAGTCCCGCTACGCGATGTGGTCACCGTGGTGCAAGCGCCCAAGTTTAGTTAATCATTTTACTGTTCGTGGACGTGTTCCACCGAACTGGTGTAAGAGCCGAAATGGCCTTATGTTGTTTAGAATAGTAACTCCAAAGATCGAGGCCCGAATCGCATGAAGGCTATGTACGACGCTAGAATGAGTTTGGAAGCACGGAAGAGTACGCACCATTAAGAAAGAGAGCAACCAAGTGTAAAGAAATGGAGCCCGAATCCACGAGGACCTTTCGAGGTGACTACACCCGGAGTGTGGGTGGTAGCCGAGGTAGATAATAATTACCGGTAACGATACAATCGGACCCTAGCAGACCTAGCAGAGCTGTTATGACGGATATTGAGGTCATTATGAGTACGAGCTAGTTGGCCTCTTGTTATGCTAACGCGACTACGTAAGAGAGATTGATTCGGCACCGCTTCCCAGTTTCTGCCATCGAGTGGAAAGGAAGAGAAGTGGTGGTAACCAGTGAATTATCCTTCCTTCTTTGGCATCATTGTTGATTTTAATAAGTCTGTGTGACTTGTTCATTTGAGGTAAATTAATGCATAAAGTAAGTAATACTCGAGGTTGAAGGAGTTTATGCTAAGTGCCCTCGATGTACTTCGAGTTGGTCCGCGTGTCAGGCCACGACCTTCCGGATAATTTCAGGAAAATGTGTAAGGCAGGAATAAAATAAGTACGAGTGCTGCCTACGGAAAGCAGAAGACATCTTTGGTAGGTTTTGAAAATCTACACGACTTTAAGGCGGTGCGTGATGATTAGATATTTATCGACCGCAAGAGGACTCGTGATTGTGTTGCGACTCAAGGAAAGTTTATTTAGTGGAGATAAGTTCTCTCCCCACGTAAGGACAATTTTACGACATGGGGTTATGTGTACCCATGTTGTTAGACGAAGGATAGGAGACCGGTAAGGTCTTTAGAATCGCCATGCCATAGGTTACAGTTTTAGGTAACCGTGGGAAAAGTATTGTGTTGAGGTAATTAAGAAAGACGTTACGAAATGGTCGAGGAAATGTCGTAAGGATAAAAATGCAGGTAGTACGCATATATGAACCTGTACGATTATGAATCAAGATAGAAATACTTTTGCTAATAATAAGCATAAGGTAAGGTTATGGCCAAAATGATAAAGGAGAATACGACTATGGTTATGTAAGTTGCACGAGATATGATTACCCCAGACTGGTGAAAGACCATTGGTAAATAATGGGTAGTAAGAACACCTCGAGGAAAGGTGGTAGCATCTGGCGACGAGAAGGATAGTAAGAAAATACGGAGGGTAAGGGACCCTAACAACTTGAAATATCTTATAAAGGAAAGACGAGTAGACACTGAACGATAAGAAATTTTGACAAGTCATCGATTATGTAATACCATGAGTCGAGGTTGAACACCGCTATAAGCTCTACGAGACGGGAGGAAATAATCGAGTTACTACTTGACGAGATCAGAAATCTCTCCCCTAATTTGTGATTGACAGAAGTCTTAGCCGTGAGGCAAGCAAAAGAATCAAATCTAAGTTAATGACCAAGTTTGGTTGCAACAGAAAGTGAAACAGAACCATGATTGAGATTAAGGATACCCGAATATTTCGCAGATATGAGAAGACTTCCGCTTATTGGAAGATAAGTTGACCACGACTACGCTCTAACCTCTCCCGAGACTAGACGGTTAGGTTATTATTGTAACACGTCGGGTGTCATTAGGTCAGGCCGACGCAACACGATAAGGTTGGAGCCTATGTTTCCGACAGCCAGGAAGCATGAAAGGAATTACGCTACTCACGATTTAGAGTTGGCAGTTAAACACGCCTTGAAGATTTGGAGGCATGACGTATATATAGACTTCATATGGATAATTGTACAAACCACAAGAGCCTCCGGTATATCTTCAGACAGAGGCAGTTGAATTTGCGACAGAGACGGTGGTTAGAGTTACCCAAAGATTGTGATATTGATATCCTATACCATCTGGGGAAAGCCAAGACGCATGTATGCTCTTAGTCGCGATCTACGGGTAGTCCGCCGACGGGCAGCAGATAAACAGACGTGGTCCGTGAGATTCATCACCATCGAGCCGGTTCGATTATTGGTTTCTGGCGGTGAATGAAGTTTGATCCGAGGTTGTCGGGTCTTCCGCCGTTGCGATGTAAAAGGCGATGATGAGGATCCAGCTATGATACGCAGACAGATACGCCTCGAGAAGAGAAGAGCTCGCTTCGAGTAGCACCGTACGGGTGCTGTGGTATGAGGATAGATTTTGTGTACCCGGTGCTGCAGGGCCAGTCAACAGGTTTTTGGGGAGGCACACAGTGCTTATTGCGCTAATTGTTCGGGGCCGACTAAGTTGTGTCGTAACCTCAGATGTATGTATGGGTAAGATAACCGAAAAAGGGACATAACAGAGTTTACTGCTTAGTGTCCGAGTTAGTAGCAGTCATGGTTGAACACCGTAAGCCCAAAGGCTATTACAAAGCGATTTAAATCCCAACTTAGATATGGGAGGTAATTAATACGGATCTTGTTACAGGGTGGTATCGTACTCAGGGGAAGTGCGACTCCCTGGGGGTCATAGTAAACATGCTGACGAAACAAACCGTGTTCTTCCGGTTAGGACCACTTGCTCAGATGAGGTTTATGCTAGCTTATATAGCAGAGAGATTGTGAGATCGCACGGTTCCTACATTTACGAGGTCGCATGTGATGAGCTCTACGGATAACTTCCGAGGTTTTCCGTATGTATTAGGACATAAAGTAGTCTCAGTGTGACATTTGACATTTCACCTCGCATCGATGGACAGGCAGAGCGTTCTATCTAGGCACTTGAGGATAGGCGGCAGACCTGTGTTATTGATTTCAGAGTAGCTGGAAAAAAAAATATTGCCTCTTGTTGAGTTACGTACGATAACAGATACCCTTCCAGTATTCGGATAGCCCCGCATGAGGCCTCAGATGTAAGAAAGTGTAGATCGCTGGTTGGTTCGACGAGGCGAGGTTCGCTTATTTGGTCCGCATTTGATTCAACGGCCGAGGATAAGGCAAGCTTATCCGAAAGATTATTAGTAAACTTAGAGTCAGCAGAAGCTTTATGCAAATAACCAACGTTGACACATGGGGTTCAAGTTGACATTTTAGTATGAGTATTGTTATGTGGCCTCATGTGGTATTATTGGTATGTAGGGTTGTAAAAGGAGACTATGTCGCTATCTTTAAGTTTGACTCAAAGAACATTCGGGACTAATGTTTCTAAGGGGAAGAATTTTACACCCTGATTTCGAATATGTTTATAAGAAGATACGTAAGAACTCACAAATGTTAAGATTAGAGACGAGTAACAATTTATCGAATTTTTGGAATTTGTCTGAAACGAAATATCATGACGAATGGGAGGTGACACGCGTCACCCCTTATTGGCCTTAGACGAATTGGGCATAGATATAATGGTCATTTGACCACTAATGAGATGATCAAGTCTTGCAAAGACTTTGGCTTGATAAGTTTGACTAAGTCAAGAAGTCAATAGCTTGAGATAATTGACCACATCTTGACCTTCCATTCGATGAATCCTAACCCTTGTTTTATTTATATATACTACTACTAGTGCAAGACTAGTCTCCATACTTAGAAAAATTTCAAGAATTGAGAGAAAACAATGCGAGGCTCTCGACTTTGGCATACATTAGAGAGAAATTTTTTGTTTGTCATTCAATAAGCTCCATACTTTAAACCAAGGTTCCTAAGGGTATTGTAAGGGTATCTCAATATAAAGATCCCGTAAAAATGGCTGTATTAGTCGCAAGGCGAAAACCTAAGGAGTTCTTCCACTTTGGAGTTGGAACTTGAAGAGGAGTTCTTCATAAGCTTCTAAGGGTTGCTTGGAATGGATTGGAACGTCGAAAAGAGGAGCTAAAGTTGCTAAGGATCGACTTGTAATCTTGGATCATATTTGGGCTAAATGAGGTATAATCTTCGTCTTACTTTTGTAATTGAAGATTCCATGCTTTTTATAAGTTAGAAATGATCATGTGATATGTGTAATGAAGATTGATAAGTGTTATGGAAATTTGGAAGCTCAAATCCGAAAATGACATGATAAGCCATTTGAAATTGAAATACGATTTGGTCGATAATTAGAATCGCAGATGTTTACCTACTTGAGGATTGTAGTAGTTATAATAAATTGTGGATAGATAACATGTTATATTAAACCACTTGGATTGAAAAGGGATTGAAAACGAATTTGTATTGTTGTCCCTATTTTGCCGAATGTACATTATATGTTGGACTAGTTTGATATTTATTGTAGGGCGGAATTTTACACGTCTTGATTAAGCGTGTAATCCCCTATTGTTAACTACTTTGTTGAGCCTTAAATGTGGCGTGTTTGGTTATTGAATTTGGCCTTGAAAAAGGTGGCAAAGTATGTAGAAACAAAGGAAGTGATGTCCGATTTTCCGTAGAATTTAGTGACTTTGCACTTAGAATATTCTACGTTTGAAGTAAGAAGTTAATAGACGTATTATGGACATTATAGGTTGACATACTACGTACGGCGAATTGGACTTAGCAAGTGGATTAAACCGAAGAGGTATGTGGAACTTTCTTATCTCTTATCATGAATAAGTTGTAAATGTATAGTACGGTAGACGTACGAGTTTTTGACGAAGCTAGTCCAATTGATATCCTTGGTTTATCTTAAGAATGTTCAAGTTGATTGAGTTAGGGAATTAACTCACTTGTTTATAAATATTAAGGATATCTTGGCTTTTAAAAGTTAAGAGACTTTAAGTATGTTGAAAGTATTTTTGATACTTGTTTTGTTGGAAAGTTTAAGTCTCTTGATTATAAAGAAGAACGTAAGTATCTAAGGTATAAAGCTAGTATAACGACTTTATGGGAAGTTGGTTATAATAGCTTTATGGGAAGTTAAAAATAGTGGTTTACTCTAAGTAATATAAGTATGATAAATGACTTGAAGTAAGAAAGGCAAATTGATTTAAAGGCATCAATTGCTTAAGGTTTTAAAAGAAAGAAGTCACTTGATTTAGAAGCCTGAAAATGTATTTTCTAAAAAGGTATTGTGACTAGTCTTAAAATGTAGTTATGACTTGATACTACGGTTATTAGTATCTTGGAAGTTTTATATGAAAATGAGTCATTTTAAAAGAATAGAAGTACGTAGTACTTTGGGTTAAATTCCCGGATTTATAATGACATGTTAGTGCCTTAAGTAAACTAAAATGAGAGTGTATATGAATAAGACTAATAAGAAGTTAGGGGGATTTCTTAACTTGATTATTTATTGTATGATAAGCCGGTAGTGCTTATGTTATGTATGATAAGTCGGTAGTGCTTATGTTATGTATGATAAGTCGGTAGTGCTTATGTTATGTATGATGCTTCGTAGGCTTATGTTATGTACGATGGCGGCCGAGCTAGTAAGAGTATAAATGAGGTAAACCCCAAGACGTTATACCACCTTCTCCGTAAGAGTATAAACGGCGGTAAACCCCAAGACGTTATACCACCCGCTGCAGTGGTAAGAGATAAACGGCGGTAAACCCCAAGACGTTATACCACCGCTTCGCGGATTTGCTACCCATGACGCGAGAATACCTCACGCGAGTCCCACGGGCTTACGCGGTGAAATAGTCCCACGCGGGCGGTACAACCTATGCGAGGAATACCTCACGCGGGTCCACACGACCTACGCGGTGAAATAGTCCCGTGAGTAGATCGCTTAACGACATCGCGCGGCGGTCCCGCTGATCGTGAGCTTCCTATTTTTATGTTGTAAGTATACTCTTATTTACTCTCATTGTTAGTAAGGCATGCAGATCGTTATACGAGTTATCATACATGTCTCCTGCTTTATTTTAGACTTATGATTTCACTACAAGATTTCCGCCACACATTTAGTACACGTTGTAATCGACCTCCTTGGGCCGCTCACGCCGCAGTAGAGTACACGCTGCTGATCCTCACTCTTAGGATCACTGCTCACCGTTGAGAAACTCCTTTATTCCGAGGCTTATCCTCGTATGGTCGCTGTTGTATATTCGTGGTATGGCAGGCCCCGTCCCACAAAGTTGTTATTCTTAGAGGTCGTAGTCACATTTGTGGATCTTGTAAAGAAAAAATGTAATCGCTTTAATACGTATAGTTTACTAAGGTGGCCTTATCGGCTAGCCTGTTGTTATTTTACTTTTAAGCATTTTATAAGTCAGGTATGTTCACGCTATTCTCGATGATATCGAAGGGTGCCTGTGTAGGCACCACATGCCCGGGTGGTCGTGACAATTAGTATCTTGAAGTTTTATATGAAAAAGAGTCATTTTAAAAGAATAGAAGACGTAGTACTTTGGGTTAAATTCCGTATTTTATAATGACACGTTAGTGCCTTAAGTAAACTAAAATGAGAGTGTATACGAATAAGGCTAATAAGAAGTTAGGGATTTCTTAACTTGCTTATGTTATGTATGATAAGTAGTGCTTATGTTATGTATGATAAGCTGCAGTGCTCATGTTATGTATGATAAGTCAGCGCTTATGTTATGTATGATAGCCGTTGTGCTAGTTTATGTTATTCTTACTGGTAAAGCCCCGTTAATACTAATTCCATGGATTTGCTACCCTTGATACGAAAGCGCGCTTGTACTCATGGGACCCATCCGCCTAAGCGTGAAATAGTCACGCGCGGTGAAATAGTCCTACGCGAGGAATACCTCACGCAGTCCACACGACCTATGCGGGCGATACAACTATGCGAAGAAGTTACCTCATCAAGGGTCCACATGACCCATGCGTGAAATAGTCCCGCGAGTAGGATCGCTTAATGACATACGCGCGTGGCCCTACTTTGATCACGAGCCTCCTATTTTTACGCAAAGAAAGTATACTCTTGTTTACTCGTTGTTAGTAAGGCACAGTAATCGTTATTTGAGTTATCGCATGTCTCCAAATTTATTTTAGACTTATGATTTTACTACAAGATTTCTGGGCCACATATTTGGTACATGTTGTAATCGACCTCCTTCGGGCCGTCATGCCGCAGTAGAGTATACAGTTCGATCCTTACTCTTAGGATCACTGCTCACCGTTGGGAAACTCCATTACTCGAGGCTTATCCTCGTTCGGATCCCCTGTATGGTCGTTGTTGTATATTCGTGGTATGGCGGGCCCTCGCTGTTATACCCTGTAGTTCCGAGTATGTATGTAAGACGCATATGAATGTATAAACCCTAATTAGAGTAAGAATGAAAGATGTGATTTCTCGACGGAAAATATTTCCGAACCTTGTGAAGGAAATTTTACGTTTTCGATATTTTATCCAATTATGGAATTTTTCCGAGTGATTAATATTTTGGACCAATAGGAGGGCGACGGCATACGTGTCACCCCAAGAGCCATGTTGACGTTTTTTCGTTAGTGGGCAAGACAAGTGGCCAAAAGTCTTGCATGGTATTGCATGGCACGGGCTAGTCAAATGGTCAAAGTCTTGCATGGCATTTGTGGGACAAGTGGAGAAAGGAACCTACACAAACAATCTATACCATACACATGTTTCAATCCTAACCCTTGGTTGTCCTATATAAACACCTCTAGTTGATGAAAATCTTCCACACTTATAATATTTCAAGACTTGAAAATTATTTCCCTCTCCCTCCTTCTTTGTCGCTCTCACAATTGTTCCCTCCCATAGCCTAGTTTTGTCCAAAAATTCTTAAACTTCTAAGTGTTCTTCCTTAATGTATTAGGAAGATTATTAACCAAGAGTTAGATAAGATTTCACACCCCTAGCCACAAATTTCCCCCTAAAGCCGAGAGCTAGAATATTTGGAACCCAGTGTTCTTCACTTTTTGAGTAAATTCTGAATGAAGTTGGTTAGAAACTTCTAAGGGTGACTTGTGGTGGTTTGAAACACAACGATTGGAGCTAAAACACGATAGGATCGACTTTAAGTTCTTGGATATTTTGGGCTAAATTGAGGTAATGAACCTTAACCTCTTTGTAAGTTGATTATTATGTATATCGATATTATACATATATTGGAAATATATTACAAGTATGAGACATAAGGAAATATTTTGATCTTGTTAAGATGTTAAAAGGAGAATTGGCATATTAGCCCTTAAAATGGTAAAATGTATTCATTACTTACTAAGAAGTTAACAACAAAGAAACTATAACTTAAATAAGGATTCGAATATGCTGGAAGACTAATGAAGTAATCGATAAGTAAATTGTAAAAGCTGGCCAAGGACCCCAACTTAAGGATCAGATTACTTTGGATGTATTTACTTTGGACCGTATTTATATTGTTGTTAAGGGAAGATTGTTAATCGCGTTCGCTCGTACGTGATCCCCTTCTTTAATTATTGTTGTTATTAAGGAGATATTGTTAATCGTGTTCCGTTTGGGCGTGTTATCCCCTTCTTTAATTATTATTAAGGAAAGATTGTTAATCGCGTTCGCTTTGGGCGTGTTATCCCCTTCTTTAATTATTGTTGCTGTTAATGAGATATTGTTAATCGCGCCCGCTTCTGCACGTGATCCCCTTCTTTAATTATTGTTGTTATTAAGGAGAGATTGTTAATCGCTCCGCTTAGCGTGTTATCCCCTTCTTTAATTATTATAAGGAGATTGTTAATCGCGTTCGTCAGCGTGGTATCCCCTTCTTTAATTATTGTTGTTAAGGAGAGATTGTTAATCGCGCCCGCTTTGGGCGCTGATCCCCTTCTTTAAATTTCGAATTATTGCGCTTATTTACGGCATGTTGGTTACTATTATCGCCTTGGAAAGGTGGAAAATCGAGTAGAAAAGGGGAGGTGTCCGAATTTTCCATGTGATATGGAACCTTGTTCTTAGAAATATCCTACAAGAGATCTAGAGGTTAATAGACGTTTCACGGCCATTATAGGTAAGTACTACGAGTAGCGCATTCTACTTTAAGGGTGGAAAAGGAGCAAGGTTATAGTACTTGAGCATTTTGCTAATTGTCGATAATCGTCGCGATGTATGTGAACCTCTTCCTATCCTTTCTAGTACGATTGTTGTAAACTATGTAGTACAGACGACGTGTGCTAAACGAATTTGGTTGGTTTAAAACATAAAGTGTTATAATGGCTTTACGGGAAGTTAATTATAACAACTTTACGTAGGTAAAAGAATGGTTTATTAATTTTTAAAAGATATGAGACTTGACTTATATTTGACTTGATTTGATATATGAAGAACTTGAATTGTGTGGAAAGTCATGAAACCTCATTCGCGAGTAATGAGTACTTGGTTTTAATAATAATGTTATATTGATTTCGAAATGGAATGAGTATCGAACAAGTCATCGCAAAGATTAATCAAGGAAAATGTAATGACTAATAATTAACTTAAAACAAGTAGAATCTTCCATCCGCATAGAAGCTAAGATAAGACAAAATTGTATTACATTTCCTAGATTATGGCTGTTTTAATAAGATCATTAAAAACAAGTTTTGATTTTCTTAAAAATTCCAAAGTAAGGGACTTGATTTATAAAAGAGAGAGACTTGAAAAATTGAAGTATTTTTGTTTAAAAGAGAAGGCATGCTTTTGTCTTAAGTTGGTTTAAAAAGAAGGTATGAAAATTGTTTTGGTTTACTTAAAAAGATAGTTACTCTATTTTGATACTACTGTATCGGTGACTTTTGTGAAAGAAACGGATCTTTTAAAGAGTTAAAGTATGTAGTACCGGGTTAAAACCCGATTTGTTGACATGAAACGAAAGTACCTTGTGCGAGTAACTTGCCTATGTTTTGTGATAGTCTTGTAATACTTTCGTTGGCTTGATAAAGTGAACACGCATGACGCTACGGTGTAGTGTCTTGTGACGCTGTGTAAGCGGGTTCTTCTGTTATGCTTATGTTGTTTAACGATAAGCCGCTGTGGCCGTATTATATCATTTACCCCCGACTTGTTATGACGCCGGGGTTAAGCCGCCACGCGAGGAATACCTCACGCGGTCCACGGGACCTACGCGAGTCGCGGAGTTCCAGAATGCGACGCGAGGAATACCTCACGTGGTCCATGCGCCATGCGGATTGCGGAATCCGTGATGTTGCCGAGGTTTAGCCGCTCGCGATGCGAGGAATACCTCACGCGCCTATGGCCTACGCGAATCATGAGTTCCATGATTAGACGCGCACAATGATATCTGGCGCAGTGTCTCACCTTCGATCATTTGGCGGTGTAGAAAGACCTCGTGATACGCTTTATAGCATTGTTGGTACGGTGGGTTCTAGTAGTCGGCTATGCCTCGCATTTACCCCGTGACGGCTTTATTACATGCAAAGCGACCCGTGTTCATGTGTATTCCTTGGTGTTTTATATCATGGATCACGACAATGAGGAAGGAATTCCACGCATGATTTGTTATGCCCCGTAGTTCCGAGTATGTACGCGAGGACGACGCATAATGTATACGCCTCTAATTAGGGTAAGATTGATAGAATTGTTTTCCACTAAAATTATTCAATCTTGTGAAGGAAATTTTACGCTTTCAATAATATTTTTACGATTATGGAATTGTTCCGAGAGATAAAATATTTTGGACCAATAGGAGGGAGACAAGTGTCACCCCTAGATTGGGCCATGTTGGACGAAATTTAGTGGGTTAGTGGGCAAGACAAGTGGCCAAAAGTCTTGCATGGCTAGTCTTGGCTTCGATGAATTTGGCTAAGTTTAGTGGGCAAGTCTTGCATGGTCAAGGTCTTGCATGGCTTTAGTAAGACAAGTGTGGGAAGGAACCTTCACATATGATCTCTACCTTACACATGTGTTAATCTCAACCCTTGGTTGTGCTATATAAACCCCCTTAGTGGATGAAAATCAGCCACACTTAACATATTACAAGACTTGAAAACATTTCCTCTCCTCCTTCTCTATCTTGATTTCGCCCAACCCCGCCTCCCCTAACCAAATGTTGTCCAAAAATTCTTAAACTTATAAGTGTTCTTCCTTAATGTGTTAGGAAGATTATTAACCAAGAGTTAGACAAGATTTCACACCCCTAGCCTCAAAAACCTTCCCTTGGCCGAGAGTAGGCAGATTTTCGAAACTGTTTTGGGCAGATTTTTTAGTCAAGTTTGGAAGGGAATATATCCTAGAATATAAGGAGTTTTTGGGTGTTTCAAAAGCCTAAAATGAAGTTCGTCGAGTCTAGTTTCCAATACAACAAACCACTCGTCAATAGGATACTGGAGTAGAGAGTTATCGACGTTGCAAGTTCAGCTGTCGAAGCAGTAGCTAAAAATCTGGACATTCACGTTTTTGGACTATCTTGAGGTAATGGACCTTAACCTCTTTGTGAATTTGATTTATTATGTATATATGGATATTATACATATATTGGAGGTATATTATGGACTATAAGATATAAAGAAAGATTTGGATCTTGCTAAGAAGTTAACAACAAGGAAACTATAACTTATATAAAGATTGGAATATAAGTTGAAGGACTAATGAAGTAATTGGATAAGTATTATTGTAAAAGTTGGCCAAGGACCTCAACTTAAGGACCGTATCTACTTTGGACTTTTTACTTTGGACTTCTTTACTTATTGTTATTATGAAGGAGATAGTAAACCGCTGCTACCGCTTGGGCGGTTATCCCCTTCTTTACTTATTGTTATTATAAAGGAGATAGTAAACCGCATTACCGTTGGGCGTGTTATCCCCTTCTTTACTTATTATTATTATGGCGATAGATTGTTAATCGCGTTCCGCTTTGGGCGTGTTATCCCCTTCTTTAGTTATTCTTGTTATGATTATGGTGCTTACGATAAGCCGCTGTGTTCGATTCTCGTGACGCTTGTGTAAGGAGGTTATTCTTATTGTGCTTACGTTGTTTAACGATAAGCCGCAGGTTCGATTCTTGTGATGTTTGTGTAAGGAGGTTATTCGTGTTGTTCTTATGTTGTTTAACGATAAGTCGCTGTGATAGTATTATACCACTCACCTCTTGACATGATACGGGTTGTCGCTCGATGCGAGGGATACCTCACGCGGTCCCGGACCTACGCGAGCTACGAGTTCCAGGATAGTGCGAGGAATACCTCACGCGGTCTACGTGGGCTACGCGACTACGAGTCCGTGACGATGCCGAGGATTAGCTACCTCGATGCGAGGAATACCTCACGCGGGCCGGTGGCCATGCGATCGCCGAGTCCGTGATTAGGCACGATAATGATACTACGGGCGATCGCCTTGCTTCGATCATTCGCGCCTAGAAAAGACCGCTACATTATATCCGTATTGCTCTTGTTTATGATGTGGCACTAGGTGCGTTAACTTGGTTGTTTCGCATACATAATTGTGAATTGGTTTTTAAAATGTTATGGTTATATTTGAGCGACGACTCGAGGCGCGAGTCCCCGACTTGACACGATCGCTACATATCGCATATCGATATCAAGTTATCATATATGTCTCTGCTTTATATAGACTATTATGATTTCATTTACGATTTTCGCCACATACTTGGTCACGGCAGACTGATTTTCTGGGCCGATTCATGTCACAGTCGAGGTATCGAGCTTGTCGATCCGCACTCTTAGGATCACTGCTCGCCTTGAAAGCTCCATTTCTCCGAGGCTTTGTCTTCGTATAGTCCCCGTCATCAGAGGTACTTGTACATTCTGTGGTATGGCGGCCCCGTCCGCCATAGTTGTGGTTACATTCTTAGAGGTCCGTAGTACCGTTGCAGTGGTTCGTAAAGGATGTAACTGCTCAAGTTTTGGTTTATATATACGCCGAAAGGCGACATTTTCTGGTTAGATCGTTTTACTCTTTATTGTTCATGTCTTTGTTTTTATATTTCACGTTACTCGATGTATATCTACTGGTGCTCGTAAGGCACTACCACGCCCGGATCGTCGTGACAAAAGTGGTATCGAGCGCTTAATCCTCTGAAAGTGTCTACGCATCGCGTGTCTAGTAGTCTTGATTATCGGCGTGTTGCGCACCACATCTATAATCGTGAGGTCGCAGGAAATTTAGGATTGGTTTCGCTCTTCTCACTCGAGATCGCGCCTTATAGCTATGTTATAAGTCAACCCTCTGACGAGTCTCTTTCGTTACGAGTTATGCCTCCTCGTAAGGCAACCCGGGCCCAGAAGGGCAAGGAAGCCGAGGGAGCTGCGAGTAGAACATAGAGGAGTACGAGGCCACAGGCCCAACCGTTACCCGAGGCGATACCCTGCACGGCGGCGAAGTTCCACGACGCCGCCGACCCAACAGAGTTTAGTAAAGCGCAGCAGCCTATCGCGCCCATGATATATGAGCCTTCGCCCACGACCGAACAGGAATATGGATTACAAAGGGACGGCTCGCCATTAGCTAGGATTTTAGCAAACAGAGAGTATATAGTGCGCCGATATATCACTGTCTAGACGATTATCTAGTAAAGGGGTGTACAAGAGTAGCTCTTCAGTCAGGCATGGACATTTGCCCGCGTACAGGCTTATGCGCAGCAGACTGAGGAACGTAAAGATCGACAAATTAAGCAAGACCAGCAGAAGAGGGCCAGGAAAACAGGGTCCTTTGGTGACTTTCGAGGCAGCAACTCAGCAGACTAGTTATGCCCTCCGCCAGCTGGAGTAGTCCTCCACAGCTTCGTGACGCTCGAGTACGCAGACGCTGGTCGTGGCTCCGTGGTTTCCGCTCACGATTTACATAGGTTCTAGCCACCAGATTCGTTTCCTTCGCGTTTACTATGTGGTAGGCGCCATCCCGAGACGCCGCTTTACCAACGCTGCTTTACTCGCGACGCAGGCCACGCGAGGAGAGAATGTCCTAGTAGAGGTGTACAGTGGGATAACTCACCACCGTGTCACATGATTCATGGTTCGAGAGGAAGGGGTGTTAGTTGAGAGGCCACCCCACCTCTACGCCGACGTGGTAGGTGTCATCAGGGAGTGTCGTGCTACTGACAGCTTGTTATGCTTATGACATCAGGCCATTTTGAGAAATTGTCCAACCAGAGGTGGCGCGGATGTTACGACTCACCTTCGGATCGTATCGTTCATCACCTTCTATAACTACGCCGCCAAGAGAGCAGATTTTGATTAAGAGCGACAAAGCCGGAAGCAAGAGTTGCAGTATATCCTTAACCCTCTAGAGACTAGTATGCATAATAGAAGATTATATTTTAAGTGTTATGTTCGAGAAAATGGTGTTAATTGTGATTGGAAAACACGGTGGTTAAAAAGGTAAGTCCGAGGACAAGTAAATTGCGAACCTTAGAAATTATAACAATGAGACTTTAGATGTAAGGTCGACTTAAGTAAAAAAATTACGCTGATCCTCGTCGAGATACATTGTATACGTGGGGTGTATTCACGTGATAAATCCACGGGTAGTTTGAGATGAAGTGGTAGCTTTCATGACGGAATTAGTAAGATTGTTCGATCGGGAACGAGAGTTTGGCGCGAAAACGGGTCGGGTTGAGGCCGACAGGGTCAACCCGCACCTGACAAGCGGGTCACTTGAGGTAGTCCCGCCAGTGATAGATCACAAGGGTGTTAGGCCTGTGTTTAGGTAACCATCGCACGAGTTCGCGGATGTGTTTGACCAAGAGTCGCCGACGGGTCAGCCCATCTTGTCTTTAAGTCGATTGTTTACTCTACGAGGGTTATGCAAGATGTTTTATATCAGGAAGGTTGTAAGGCTGCACGGGGTTCCTACTTTTATTTTATGACAGGCAGTGGAGCCTAGTTTACGTTTTTTTCTCTTTTTTAGAGGTTTTACCAAAGTGATAGGAACTCAGTAGTCTCAAGATTGCATTCACCTGGCCGACTTGACAAACAAATACATACCAAGATATTCGAGGATAGGTTACGCCTGTTTTGATTTCAAGGAGTGGCGAGGATTATTTGCCTCGTGTTGAGTAGGTATTATAATAGCTACCATTTCAAAGTTCGAATGGCGCCTTACGGCCTTGTACGGGCTAAGTATAGGTTGTCGTCGATTGGTTCGATGTTGGCAAGGTTCGGATGATTGGTCCATACTTGTTTCACAGAGAACGAGGATAAGGCTAAACTTATCCGTAGGAGGTTATTAGCACTCGTAGTCAACAGTCTTGCAGATAATCGGCATCAACACTTGGAGTTCAGGTTGACGGTGGGCCTTCTTGGAGGTACCACACCGGAAGGGTGTGACGAGATTTGGAAAGCAAGGGACACTTAGCCCGAGGTACTTTGGGCCTTTGTAGATCATTTATAGAATAGGCCAGGTTGCCTATAAAGGGACACTTGGAGTCTGGTCTTTCATGTTGCTATAATTCGGAAGAGTATCGGAGATCCATCCAGAGTGTTCCCAGTTAATGACGACCAAGTTAAGGATAGTAACCCCGAGATTTTAAAAACTAAAGTAATGACAGAAATGTGATACGTATATTAGGAAGAGTTCGAGTGTACGAGGAGGGTACGACGAGTAAGAAAAGAGGCGAAGATGTGTTAAGAAGATGAAAGTGTTCTTTTTATAAGTAAGGATGTGGAGAAAGTATCCTTTGGACCATGGGTGGAGCTAATAGTGTTGTATACGCTGTTATCACGACCCGTTCCCGGGCCCGTGACTGGTGCCTTACCCGGACACCCAAGTAGCCAAACATCAGAGTAACCAGCGGAAATATAACCAAGACATGAAACAATAAAAGTAAGAATAGTCTATCCAAGGAAAAGTTGCCTTTCGGCATATATATATATATCATTACCCAATGGTGAATAGTTACAATCCCAAAATGCGACAGGACTACAGACCTCTAAGGAAATGTAAACACTATGACGGAACAGGGCCCCGTCATACCCCTGAATGTACAAAATATCTACGACACCAGGGAGAACCATACCAAAAGTCGAGCCTCCGGAGAAATGGAGCTCCTGATACCAGAGTAAAGATCCTAAGACTGAGGATCCGCTACCTGCTTCCTTTACTCAAAGATGAACGCACTTCAAGGAGGTCAAGACAACAAGTACTAAGTATGAGAAATCAGAAAGTACAGATATATATACATATATAAAACCTTAACATTTTTAAAACCAATTCACAAGTACGTATGAAAACAACCGAGTTAACTGCACGTAGTGCCACATCACAAACAAGAACAATAATAGGTATACTGTAACAGGTCTTTTCTAGGCCGCGAATGATCGAAGCAAGGCCAATCGCCCATACTATCATTATGCATGCCTAATCCTGGACTCCCGCAGTCCGCATAGGCCACCTAGGCCCGCATGAGGTATTCCTCGCATCGAGGGTAGCTACTTCTAAGATCGCCCCGACTCTCGCAGTCCGCATGGCCACATAGACCGCATGAGGTATTCCTCGCACACTAACCTGGAACTCTCGTAGCTCCGCATAGGTCCCCTGGACCCGCATGAGGCATCCCCCGCATCGGGGGGCAGCTTAACCCCCGGTATAACATGTCAAGAGGTGAGTGGTACAATACTAACATAACGGCTTATCGTTAAACAACATAAGCACAATAAGAATAACCTCATATTACAATCATCACAAGAATTGAACACAACGACTAATCGTTGAACGATATAAAATAAGAATAACCTTCTTACATAAGCGTCACAAGATACTAACACACGTAGTATCATAATATGTTTATCAAACCAACTTACCATACCTTCAGACAATATTTCAAGCATTTGGTAAACAAATGATAAAAACTGTTTTCTTATCTTTCTTAAGTCGTTATACCTAACTTCCCATAAAGCTAGTATCACACTTAAGCTTTTTATATAAAAAGAAACAAGTATTACATTCTTCCAAAAATTATTCATATCTTTTTTGAAACATTCAAGATTCTTATTATTTAGAACTCAAGTCCAAAGACATCAAAGTGAAGCCAAGTTCAGTTTAATACACGTACGTCTACCGTACTATATATATTTCGAAAATATCATGCTCAAGGGATAGGAAGAATCACATACCTCCTTGGCTAAACTCACTTGCCAAGTCGGATATGTCGCGTGCAAAGTGTCAACCTCAATACTAGCCCAACAATATCCAAGATTTTAAAGTCGTTCCAAAGCAAGTCTTAGCTCCAAACCTTTGTGTTTTAGCTCCAATTTCTTGTGTTCCAACTCACCATAGTTTACCCTTAGAAGTTCCAACCAACTTCTATTCAAGAATTTGACTCCAAAAGGTGAAAAACACTTAGTCTTCAAAACTGTCCAGTTTCGGTTTTGGTGGTGCTTTAGAGGCTATGGGTGTGAAAATCTTATCTAACTCTTGGTTGGTAATCTTCCTAACATACTAAGGAAGAACACTTATAAGTTTAAGAGTTTTTGGACAACTTTAGGTAGGGGAGGGGGCTGTTTAGACGAGAGCAACAAGGGATGGAGGGAGAGGAAAATATTTTCCAAGACTTGTAATGTTTAAGTGTGGATGATTTCATCTACTTAGGGGGTTTATATAGCACAACCAAGGGATGGGATTAACACAAGTGTAAAGTAGAGATTAATTGTGTAAGAGCCTTCCCACACTTGTCTTACAAAAGTTAGGCAAGTCTTGACTAAGCAAGACTTGCCTACAGCTCCAATTCGCTCTAACACCATGCCAACTAGGCAAGATTTGTTGGTCACTTGTCTTGCCAACTTGTCCATCCATTTTCGTCCACTTGGCCCAATCCATGGGTGACACTTGTCGCCCTCCTATTGGTCCAAAATATTTTATCTGTCGGAAAAATTCCATAGTCGTAAAAAATATCGAAAACGTAAGTTTTCTTCACAAGGTTCGAAATAACTTTCGCTTCTGAAACAATTCTATCATTCTTACCCTATTTAGGGCATATACATTCGCACGCACGCCCTCACATACGCATTCTAACCACGGGCATAACATTCTCCCTTAGAAACATTCGTCCCGAATGTTCCTTTAAGATTCAACAACTTGATACGACATAGTCCCCATAATTCAACAATTTACAAAATGCCACATATGGCCATAACGTAATGCCTAAGTACATATGACAATTTAAATTAACCGTATGAAAGTTAGTTACATCGAGGTGTGGGGAATAGGTGGGGATACTTCTTCCTCATGTCCTCCTCTCGCTTCTCATGTCATCTACTGTTGCTCCGCCATAAGACTTTGACTAAGCTACATCCTTTGTCCGCAGCCGCTAACTCGACGCATCAAGTATCGCTATGGGAATCTCCTCATACGATAACTCCTCTCACACCGACATCATCAACCGGTGCACTCTAGACGGATCTCCATACATCTCCTCGATAGAAACAGAAAATCGATGTACCGCCTCCAGACGGACGGCAGATTCAACTCATAGCAACCTTGCCTACTTTACTGACAACTGATAAGGCCCAATATACCTTGGTCGAGCTTCCTTTCTTGCCAAACCTCATCACACCCTTCATGGGTGATACCTTCAAAAACCCAATCAAGAACCTCAAACTCCAAATGTCGACGCCGATGATCCGTGATACGACTCGCCGACTCAGTCATTAATAACCGCTCTCGATAAGCTTCACCTTATCCATCGCCACAACCAAGTCCGACCGACTAATCAGATTTCACCCACATCAAACCAGCCTATCGGACTGCACTTCCTACCATATAAGGCCTCGTAAGGCGCCATCCGATACCGGAGTGGTAGCCGTTGTTATATCGTGAAACTCTACCGCGCAAATGATTCTCTCGCCACCAAGTCAATAACACAGCTCGCAAAGATATCCTCGTTGTCCGGATAGTACGCTCGCTTGTCCGCTTGGCCGGGATGGAATGCAAGATCGAGGCTCACCGGCCCCTAATCCTTCGAAAGACTCCGTAAGCTAGCCGTGAACCGGCTCTCTGGCCAGATATGATAGATATAGACCCCATGCGCCTCACGATCTCTGATGTAAAGTTCGGCGTAATCCTACGAAAAGTCGCCCCGACGGAAGAAAGTGGGCTGATTTTGTCACTGTCGACGATAACCCGTGATAGAATCATGCTTCATCCGAAAGCGAGGTAATCCCAGAATGAAGTCCATGTTGACGCCTCCCACTTCCATGTCGGAATTTCTATGGCCCGCAACAACCCACTGTGCCTCGTGCTCTACCTTGACATGCCGACAACTCGCACCGAGCAACAAATTCTCGCAACGCCTCTTCGTGCCGCCCCACCAATACATAGATTCGAGGTCATGGTACATCTTTGTCGACTTTGATGGATAGAGTAACGCGCGCTGTGTGCTTCCCTAGAACTCGCCGCCAAGTCCTCGCAATATCCGAACACACTACCGCCAAACCTTAGCACCCCATCAAAGTGCTATCTCAAAAGGACCATTCCTCACGAAGAGTCAGACACGATACCGTGTCATAACCGGATCCTCATATCGCCGCCTCTTCACCTCCTCGATGATGGACGACTCGCAACCTCTCGAACCCGAACTCGCTATCATCGTAATCAATCAATCGGACTTAGGCTCGCCAGCCGATGTAACTCGCGACCATAACCCTCCTATCCGGTCAACATCCGCTGCACTACCCATCGACCTACGACTGGCGGCATCCGCCACTACATCGCCTTTCCCGTGGTATAAAATATCGACATCATAATCCTTGAGTAGCTCTAACCACCGCCTCGCCGCAGTTCACTCCTCTCGTCAAGATATACCGAGGCTCTTGTGGTCGGTGTAAATGTCCACGTGAACTCCATACAAATAATGTCTCCGCATCTTCAAGGCGTGAATTATCACGCCAACTCTAAGTCACGCGGGTAGTTCTTCTCATGCTTCTGAGCCGCCGAGATGCGTAAGCTATAACCTTGCCTCGCCGCATCAACACACATCCAAGCCCGATGCCCGACGCATCACAATAAATCGCATAGCCGCCCGCCCTCCGAAGAGTAAGAATCGGGCGGTCGCCAACTTCTCCTTTAGTAATCGAAAACCCTTCTCGCAAGCATCCGCCCATCAAACTTAGCCGCTCCGAGTCGCTGGTCATAGGTGCCAAATAGAAGCAAACTTCTCCACAAACCTTCTAGTAACCCGCAAGGCCTAAAAGTCGCGCACTCCGGCTGGGTAGTAGGTCTAGGCCAACTTCGATCGCTTCGATCTTTGCCAGATCTATCCGAATACCATCTCCCCTACAACGTGTCCTAAGAATGCCACCGGCTAACCAAAACTCACATTTTGAAAACTTGGCGATAATCGCTGGTCCCGAGGACTCTCAAGATCGCCCTCAAATGCTCGCACGGTCCCGCCCGAGCGAGAATAAATCAAGATGTCATCAATGAATACTATGACGAACGATCCAAAAATGGTTTGAACACTCGCTCATCAAATCCATGAATACCGCCGAGCATCGGGTCAAGCCGAAAGACATGACCCTAAACTCATAGTGCCCGTACCGGGTCCGGAACACAGTCCTAGGGATATCTGACTCCCTAACTCGCACCTGATGGTAACCAGATCGTAGGTCTATTTTAGAGAAACATCTCGCGCTCGCAATCGTCGAACAAGTCATCGATCCTAGGAAGGGTATTCGTTTTAATAGTCACCTTGTTCACCGTCAGAATCAACGCACATACGTAGGCCCCATCCTTTTTCTTCACGAACAATACCGGCTTCTCGTGGAGAAACACTAGGCCTAATGAAGACTTTCTCCAAAGAAATCGCCACCGTCCTTCGCCTCTCAACTCACAGTGTCATTCGGATGGCGAATGGATATAGTCGAGTATCGTAGAATATCAATGCAAAATTTATCTCTCTCTCCGAGGATACCCGGAGGTCGTCTGGGAACACATCCGAAACTCTCGACTACCGAAATCGATCAGAGGTCCGTGTCGCCGCCAGACAAATACCCTGACGAGATGGTAGATATACCCTTCTCAACCATCTTCCCGGCCTCGAGGTAGGAAATAAACTTACCCTCTACGATAAAGTGTTCCTCCCACTGAGCAACCAGCCCCGAACCGAACTGCACTAATCGCCTCTCGCAGCCTACATTGGCGTAGCAAGAAGCTAACCAATCCAGACCCATGATCACATCAAAATCGGTCATATCCAACTCTATCAAGTCGGCTAGGGTCTGCCGACTGCATATAGTCACTGGGCAAGCCCTATATACCCGCCGCCTACTACCGAATCCCCCACAGGCGTAGCTACCACAAAAGGGTCTATGGACTCAGGCTCTATCCCTATCCTACTAGCAATAAGGGGAGATATATAGGAAAAGGTAGAACCTGGATCTATCAAGGCATATACGTCGCAACACTAAACCGATAAAGCACCGTGATGACATCCGTGACGCCCCGCCTCGGGCGGCCGACATGGCATAAATGCGGTTCTCGAGGACCGCTGAACTAGCACCTACCACGACTCCGCCGCGACTGGCCGCCCATGAACCCCCGCTCCGGACGAGTAATCAGGAGATGAAGACCAAGAAAAGACCTCGTAGGTCGAACTCTACTATTCGCGCCGCCTTAGCCTGACAGCCGCAAAGTGAAACAAACTCCCGCAGCAGCATTCACATTTCGAATGGGATCTCCACATCGAACACACCGGGAAGGTGGTCTCGATTGGTTAGTACCTTTGCTACCCCGAAGTTCAAGTCCCGGGCCCCGACTCGCCTCGTATACCCCGCCGGTCCCGGCATGGTGTAGGAGTGCTCGAGCCGGCCGAGGTGCAAATCTACTTCCCCGAGGTCGCCCACCTCGAGAACTACCAAAGGACCCCGCTGCCCGCCTTCTTCTCGCTGATATCCGCCAACTCGTCGCTTCTACGCCTCACACCCAAGTGCATGAGCTCGCACGCGGCAATGTCCATGCCCTACCAAGAGCTACACTCGAGCAAGACTCGCCAAGTAGTCGCCAAGACTCGTGACGTAACGGTACTCGATCCTCCATATCGCCACCAATGCGGGACATACCGAGCCAACGAGTCGAACTCCACGCCAGACTCAATTGTGCGCCTCTCGTCTCAAAGATCAAAAATATGTCACTGCGCCCTCTCATCCGCGAGGCAAGAAGTGAGAGAGAAATGCCTCAGAACTCATCCCAACCACCGAGGCGCCGCTTCCCGACAGCTCCCAAGAATCAAACCACCGATCATGTATCGCGCACCCGATGTGAACCTAAGACCACTGACTCGGTCTCCGACGCCTGATCACTTTCATGATCCGTCAGAATCGTCGATGAACTCCTCGGATCATCCTCGTGTCTCGACCCATAAAACTCGTGGGCCGCAACTCGTAAAGTCCCAAGTCTCAAACTATCTCGACTCGGGTGAACCACGGTACCATCGACTAGAATCGCGTGATCCAACCTATCCTCTCCTTGCCGCGACTTTGCCAATAATCGCCATCTCCTTATAATCCATGTCCTCTCGCTTCCAGCCGGGCCGAGGCTCTGCCGTGGCCTTAGCAGCCTCTGCTGCGACCCTAAACTCTGTTGGGGCCGGCGACGCCGTGGAACTCGCCGTCGGAGGTATCACCTGTGGTAAGGGTTGGGCCTGAGCCCTCGTGACTCTCTGTGTACTACTAGCAGCTCCACGCTTGCCCTTCTGGGCCCGGGTTGCCTTACGTGGAGGCATAACTGGTAAGAAAGGGAAATCCGTCAGAAGGGTCCAACCTATAACACAGCTCTAAGGAACGATCTCAGAGTGAGAAGAATGGAAACCAATCCTAAATGTCATGTAGCCTCCTGACTATAGATGTGGTGCACAACACACCGATAATCAAGACTCTACTAGACACGGTCTGTAGACACTTTCCGAGGATTAATCGCTCGATACCACTTTTGTCACGATTGCCTCGCCCGTGATCGTGCCTTACCCGGACACCCAAGTAG
The DNA here is from genome assembly GCA_029844215.1 of Przewalskia tangutica. Classification (NCBI taxonomy): domain Eukaryota; kingdom Viridiplantae; phylum Streptophyta; class Magnoliopsida; order Solanales; family Solanaceae; genus Przewalskia; species Przewalskia tangutica. Next base: position 87,837,053 of record CM056729.1, read on the forward strand.
CCAAACATCAGAGTAACCAGCGGAAATATAACCAAGACATGAAACAATAAAAGTAAGAATAGTCTATCCAAGAAGTTGCCTTTCGCATATATATATATCATTACCCAATGGTGAATAGCCATAATCCCAAAATGCGACAGACTACTGCACTTAAGGAAATGTAAACACTATGACGGGACAGGGCCCCGTCATACCCCTGAATGTACAAAATATCAACGACACCAGGGAGAACCATACCAAAAGTCGAGCCTCCGGAGAAATGGAGCTCCTGATACCAGAGTAAAGATCCTAAGACTGAGGATCCGCTACCTGCTTCCCTTTACTCGCGTATGAACGCAGCCTCGGCGAGGTCGCATAACAAGTACCAAGTATGTGAAACTGTAAAGTACAGATATATATACATATATAAAACCTTAACATTTTTAAAACCAATTCACAAGTACGTATGAAAACAACCGAGTTAACTGCACGTAGTGCCACATCACAAACAAGAACAATAATAGGTATACTGTAACAGGTCTTTTCTAGGCCGCGAATGATCGAAGCAAGGCCAATCGCCCATACTATCATTATGCATGCCTAATCTCGACTCCGCACCGCATAAAGCCACCTAGGCCCGCATGAGGTATTCCTCGCATCGAGGTAGCTACTCCGGCATCGCCCCGACTCTCGCACCGCATGGCCACATAGACCGCATGAGGTATTCTCGCACACTAACTCGAACTCTCGTAGCTCGCGATAGGTCCTCGACCCGCATTTAGGCATCCTCGTGACGGGGCGCTTTAACCCCTGATAACATGTCAAGAGGCGAGTGGTACAATACTAACATAACGGCTTATCGTTAAACAACATAAGCACAATAAGAATAACTCTTATTACAATCATCACAAGAATTGAACACAACGACTAATCGCTGAACAATATAAAATAAGAATAACCTTCTTACATAAGCGTCACAAGATACTAACACACTGTTACACCCCGTATTTGCAGGACATGTTTTAAGAACGTACGTAAGAACTCACAGTGTTAAGATTTGAGACTTGTAAAAATTTGACTAATTTTGGAATTTGTTTGAAACGTATTATCAGGACGAACGGGAGGCATACGTGTCACCCCCTTAGTATGCCTTCGTCGAATAGGCATGTCCCTAATGGTCATTTGACCTTGGTAGGATGTGTTAGTTTGCAAGTAGTAGCACGAGAATATTGACTAAGTCAAAGGTCCCACTAGACTTGATATTTAGCAAGAGATCATCCAAACCACCCATTCAAGTGTATCATGACCCTCCAATACACTTTATATCACTATTAGTAGTATGACAAGTTCCATACTTAGCCAAAAATCACAAAAATTGGAAGACTCCATTATGGTGCTCGGGTTGGGTGCTACAAGGAGGAAAAAAATTAGTTTCTTGTCCATTCAACTCCACACTTTAAACCAAGGTTCTCGAGGGTAGGGTAAGCGTATCTCAATAGAAAAATCCCGGAAAAAGAGAGTTTTCGTATTAGTCGCAAAGTGAAAACCTAGTGGCTTTCTAGGTTTTGGAGGAAGTTTGAAGGAAAGTTGTTGGTATGGTTCTAAGGGTCTCAACTAGCGGATCGTTGTCTGGAGAGGTTCTAAACTACTAGAGCGACTTCGATTGGAATTGATTAAGATTCGCTGAGGTATAATTTTGTCCTTTAATGTGTTACAAGATTATATATTTATATTGTTGTTGTTAGCTTTACGTGTTGCTAGCATGAAGTTGATTAGTAGAAGTTTATAAGGATTGTGGATTGATTGTAGCATTGGAAATCCGAATGTAATATAAGCCTTGTTAAGTCGATTTCAATTTAGTCGTTATTAGAAATCGTCGCATGTTACCTACTTAGAGATTATGGATTGTTATAATCAAATACGACTTGATATCATGTTATGCTACCAATTTGGATTGAAATGGAAATTTGATAAGAATTGTAAGGTTGAACTCAAGGTGGCCGAATTTGGACTTTTAGTTTGTTTTTCATTTGTATTGACTACTTTCTAAATTGTGAGCCAATCGGGGTGTTTAGTTTTTATTTGTATTGAGTACCTTATAGAAATTGTGAGCCAATTGGGGTTGTTTGGTTATTGTATTCGCCTTGAAAAAGGTGGCAAGTAAGTAAAACAAAGGAGGTGTCATTCGATTTTCCGTAGAATTTAGCGACTTAGCACCTAGAATATTCTACGATGAAGTAAGAGGTTAATGGACGATGGTGACCATTATAGGTTGATGTACTAAGTATAGCGTATCCTACTTGGAGAATGGAAAAGCTCAAGGTGGAAGTACTTGGAGCATTTTGTTACTTGTCGACAATCGTCGCGAGGTATGTGAACCTCTTCCTTCTTTTGACACGAGTCTATGTATGGAATATACATGTAGTACTATTTCATGATTCCTTCTACTCTTAGAAGTTAAGAGGTATGTATGTTGATTTACTCACGTAAGGGTTATGTATAAGTTATCCTAAGTTCTTACCAAGTCTTACGGGATGTTGGTAAGAGTCATAGAGGTATTTTGGAGCCAAGTTGACTTGGCTAATTTACTGCATCTAATAAGAATAAGTATCGAACAAGCCATCATAGCTAATAAAGGAAAATGTAATGACAATTAATTATGTTAAAACAAGTAGAATTCTCCATCCGCATAAGCTAAGATAAGACAAAATTGTATTACATTTTCTAGATCATGGCTACTTGAATAAGATCGTTATAAATAAGTATAACTTATTCACGACGCACCAAAGATTTGTTACTAATTTTGAAAGATTTTACGATTTAAGCTATTAAGACTATGAAACTTGATTTATTAAAAGTTAAGAAACTTGAAGTATTTTGAAATTTAAGAGAATTGATATTAAAGTATAAATCTCTTGTTTATAAAATGAACGTGTTAGTCTAAACCATAAAGTGTTATAACGGCATTATGTGAAGTCGGTTATAAAGGCTTTATTGAAGATTAAGAGAATGGTTTTCTAGTAAAGTAATCAAAGGAATAACTTGTATTAGGTAAGGGCAAATTGGTTTAAAGGTACCAATTGCTTAAGGTTTTAATAAAGAAGTCACTTGATTTAGAAGTCAGAATCGTATTTCTACAAAGTTTTGTGGCTTGTCGTGTAAAGTAGATATGACTTGATAGTAAGGTTATTAGTATCTTGGAAGTTTTATTTGAAAGAGAATCATTTTAAAGGAGTAGAGGCACGTAGTACGTGGTTTAAATTCTGATTTTATAATGACATGTTAGTGCCTTAAGTAAACAAAACGAGAGTGTATATGAAAAAGCTAATGTTAGTTAGGGATTTCTTAACTTGCTTATATTACGTATGATAAGTCGGTAGTGTTTATGTTATGTATGATGTTCCAGAGTGCTTATGTTATGTATGATAAGTCCAGAAGTGCTTATGTATGGTGTTGGTGGTGCTTATGTTATGTATGATGTCGATAGGCTTATGTTATGTACGATGGCCTTGAGTTAGGGTAAGAGTATAAATGAGTGGCAAGCCCCAAGACGTTATACCACCTTCTCCAGGTAAGAGTATAAGTGAGGGTAAACCCCCAAGACGCTGCACCACCTCGCATGTGTTGATTGTCGGCCGAGATAGGGTAAGAGTATAAACGGCGGGCAAGCCCCAAGACGTTGTACCACCTTCTCCAGGTAAGAGTATAAATGAGGAAAGCCCCAAGACGTTATACCCCGCTTACCACCTTCTCCAGTAAGAGTATAAATGGCGGCAAGCCCCCGCACGTTATACCACCTGCTTTGATTGATTTTACGGGCGCGAGACCCATGGTTATGTTTTACACTTTTAGATGTCGATGCGATGGGATTCCACGCATGCTTTGATATTGGTGTGATCGATCGCGCCCCGCTTGGGTCGGTAGTATACGTGTCCTCCGTAGTGGGCCTGACTATGTTATGAAAGATAAGTAAGTTAGACAGAAACGAACTTAATGACTTCTCCTAAGTAAGTACGTAAGATATGGCTATAACTCTTAATGGAATGGAAAAGGATATTGATGTAAGTTATGTGGAAAACTTGATTGAATTCTTAAGTATGTATGTAAGAATATGATGTTAATTCTTATTGAAAGAAGGAAAAGAATGATTAAGGTACGATTAAGTTCATAAGTGGTAATGACACGCAGATCCGTATGTATTTTTATACTTGTCCTTGTCATTCTTTGTACGCTTATGATCCGCTTATCAGACGTTATTTCTGTTCCATATTCGCACTGTTGTAATCGACTTCTTCGTGGCCGCTCATGTCCGCAGTTTAGGTACACGCTATGGATCCGCGAGCTTAGGATCCCGGTTCAAGATTTTGAGATGGCTCCAATGTTCCGAGTTGTCATGGCTATGTATATTCAGGGTACGGCGGGCCTTGTCCCGCCACAAGGGTTATGTTAACACTCTTGAGGTCCTGTAGTCACATATCGTGGGTCGCTTTGTAAAAGAGCGAGGCAACCGCTTGGTTGTTTTTATATATGTTCGAAGGTAGCCCTACTCCGCTAACTCGTTGCTTTACTTCCGATGTTTTATTTATAAGTTTCATGTATGTTCCGCTGATTTTCTCTCGATGTTTACCGTAGTGTGCCTGTGTAGGGCACTGGCCGCGTCCCGGTCGGGTCGTGACAAAAGTGGTATCAGAGCGCTTAGTCCTGAAAGTGTCCATGCATCGTGTCTAGTAGTAGTCTTGATTATCGCCGTTGTGCACCACATCTATAATCGTGAGGTCACAGGACATTTAGGATTGGTTTCCATTCTTCTCACTCTAAGATCGCGATAGAGCCGTGTTGTTAGTGGTCATCCTCCCTAACGAAGTTATGTTGATCGCAAATACGAAAGGCAAAGAATGACCCAAGAATGACTATGGATTGCGTATCCAGTGTTGGTAGTGATTATAGTATAGTTGGTATTGTGACATACATCTATACGAGTTATGTATGAGGTCGGACACGTGTTGCCTAGAATAATTTTAAATTACCAGAATTGGTAAAGACTAACTAGGTACCGAAGGTATGAAAGTTATGTATGCTAGTATGAGTTGGAAGTACGAAAGGATAATCTCTTTGGGCTTAAGATGGACGAGTATGCGCAAAGGTATTAGGGCCATGCGTGGCATTGTTGGTTTGACGGTCAGAAAAGGAAACTATGTCGCAAATTATAAAGATTGACTCAAAGAACATTCGGGATGAATGTTTCTGGGGGAAGAATGTTACACCTCGTATTTGCAGGACATGTTTTAAGAACGACGTAAGAACTCACAAAGTTAAGATTCGAGACTTGTAAAAATTTGACTAATTTTGGAATTTGTCTGAAACGATATCAGGATTTAACGGAGGGCATACGTGTCACCCCCTTAGTATGCCTTCGTCGAATAGGGCATGTCCCTAATGGTCATTTGACCTTTGGTAGGATGTGTTAGTTTTGCAAGTAGTAGCATGAGAATATTGACTAAGTCAAAGGTCCCACTAGACTTGATATTTAGCAAGAGATCATCCAAACCACCCATTTGTGTGTATCATGACCCTCCAATACACTTTATATCACTATTAGTAGTATGACAAGTTCCATACTTAGCCAAAAATCACAAAAATTGGAAGACTCCATTATGGTGCTCTCGGGTTTGGGTGCTACAAGGAGGAAAAAAATTAGTTTCTTGTCCATTCAACTCCACACTTTAAACCAAGGTTCTCGAGGGTAGGTGCGTATCTCAATAGAAAATCCCTAAAAAGAGAGTTTTCAGATTAGTCGCAAAGTGAAAACCTAGTGGCTTTCTAGGTTTTGGAGGAAGTTTGAAGGAAAGTTGTTGGTATGGTTCTAAGGGTCTCAACTAGCGGATTGTTGTCTGGAGAGGTTCTAAACTACTAGGAGCGACTTCGGATCGAATTGGATTAAGATTCGTTGAGGTATAATTTTGTCCTTTAATGTGTTACAAGATTATATATTTATATTGTTGTTGTTAGCTTTACGTGTTGCTAGCATGAAGTTGATTAGTAGAAGTTTATAAGGATTGTGGATTGATTGTAGCATTGGAACTCCGGAATGTAATATAAGCCTTGTTAAGTGGATTTCAATTTAGTCGTTATTAGAAATCGCCGACGTTACCTACTTAGAGATTATGGATTGTTATAATCAAATACGACTTGATATCATGTTATGCTACCAATTTGGATTGAAATGGAAATTTGATAAGAATTGGTAAGGTTGAACTCAAGGTGGCCGAATTTGGACTTTTTAGTTTGTTTTTCATTTGTATTGGACTACTTTCTAAATTGTGAGCCAATTGGGCTTTAGTTTTTATTTGTATTGGAGTACCTTATAGAAATTGTGAGCCAATTGGGGTTGTTTGGTTATTGTATTCGGCCTTGAAAAAGGTGGCAAGTAAGTAAAAACAAAGGAGGTGCTGTCCGATTTTCCGTAGAATTTAGCGACTTAGCACCTAGAATATTCTACGTATGAAGTAAGAGGTTAATGGACGATGGTGACCATTATAGGTTGATGTACTAAGTATAGCGTATCCTACTTGGAGAATGGAAAAGCTCAAGGTGGAAGTACTTTGGAGCATTTTGCTACTTGTCGACAATCGTCGCGAGGTATGTGAACCTCTTCCTTCTTTTGACATGATTCTATGTATGGAATATACATGTAGTACTATTTCATGATTCCTTCTACTCTTAGAAGTTAAGAGGTATGTATGTTGATTTACTCTACGTAAGGGTTATGTATAAGTTATCCTAAGTTCTTACCAAGTCTTATGGGGGATGTTGGTAAGAGTCGTTAGAGGTATTTGGAGCCAAGTTGACTTGGCTAATTTACGACACGAATAAGAATAAGTATCGAACAAGCCATTGCAGCGTTAATAAAGGAAAATGTAATGACAATTAATTATGTTAAAACAAGTAGAATTCTCCATCTGCATAGAAGCTAAGATAAGACAAAATTGTATTACATTTTCTAGATCATGGCTACTTGAATAAGATCGTTATAAATAAGTATAACTTATTCACGACGCACCAAAGATTTGTTACTAATTTTGAAAGAGCTTACGTATGAAGCTTTTAAGACTTTGAAACTTGTTTTCTTAAAAGTTAAGAGACTTGAAGTATTTTGAAAGTTAAGAGAATTGATTGGGAAGTATAAATCTCTCGTTATAAAAGGAACGTGTTAGTCTAAACCATAAAGCGGTTATAACGCTTTATGGGAAGTCGCTATAACGCTTTATGGAAGATTAAGAGAATGGTTTTCTAGTAAAGTAATCAAAGGAATAACTTGTATTAGGTAAGGCAAATTGGTTTAAAGGTACCAATTGCTTAAGGTTTTAATAAAGAAGTCACTTGATTTGTAGTTCTAATTGTATTTCTAAAAAGTATCGTGGCTTGTCGTGAAAAGTAGATATGACTAGATACTACAGTTATTAGGATCTTGGAAGTTTTATTTCAAAGAGAATCATTTTAAAGGAGTAGAGGCACGTAGTACGTTGGTTTAAATTCCCTGATTTTATAATGACATGTTAGTGCCTTAAGTAAACAAAAATGAGTGTATATGAACAAGCTAATAAAGTTAGGGATTTCTTAACTTGCTTATATTATGTATGATAAGTCGGTAGTGTTTATGTTATGTATGATAAGCCAGTAGTGCTTATGTTATGTATGATAAGTCGGTAGTGCTTATGTTATGTATGGTAAAGGGTGGTGCTTATGTTATGTATGATAAGCCGATAGGGCTTATGTTATGTATGATGGCCGGTTGAGTTAGGGTAAGAGATAAATGAGGGCAAGCCCCAAGACGTTATACCACCTTCTCCAGTAAGAGTATAAGTGAGGGTAAACCCTCAAGACGCCTGTACCACCCGCTTTATGTGTCGATTGTCGGCCGGTTGAGATAGTGGTAAGAGTATAAATGAGGCAAGCCCCAAGACGTTGTACCACCTTCTCCGGGTAAGAGATAAACGGCGGGCAAGCCCCAAGACGTTATACCCGCTTACCACCTTCTCCGTGGTAAGAGTATAAATGAGGCAAGCCCCCGCACGTTATACCACCTGTTTTGATTGATTTTACGGGCGTGAGACCCATGGTTATGTTTTACACTTTAGCTTTCGGCGTGATGGGATTCCACGCATGCTTTGATATCGTGTGATCGATCGCGTCCCGCCATGGGTCGGTAGTATATGTGTCCCTCCGTATGGGCCTGACTATGTTATGAAAGATAAGTAAGTTAGACAGAATGAACTTAATGACTTCTCCTAAGTAAGTACGTAAGATATGGCTATAACTCTTAATGGAATGGAAAAGGATATTGATGTAAGTTATGTGGAAAACTTGATTGAATTCTTAAGTATGTATGTAAGAATATGATGTTAATTCTTATTGAAAGAAGGAAAAGAATGATTAAGGTACGATTAAGTTCATAAGTGGTAATGACACTACAGGATCCGTATGTATTTTTATACTTGTCCTTGTCATTCTTTTGTACGCTATGATCTGCTTATCAGACGTTATTTCTGCTCCATATTCGCACTGTTGTATTTGACCTTCGGGGCCGCTCATGTCCGCAGTTTAGGTACACGCTATGGATCCGCGAGCTTAGGATCCTGGTTCAAGATTTTGAGATGGCTCCAATGTTCCGAGTTGTCATGGCTATGTATATTCGTGGTACGGCGGGCCTTGTCCCACCACGCTGGTTATGTTAACACTTTAGAGGTCTCAGAGTCACATATTGTGGGTCAGTTTGTAAAGAAAGCGAGGCAAATCGCCGCTGTTTTTATATATGTTCGTGAAGGTAGCCCTTATCGCTAACTCGCTGTTTTACTTCCGATGTTTTATTTATAAGTTTCATATGTTCCGCTGATTTTCTCGATGTTTATCGTAAGGGTGCCTGTAGGGCACCGCCGCGTCCCGGTCGGGTCGCGGACACACACGCTGTCACGACCAACCTGCCCGCGGATCGTGCCTTACCCCGCACCCTAGTGAGACAACATCGAGTAATCGAACATAACACAACAACATGAAATAACAAGAAGCTGCATACGCTTATCTTTAGAAAACTTGCCTTTCGATAAATAATAATAACAACTCTTTCAAAATGAATGCTTTAATCCTTTCTTTACAAACCCCGCCCACAACAAGATTTCTGCACTCTAAGAAATGATACGACAACAATGGCGGACAGCCCCGCCAAACCCCCGAATGTAAACACTTACGACGATTGGACTATACCACTGATAAGCCTCCGAGAAACGGAGCTTCCCAAACGCCAAATCGTGACCAGAGCTAGGATCAACGATCGTGTACTCAACTCGCAGATGAACGCAGCCCAAGGGCGAGGTCGATAACAGTACCGGTATGTGAAATCAAAATACATATCAGAATGAAATCATAGCGATCATATAAAGCAGAGACATGTATGATAGCCAAACTACGCTTTACAACAAAGCGGCCATGTCAAGTCGTGACTCACGCCTCAAGTCATCACTCAAGTATAACAACGGGTCTCGTGCCCACAACATCAATCATGCCCGTGGAATACCTTCCTCATCGCCGCAATCTATGATATAAAAGCACCAAGGAACACACATGAACACCGTGTCCTACTGTGTCATCATAAAATCAGACGGTAAGTACGGGCATAGCCGACTACTAAAAACCTACGCATCAACAAGGTCATGAATCAGATTATAAGATCTGCCTAGACCGCCGCATGATCAAAGCCGCCACTTGCCCGCAGATCAATGTACGCGCTTAACCTCGAACTCCCGCAGCCGCGATAGGCCAATCTCATCGCCCGCATGAGGCATTCCCGCATCGAGGGTAGCTACTCCCGCATCGCCCCGACTTCGCAGCCGCATGGCCACAAGGACCGCATGCCCACAAAGGACGACACTAACTCGAACTCGAGTTCCGCATAGGCCCTCGACTGCATGAGGTATTCTCGAATCATAGGTCCATCGACCGCCGAAGTCTACCCCGACGGAGGCGCTTTAACCCTAATCATCTCAAGAGATGAATGCCACAATACTATCATAACGACCGATAGTTAATAAGCACAATCAAGGAAACCCTTCACACAAACATCACAAGATACTAACACACGTAGATCCCAACACGCTTACTTATCAACGCAATCAAGAAAGTATTACTGTGCTATCACAAACCAATACAATCAAGTTGTTCACACAAGGTACCTTCTACTATATGATTAACAAAATCGGGTTTTATCCCCAAAGTACTTCACACATTAACTCTTTAAAAGATACGCATTTCACAATGTCACACAATGCCGTAGTATAAAATAGAGTGACTATCCTTTAAAGTAAATCAATTACTTCTCTTTGTAAAATCAAGTAGCAACATTCTTTCCAATGATCTAGTTTGCCTAATTTCCAATGTTCAAGTTTCTCATTTTAGAAAGGTTTCAGTAGTTCATAGTCTTATTCATTTGAGAATATAATTCTCCTTAAAACTATCCGAGAAACATAAGTCTTATATGTGAGTAGATATTCTTGTTTATAACAATCTTATTACAAAATGACCATGATCTAGGAAATATCATTTTGTCTCATCTTAGCTTCTATGCAGATGGAAGTTTCTATCGGTTTTAATAATACTTAATTAGTCAAAACATTTCCTTTTATTAACGCCGCAGATGGTTTGTCGACACATTCTGATTTCCAAATCAAGAAACATTCTTAAGCCGTTATACCTAACTTCCCATAAAGCTAGTATAACTCTTAAGTTTTTCAAAACCAAGTATTACTTCTTCTTCAAAATGATTCAAAATCTTTTGAAATACTTCAAGTTCTTTATTAACACATAACAAGCCGCTTATAGTTCAAATCGCACTTTTAAAACCACATGTATTTTCTTACCAACATAAAGTCGTTATAACCAACTTCCCATAAAGTCGTTATAACACTTTATGTTTTAAACCAATCACATACATTTAGCACATGTACGCTCACCGCATTACATAGTTCACACATATCATGCTAGAAGAGATAGGAAGAGGTTCACATACCGCGACGATTATCGACTAAAAGCAAAACGCTCCAAGACTTCAACCGCTTCGCTACTCCTTCGTCAAGTAGATTACGTCACACGTAGCACTTCAACCTACAAGGCCACAAGGTGCTTATTAAAATCTAGATCTTAACGTAGAACATTCTACAGAAATTTCGGCAGCACCTCCCCCCCCGCCACAGCGTAAATCTCTTCCTTTATCGAGGTCGGCTACCAAGCCAACCGGGGGGGGTTATACATCTAACCCGAACGGGTACAATTCTACTCCACAGTAATTCTACACAAGTCTACTGTAATACAGTCCTATGTAATTACAGTTCAGTTCGGTTCTTTATTCTTCAGGCTTAAGTCAAAAGACATTGCCAACTAACTACGTTCAGTTCTATATATAGTATACTTCAACTATATATTCTAACAACACGTAATATCCAATTTCAATAGGGGGACAAGATAATTACCTCGATAAGCCCATAATTATCCGAGTTAAAAGTCGATCCTTAGCAATGTTTCGCTCCTACTCCGGGTGCTCCAACCCGCTCCAAACAACCCTTAGAAGTTCTACTCAACTTCTTTAATAATACTCCAACCAACTATGGAGATTTTCCCTAGGGTTTCGTTTAGTGACTGAAGGAAGGTATAATAGTATTTCGGTTTTTCAGATAGGTATAACCTTAGAATACTACAAGGTATACTACTAAGGTAATTTGGGCATTATAACAATACTTTTGAGAGTATTTCTATACCACAAGTGTATACCCTACACTCCCACTGTGGGGTACTCTCGCCAAGGGGGAAAGGATGCTCTCGGCTAAGCCTCACAAGGGGAAAACGAGAACACAACAAGGAGGAAGGGTTTTCTAACACTTAGAAAAATTTAGGATGAAGAAAGTCTTCAAAGAGGGGTATTTATAGTATAAGCCAAGGCCAACCAATGGCCAAGATCAAGCCAAGTGTGGTGCAAGTGTAGGCCAAGATTCACTAAACACAAATATCCTACCAACTCCTCTTTGACCAACAAGGCACCAAAACGTGCCTTGCTAGCCCAATTCGTCCAAGTTGACGATTTCAAGCCACCAATTGGAGGTGCCAAGTGTCGCCTCCCGCTGGTCCAAAATGTTTCGTCTCTCTAAAAATCCGCAAAAATTAGAAATGACATAGCCGGAAATTCCCTACGAAAGTCAGGAAACGCTTTCGCCGAAAACGACTTAATCGTGTTGTGCACAAAGTGAAATTCGCCAAGCCTTAGCTACAAGTTCAAATTTTTCCTACGCACGCCCTCGCACATACTGGAAATACGGTATAACATTCTCCTCCTTAGAAACATTCGCCCCAATGTTCCTTCTAAGTCTCAAAACAAACGCGCGCCAGTATAGTCTTCACTACTATACTTACGAGAACCAACCTGCCACATCTGGCCACAGAAACACCCACGCAAAATACTTACATCCAAGTCCACGAGGAAACACCTCTAACATCACCACAAAACACTTCCCACCGGGGTCTAAAATATACTTCCTTCGCACCTTCTCTTTTCAAAAGAAATGATCACATCTATGCTCGCCATAAATGCTCGCTTCTCTCTTTACTCGTCAGATACCACTTTTGTCACTTTGTCGCGAGCCTTGCCCGACGACCCAACAAATGTTACCGGCTGCTTGCGATCCTCGAGGATGTCGTACACTCTCGCATAACACGAACTCTTTCTCATAATCGACATCGCTTCGCTTCAAAACTCGGGCTACTATCTCTAACGTGGTCATCATTAAGGAACACTGGATGGATCTCCGATACTTTTCCCGATCATAACAATACGAAAGACCGACGCATGCCTCCTAAGTCGGACGGTCAAAAGCTAACATATAGGCAACCCGCCTATTCTTCACATGAACTCGTGCGGCCCAAAGTAACTCGGGCTAAGTTCCTCTCAGATTCCAAACTCGTCACACCCAACCCGGTGGTACCTTCGAAGACCGACCAACTCAACTCTAGCGTCGCCGCCGATTATCCGCACAATTCCTCCGAGCCGCCGTAACTTCTTCTAGACAAGCCAGACTATCCACACCACTGGAACAAGCCTGAACCAACTAACTGAACCTTGCCAACATCGAACCAATCGACCGGCAATTTACACTTCCGCCCCTACAAGGCTTCACAAAGCGATATCCGAACACTGAAATGGTAGCTTAAACACTTCCTCCACAGGAGACAACAATCCCCCACGACTACCTCTGAAATCCACGCACTGGCCCGAGGGCGAATGCGATTCTGAGACTCACCTGAGTTCTTAACCCTGCCTGGTAAACTTTTAGAAGACGAAAAAAAAAAAAAAATAGCCACAACCTGGGCTTCACTGTCTGACATAAGGTGAAGGTAGGCACCCCGTGCAGCCTTTCAACCCTTCAGATAACTCAACACAGCCGAGTAAACGGTCCCGAACGAAGAACACGATGGGCTGCCCCCATCGACCCGACCACCGGTCGAACGCGTCCATGAACTCGTACGCTGGTCAACTAAACTTGGGCCTAACACCCTCACAACCCTAACACAAGGCGGGACCACCCCAACCAGACCCCACCACCAAAACTACCGCGGGTTGACCCGCAACGTGGCCTCAACCCGACCCGGCAACGCGCATCATACTAGCTCCCCGAACCGGAACAATCTCAATAATCACGTTACGAAAACCTAGCGGTCTTCTTAGCTCAACTACCCTCTTTCATTTCACACTACTTAGGGACCTATCCCAAACGTAGCTCACGTGCACTATGCACTCCAATAAGGATCAAACACAACACTACACCTTTACATCGAGATGGCCTTACCTCTAAGGTCTCTACGTATAAAGCTCTAAGGCTCACACTTTCTATCCCCAAAATCTTACTCTGCTAAACAACCATGATTTCAAATCACAACTAACACACCGCTATCGTAACATAGCACCTAAGGTATACTCACCTTATCACCTATACAAAACTCTAGAGGTTAAGGATAGATCTATGTTCATCGCTTCACTCCCTTAGTCGCTCTAATCAAACCCGCCTGCAGGCGCATAGCTGGGAGATGACGAACTACCCACCGATCCTCAAGGCTAAGTCCTCCCGCAAGGACACTCTTTCGACAAATGCACTTCGACGGTCATAGGTACAACACGCACCAACTAAAAGACGACATTCCCGACGACGCCCGCCACATTGTGAACACCGAAAAAGCGAATCCGGATGGCCGGAACCTACGTATCCGCGGAACCTAAGTTCCGAGCTCGACCAACTCCCGCATACCGAACGCCCCGAAATTCGTGGAGGACCTCGCCAGACCGTGGATGTGCATAATCTAATCACGCGAGGCGACTCGCCTTAAAAGTTACTAAAGCGACCTTGCTGCTCGCCCTCTTCTCGTGTCCTTCGTTAACTGCCGATCTCTACACGCCTCGGCCACGCGCATAAGCCCGCATACGTGCCATGCTCAAGCCTAATCAAGAATTACTCTTGCACAACCTCTTTTAGATAGTCCTCAAGACTCGCGGACATCGGTATACTCTCGTAGCCAAATCTATAGCTAGTAAATGGTCGCTTTGCAATCTAAATTCTCTGCTCTGGCCGTGGAACCAAGGTTCATATATCATGGCCGCAGCAGGATCGCCGCCGCGTGCTAAACTCTCGGGGCTAGCGACGCCGCAGAAATCCCCGAATGAAGCACTACCCTAGGTAAAGATTGGGCCTGTGCCCTCGCAACCCTCTGAACTCTACTCGCAGCTCCCTCGGCTGCCTTGCCCTCCTGGGCCCGGGTCGCCCTACGCGGAGGCATAACGATAGGGGAAAGAATTTCGTCAGAGGGTCCAACTTACAACACAGCTCTAAGGCACGATCTCAGAGTGAGAAGAATAGAAACCAATCCTAAATATCCTATAGCCTCTCGACATTGGTGTGGTGCACAACACACCGATAATCAAGACTTCATCGATACGCTCGTAGACACTTTCCGAGGATTAATCGCTTCGATACCACTTTTGTCACGACCAACCTGCCCGTGATCGTGCCTTACCCCGCACCCTAGTGAGACAACATCAGAGTAATCAGCGGAACATAACACAACAACATGAAATAACAAGAAGCGTACAACAGCTATCTTTAGAAAACTTGCCTTTCGGCATAAATAATAATAACAACTCTTTCAAAATGAATAGTTTAATCCTTTCTTTACAAACCCTGCCCACAACAAGATTGACTGCACTTCTAAGAAATGATACGACAACAATGGCGGGACGTGGCCCCGCCAAACCCCGAATGTAAACACTTACGACGCAGGACTATACCACCGATAAGCCTCCGAGAAACGAGCTTCCCAAACGCCAAATCGTGACCGAGAGCTAGGATCAACGATCGTGTACCTCAACTGCGGCATGAACGCACCCGGGCGAGGTCAAGACAACAAACCGAGTATGTGAAATCAAAATACATATCGTAAATGAAATCATAGCGGTCATATAAAGCGGGAGACATGTATGATAGCCAAACTACAGATTTACAACAAAGCAAGCCATGTCGTGGACTCACGCCTCAAGTCATCACTCAAGTATAACAACGGGTCTCGTGCCCACAACATCAATCATGCCCGTGGAATACCTTCTCACCGCCAGCCTATGATATAAAAGCACCAAGGAACACACATGAACACCGTGTCCTACCGTGTCATCATAAAACAGACGGTAAGTAAAGGCATAGCCGACTACTAAAAACCCACAGCATCAACAAGGTCGCGAATCAGATCATAAGATCTGCTCTGCACCGTCGCATGATCAAAGCCGCCACTTGCCCGCAGATCAATGTACGCGTCTAACCTCGAACTCCCGCACCCGCATAGGCCAATCTCATCGCCCGCATGAGGCATTCCCGCATCGAGGGTAGCTACTCCCAAGATCGCCCCGACTTCGCAGCCGCACGGCCACAAGGACCGCATGCCCACAAAGGACGACACTAACCCGAACTCTCAGAGTTCCGCAAGATGCCCGGGACTGCATGAGGTATTCTCAATCATAGTCCATCGACCCGCCCGAGTCTACCCCGCATCGGAGGCGCTTAACCCCTAATCATCTCAAGAGATGAATGCCACAATACTATCATAACGACCGATAGTTAATAAGCACAATCAAGGAAACCCTTCACACAAACATCACAAGATACTAACACACGTAGCATCCCAACACGCTTACTTATCAACGCAATCAAGAAAGTATTACTGTGCTATCACAAACCAATACAATCAAGTTGTTCACACAAGGTACCTTCTACTATATGATTAACAAAATCGGGTTTTTATCCCCAAAGTACTTCACACATTAACTCTTTAAAAGATATCGTTACTTTCACAATGTCACACAATACCGTAGTATAAAATAGAGTGACTATCCTTTTAAAGTAAATCAATTACTTCTCTTGGTAAAATCAAGTAGCAACATTCTTTTCCAATGATCTAGTTTGCCTCATTTCCAATGTTCATGTTTCGCATTTTAGAAAGGTTTCGGAGTGCCTAGTCTTATTCATTTGAGAATATAATTCTCCTTAAAACTATCCGAGAAACATAAGTCTTATATGAGTAGGATATTCTTGTTTATAACAATCTTATTACGTAAATGCATGATCTAGAAATATCATTTTGTCTCATCTTAGCTTCTATGCAGATGGAAGTTTCATCGGTTTTAATAATACTTAATTAGTCAAAACATTTCCTTTATTAACGCCGCAGTTGGTTTGTCGATACACATTCTGATTTCCAAATCAAGAAACATTCTTAAGCCGTTATACCTAACTTCCCATAAAGCTAGTATAACTCTTAAGTTTTTCAAAACTAAGTATTACTTCTTCTTTCAAAATGATTCAAAAATCTTTTGAAATACTTCAAGTTCTTTATTAACACATAACAAGCCGCTTATAGTTCAAATCAAGACTTTAAAACCACATGTATTTTCTTACCAACATAAAGTCGTTATAACCAACTTCCCATAAAGTCGTTATAACACTTTATGTTTTAAACCAATCACATACATTTAGCACGTGACGCTCACCGCACTACATAGTTCACACATATCATGCTAGAACAGATAAGAAGAGGTTCACATACCTCGCGACGATTATCGACTAAAAGCAAAACGCTCCAGTACCTCAACTGTCGGCTACTCCTTCGTCATTAGATTACGTCACACGTAGCACTTCAACCTACAAGGCCACAAGGTGCTTATTAAAATCTAGATCTTAACGTAGAACATTCTACGTAAATTTGCAAAGACTCTCCCACACAACAGAAATCTCTTCCTTTATCGAGGTCGCTACCAAGCCAACCGGGTTATACATCTAACCCGAACGGTACAATTCTACTCCACGCAATTCTACACAAGTCATCAGAATACACCCTATGTAATTACAGCTCATTGGCTTCTTTATTCTTCAGCTTAAGTCAAAAGACATTGCTAACTAACTACGTTCATTTCTATATATAGTATACTTCAACTATATATTCTAACAACACGTAATATCCAATTTCAATAGGGACAAGATAATTACCTCGATAAGCCCATAATTATCCGAGTTAAAAGTCGATCTTAGCAATGTTTCGCTCCTACTCCGGTGCTCCAACCCGCTCCAAACAACCCTTAGAAGTTCTACTCAACTTCTTTAATAATACTCCAACCAACTATGGAGATTTTCCTGTGGTTTCGTTTAGTGATCAAGGAAGGTATAATAGTATTTCCGGTTTTTCAGATAGGTATAACCTTAGAATACTACAAGGTATACTGCTAAGGTAATTTGGGCATTATAACAATACTTTGAGAGTATTTCTATACCACAAGTAGTATACCTCACTACCCCACTGAGGGGTACTCTCGCCAAGGAAAGGATGCTCGGCTAAGCCTCACAAAGTGGGGAAAACGAGAACACAACAAGTGAGGGAAGGGTTTTCTAACACTTAGAAAATTTAGGATGAAGAAAGTCTTCAAAGAGGGGTATTTATAGTATAAGCCAAGGCCAACCAATGGCCAAGATCAAGCCAAGTGTGGTGCAAGTGTAGGCCAAGATTCACTAAACACAAATATCCTACTAACTCCTTTTTGACCAACAAGGCACCAAAACGTGCCTTGCTAGCCCAATTGGCCCAAGTTGACGATTTCAAGCCACCAATTGGAGGTGCCAAGTGTCGCCTCCCGTTGGTCCAAAATGTTTCGCCTCTGAAAATCCGCAAAAATTAGAAATGACATAGCCGGAAATTCCCCTACGAAAGCTGTGGAAACGTTTCGTCGAAAAACGACTCTAATCGGGTGTTGTGCACAAAGTGAAATTCGGCCAAGCCTTAGCTACAAGTTCAAATTTTTCCTACGTACGTCCTCGCGTACATACTCTGGAAATACGGGGTATAACACACGTAGTATCATAATATGTTTATCAAACCAACTTACCATACCTTCAGACAATATTTCAAGCATTTGGTAAACAAATGATAAAAACTGTTTTCTTATCTTTCTTAAGTCGTTATACCTAACTTCCCTTAAAGCTAGTATCACACTTAAGCTTTTTATATTAAAAGAAACAAGTATTACATTTCTTCCAAAAATGATTCATATCTTTTTTGAAACATTCAAGATTCTTATTATTTAGAACTCAAGTCCAAAGACATCAAAGTGAAGTCAAGTTCAGTTTAATACACGTACGTCTACCGTACTATATATATTTCGAAAATATCATGCTCAAGGGATAGGAAGAATCACATACCTCCTCGGCTAAACTCACTTGCCAAGTCGGATATGTCGCGTGCAAAGTGTCAACCTCAATACTAGCCCAACAATATCCAAGATTTTAAAGTCGTTCCAAAGCAAGTCTTAGCTCCAAACCTTTGTGTTTTAGCTCCAATTTCTTGTGTTCCAACTCACCATAGTTTACCCTTAGAAGTTCCAACCAACTTCTATTCAAGAATTTGACTCCAAAAGGTGAAGAACACTTAGTCTTCAAAACTGTCCAGTTTCGGTTTTGGTGGTGCTTTAGAGGCTATGGGTGTGAAAATCTTATCTAACTCTTGGTTGGTAATCTTCCTAACATACTAAGGAAGAACACTTATAAGTTTAAGAGTTTTTGGACAACTTTAGGTAGGGGAGGGGGCTGTTTAGACGAGAGCAACAAGGGATGGAGGGAGAGGAAAATATTTTCCAAGACTTGTAATGTTTTAGTTTGGATGATTTCATCTACTTAGGGGGTTTATATAGCACAACCAAGGGATGGGATTAACACAAGTGTAAAGTAGAGATTAATTGTGTAAGAGCCTTCCCACACTCCAATTTTCGTCCAACACCATGCCAACTAGGCAAGATTTGTTGGTCACTTGCCTTGCCAACTTGTCCATCCATTTTCGTCCACTTGGCCCAATCCATGGGTGACACTTGTCGCCCTCCTATAGGTCCAAAATATTTTATCTCTCAGAAAAATTCCATAGTCGTAAAAAATATCGAAAACGTAAGTTTTCTTCACAAGGTTCGAAATAACTTTCGTCGGAAAACAATTCTATCATTCTTACCCTATTTCGGGCATATACATTCGTACGTACGTCCTCACATACGTACTCCGGAACCACGGGGCATAACATTCTCCCCCCCTTAGAAACATTCGTCCCGAATGTTCCTTCAAGATTCAACAACTTGGATACGACATAGTCCCCCATAATTCGAACAATTTACAAAATGCCACATATGGCCATAACAGAATGCCTAAGTACATATGAAAATTTAAATTAACCGGTATGAAAGTGAGTTACATCGAGGTGTGGGGAATAGGTGGGGATACTTCTGCCTCATGTCCTCCTCTGCTTCCCATGTCATCTCCTCTCTGTTTTCGTTCCGCCATAAGACTTTGACGGAAGCTACATCCTTTGTCCGCAGTCGCCTAACCTGACGATCAAGTATCGCTATGGGAATCTCCTCATACGATAACTCCTCTGTCACCTGGACATCATCAACCGGGTGCACTCTAGGCGAATCTCCGATACATCTCCTCAGCATAGAAACAGGAAAAACTGGATGTACTGCCTCCAGATCGGACGGCAGATCCAACTCATAGGCAACCTTGCCTACTCTACGGACAATCTGATAAGGCCCAATGTACCTTGGGCTGAGCTTCCCTTTCTTGCCAAACCTCATCACACCCTTCATGGGTGATACCTTCAGAAAAACCCAATCAGCAACCTCAAACTCCAAATGTCGACGCCGATGATCTGCCTACGACTTCGCCGACTCGAGTTAATAATCGCTTCCCGGATAAGCTTAACCTTATCCATCGTCCTGAACCAAGTCCGACCGACTAATCAGATTTCACCCACATCAAACCAGCCTATCGGTGACCTGCACTTCCTCTCATATAAGGCCTCGTAAGGCGTCATCTGGATACTGGAGTGGTAGCTGTTGTTATACGCAAACTCTACCAGTGGCAAATGATCCTCCCAGCTACCTCTGAAGTCAATAACAGGGCTCGCAAAGATATCCTCGTGTTCGGATAGTACGCTCGCTTGTCTGCGGTCAGGGATGGAATGCGATCGAGGCTCACCAAGGCCCCTAATCCCTTCCGAAAGACCTCCGAAGTTAGCCATAACCGGGCTCTCGGTCAGATATGATAGATATAGGGACCCCATGCGCCTCACGATCTCTGATGTAAAGTCCGGCGTAATCCTCGTGAAAAAGTCTTCCTGACGGGAAGAAAGTGGGCTGATTTTGTCAGCCTGTCGACGATAACCCAGATAGAATCATGCTTCCTCTGAGTGCGAGGTAATCCTGTAATGAAGTCCATGTTGATCGCCTCCCACTTCCATGTCGGAATTTCTATGGCCTGCACCAACCCACTGTGCCTCGGTGCTCTACCTTGACTGCGACAACTCGGGCACTGAGCAACAAATTCTGCAACGTCTCTCTGCAGGTCGTCCCACCAATACATAGATTTGAGGTCGTGGTACATCTTTGTCGACCCCGGATGGATAGAGTAACGCGCGCTGTGCTTCCCTAGAACCTCCGGCCAAGTCCTGCAATATCTGGAACACACTACCTGCCCTCAAACCTTAGCACCCCATCAGGTGCTATCTCAAAAGGACCATTCCCCTCACGAAGAGCCGTATCACGATACCGTGTCATAACCGGATCCTCATACTGTCGTCTCTTCACCTCCTCGATGATGGACGACTCGGCAACCTCTCGAACCCGAACTCTGCTATCATCAGAATCAATCAATCGGACTCCTAGGCTCGCTAGCCGATGTAACTCGCGGACCATAACCCTCCTATCTGGCTGAACATCTGACAGACTACCCATTGACCTACGACTAAGGGCATCTGCCACTACATTGGCCTTTCCCGGGTGGTATAAAATATCGACATCATAATCCTTGAGTAGCTCTAACCACCGTCTCTGTCGCAAGTTCAGCTCCCTCTGGCTGAAGATATACTGGAGGCTCTTGTGGTCGGTGTAAATGTCCACGTGAACTCCATACAAATAATGTCTCCAGATCTTCAAGGCGTGAATTACTGCTGCCAACTCTAAGTCATATGCGGGTAGTTCTTCTCATGCTTCGAGCCGTCGAGATGCGTAAGCTATAACCTTGCCCTGCTGCATCAACACACATCCAAGCCCGATGCCGACGCTGTCATGACCCGAACCCGGGCCCGTGACTGGTGCCTTACCCGGGCACCCAAGTAGACATACATCAGAGTAATCAGCGGAATATAAAACAAGACATAAAATAATATGAATGAGAAACAGCTTATTCGAGAAAAATTGCCTTTCGCTTATATATAACTTGAACCCAACAGTTACATCCCTTTACAAACTTCCGCCTACAATAGTACTACACTCTAAGAATGATATAACAACAATGGCGGACAGTGGCCCGCCATACCCCGAATGTAAGTACCTACAACGCAGGACTATACCACTGATAAGCCTCCGAGAAACGGAGCTTCCCAAACGCCGAATCGTGACCCTAAGAGCGAGGATCAACAATCGTGTACCTCTACTGCGGCATGAACGCACTCCGGGCGAGGTCAAGACAAGCTACAGTATGTGAAATCGAAAATACCGTAAATGAAATCATAGTAGTCTATATAAAGCGGGAGACATGTATGATAACCAAACTACGATTCACAATAAATAGCGATCATGTCAAGTCAGGGACTCACGCCCTCAAGGTCATCACTCAAATATAACTATGGGTCTCACGCCCACAACATCAATCATGCCCGTGGAATACCTTCCTCACTGCCGGCAGTCTATGATATAAAAGCACCAAGGAATACACATGAACACCAGGTCCCACCTTTGTCATAATAAAATCGTACGGGGTAAGTACGAAGGCGTAGCCGACTACTAAAACCCACAGTACCAACAAGGTCATAAACTGTACCACGAGGTCTTTCTAGATCGCCACATGATTGAAGATGGCCACTCGCCCGCAGTATCAAATGTGCGCGTCTAGTCCTGGAACTTCCCGCAGCTCCACATAGGCCACACACATAGGCCCGCATGAGGTATTCCCCGCATCGAGGGTAGCTACTCCCCGAAATCGTCCTAGACTCGCAGTCCGCATGGCCACATAGACCGCATGGCCATATAGACCGCACACTAACACGAACTCAGAGCCGCATAGGTCCCCGACCCGCATGAGGTATTCTCGAATCATAGTCCTGCATCGCCGAGGTATACCCCGCATCGGAGGCGCTTAACCCCGTGATCATGTCAAGAGGTGAGTGGTACAATACTATCATAACGGCTTATCGTTAAACAACATAAGCACAATCGAAACCCTTTACACAAACATCACAAGATACTAACACACGTAGCATCCTAACATGTTTACTTATCAAATCAACAAGAAAGTATTACAAGGCTATCACAAACCAACACAATCAAGTTATTCACACAAGGTACTTTCTACTTTATGTTAACAAGTTTGGGTTTTAATCCCCAAAGTACTTCATACATTAACTCTTTAAAAGATCCGTTTCTTTCACAAAAGTCACACAATACCCGTAGTATAAAAATAGAGTGACTATCTTTTTAAGTAAACCAAAACACTTCCCTTTGTAAAATCAAGTAACAACATTATTTTCCAAACGTTCAAGTTTGCCTAATTTCAAATGCTCAAGTTTCTCATTTTCGAAAAGTTTCGTAGTTCATAGTTTTAATCACTTAATAATATAATTCTCCTTTAAAACAATTTGAGAAACATATGCCTTATGTGTGAGTAGGTTATTCTTGTTTATAACAATCTTATTAAAGCAGCCATGATCTAGGAAATGTAATATCATTTTGTCTCATCTTAGCTTCTATGCAGATGGAGGTTTCTACTGGTTTTAATAATACTTAATTAGTCAATACATTTCTCTTTATTAGCGCTGCAGTGGTTTGTTCGATACTTATTCTCATTTCCAAATCAATACAAGGCGTTTATAAACAATTAAGTAAACTGCCTTTTATCTCTCTTAAGTCGTTATACCTAACTTCCCATAAAGCTAGTATAACTCTTAAGCTTTTAAAACCAAGTATTACTCTTCTTTCAAAAACGGTTCTTAATTCTTTTGAAATACTTCAAGATTCTTATTATTTAGACTCAAGTCAAAAGACATCGTAGTAAAACCACGTTCAGTTAACACACGTACGTCTACCGTACTATATATATTCTTTTAAAATATCATGCTCAAGAGGATAGGAAGAATCACATACCTCGCGACGATTATCGACAATTAGCAAAACGCTCCACGGCTATAACCCGGCTAGCCTTGTCCATCATTCAAGTAGAACATGCTACTCGCAGAACATTCAACCTATAAAGGCCATATACGTCTATCAACGTCTAGACTACTCTGTAGAATATTCTAAGCAGTAGGTTCTCTATTTTACGGAAATCGGGCAGCACTTCCCTACCCGTTAAGCTACACAAGTTCATCAGAAATACACCCATGTAAGTCTGATTTAATTCTTCTTCTTTAATATTCTTCTGATGTGATTTCAGTTCAATTCTCTTCTGTAATATCCTTCTATTACAGTTCAATTCTCTTCTGTAATATCCTTCTATGTATCTTATATACATTTCTATACTACTACTGTATGTAATTTCCAATTACAATATAAGGACAAGAGTATTTACCTCGATAAGCCCAAAATTATCCAAGTTTAAATGTCGATCCTGAGCAACGCTTAGCTCCTACTCAGGTGCTCCAACCCGCTCCAAACAACCCTTAGAAGTTCTACGCAACTTCTTCTTAATACTTCAACCACTATGAAGATTTTCCTTAGGGTTTCGTTTGTGATCAAGGGAAGTATAATAGTATTTCGGCTTTTAGTATAGGTAACCTTGGAATACTACAAGGTATTTGGGCTAAGGTATTTTGGAGTAGTAACAATACATGGAGAATACTTTTCTACTGTGTGGGTATTTTTACGAGACAACACTCAAAGAACGCAATGATTTAAGTTTTTGTTGTTCAATCAAGACCGTAATTATGAGAAAACAAATGTTCGGTGCTCAAAATAGATAGAAGAAAAAAGATAGGAATGAAGAAAGAAGTTTTTCAAAACAACCGTCCAGTCACAGTCGCTTCCGGAGAAAGAAGTTTTTCAAAACTGAAGTTGATAAAGTCGTATTTTCGTTCGACTTTGTCACAAGAAATGTTGAATGGATTAGCTATGATATCAATTGAGAATGAAATGCTAGTGAATTCCAATTTTGAAATCTTGATAATGATTTTGCTAGCAAAAAGGCGAGAAGGATAATGTTTCAATAGCAATGCTCGTATACTCAGCAGGTAATATTCTTGTTACTTAGCTATACAATTTTGAATAAAGTTGCAACCTCTATTTTTGTTATATTAGGTTAATAATCATGTTTTTTTATTCATGTGTTTAAGTAAGTCTAGCTACTTGTTAACTATTTTTTGTGGGGGGCAAAAAAATTTGTGATGGCTTAGGGCATCCCAAATCTCAGGGTCGGCCCTGCAACTGATTTCACTAATTTACTGACGGATCTTACTGTTGGATAGTTGATGATCTACGGGGAATAGTAAACTACTATTACAAGTGCTTTGAAAGGATAAACTACTATGAATTACAATAGCAATAAACTTGATGCCAAACTGGAGTTGTGGCAACAATAATCTTTTGTGGTATTGATCTTCGTCCTTGAATGCGTTTTGAATATTTGTCTTTGTTTCAAATGCATCAAGCTCCCTGAATCTTGTTAATCCTGAAAATAAGAGACACTAAAACAAGGGTGCTGAGTCGAGTGATATTCACTCTTTCCTTAAAATAATATTGCGCGTATATATGCTTTGTACGAGTGATTTACAACTTGTATCTCAATATAAAATAACAAGCTATCACTTGTGCAAAGCAAACACTCGTGATTCTGACGAAGAAAACAAATAGGAAACGATTGCTGAAGAATGGAAAAGAAGAACTTGTCTTTTGCTCACTGTTTTGATGTTCTATGTGTGTTCTCAAATATGAAAATAAGGTGTGATTAAATAGTGTTTTAGGAGGAGGTGAGGTGTTAAAAGTCCATTAAGAAGTTATTTAAGAGGCCAATTAATAGGTATAATCAGTCAAGAAACGTTCTGAACATTAAGAGATAAGTCCAAAACGTTTCGGGTGAATTTAACCATCCAACTATTGCCTGGCGGGTGGGCCTAGTAGCGAACCCAAGCACACCTAGGTCCTCCATCCTTCAAACATATGGGTTACCCCTTGGAGTCTCAATCCCTTATTTAGTTTTGAGGCTTACATTATGAACAATTCTTTCTTTTCCCACTGATGTGGTAGATTTGTCTCACACCACTCTTTCATGTCTCAAACACCTTACTTTGCGGACCAATATCTCTTTCATTTCTCAATGAAATTTAACGATCATTTTTCCTATGGTCATCTACTCACTTATTAGATTATGCACGTGTGAAGAACCAAGGTCTCCAACATGCGTAACCATGATGTTTAAGTCATTGCGAACCCAACCTCCACCAAAGGCAAATTTCTAACAATCCCCTCTTGGAAGAGATTTTGGCGCACACATAAGGTGCCTTCTTTCAGCAATCTTTCAGTGGAAAGATATTGCATCTGGATAGGTAGCCGTATATTTGAACCTTCCATAGTAGAATACCATCGGACTTACTTACTGCACGGTGAACGCGATGTCTTGAACCGTTAGTGTTTAATGTAAGCCAAGACAATGATACCAACACAATAACTCCCCTTATTCGTTTTCGTTCTTATCGTTCTGACCATTGTAGCCTTGGATAGCACTTGGGTTCTTAAGTGCGTTCATTTGATTGGCCATGTCCTCGCACTTAAATATGTGTTCTCCTATAAGGTATCCTGATATACCCCACTTCACAAGTGTTAGACACCATTAAAAGTTTTCCCAAATCTAACCTCAACCATTGAGGATCATTACAGGTTTTGGAAACTTAACCTTTACCCACGCTGCAGGTAGCACTTAATGTTTATCACTGGAACAACTTTGGATTCATGTTTCTATGTAGAAATAATTTTCTGAAGTGCTCTTGCTTCCACCGAAGCGCTCAACTGAACCTTTACGACTTAATTTTCCGATTGAACCTAATTCCTAGAATATTCAGTCAGTAAGGTTGGGTGTCCGCGGTATCGGTTCTTAGTGATTGGGTTTTAAGCTCATTCCCCTAGACAGCCAGAAATCTTGATCTGTGGGTATCCCTTTTGTCAATGGGTCTTCTTTATTCTCCTTTGATTAGTAATCAAAGAAGTGTCACCCGTGAAGATCAATTGTCATACGGTCTTATGTCTGCGACATATATGTCCAGACGCCGTCATTCATGTCCTTACAGTGTATAACTGACGTAGGCACAAGCTACTTCTAGTAAGGGACATCCTCTAAGAGGTCGTGAAGTTACTCAACTTCTCATCATGCTTTGTAAAAAGCGATAAACTCCGATTTCAACATGAATTGTCCGATGTAAGTTTTGCTTAGAGGATTTTCCTAAGACACACCATGCACATCCACTTGTGGCTTTGGTGTTCTTCAGGTTTGATATTCAGTTTGCATCACTGTGTTCTCCCAGAACCGCTGGACATCCAGAATACCATAATTCATAGATAAATGAATAATTATGATGTCATCATATCCGATTTAACGCCTTCTGTCGATCATTTCCAGAATCACGAGTGAACCTTAGTTCAACTAATCTTCTTTTATGAACTGATACCAGGTCAATTGTAGTATGACCTAAGCATATCCCTCCTGGCATATGGGTGCACCATGATTTCAATTAACTCTATAATTCATATCCATTGGTGACTTCAATTAGACTGTCCAACTCATCACATATGAGTTGGAATTAGACCAGTCCGTTAGATGTCTTAAGAGTTCTAATTCCTAAGATATCATTTGTAATACCCGTATCCTTTCATGTTGAAACATATATTTGAGGAGAAACCCTTCGATAGTAGAGTATGATCAAATGTTCTGTGTCAATGCTTTGGGGCATGTTTCAGCCCGCACAGATATTTGACAAGCCTACATATTTCTTCTCTTTCCTGGAACCTCAAACCCCTCGGGTTGTTCCGTGTTACTTTCTTCTTCCACTTTCGGACTTTTGGTTTTCCCACTGTTGGCTTTCTAACTTCAGAATCAATATTTCTGTAGTCAGATTCATTATTTCTGTTTTATCTGAAACTTCCAAGACTAAAATGTAAACAACATTTTAGAGACCAAAGTGGAAGTTCAGGAAGAATCCCAACAGTCATCAAAACTAACTCTCCGATTAGGAAGGTTGTCTCAACATCCATGTCACGCAGGACTGCGGTGGCCCTGGATGTTAAGTTTCTCACATATGAACACATATCCTGGTAGCCGAGGCCTTATACTCGTCAATAGATTCATCTACTTTTTACTCAATTAGAGTATCCACTTTTACAACCCAAAGGTTCTTTTTCCGGAGGAGGATCAATCATCACATAAGTATGGTTCTATCTGACGGAATTTATTTCTCTCTCTATAGCTTCTTTCCAAAGCGATGCTTCTGGAGTTGACAATTCTTTGTTAATTATCCATGGTTTATTCTCAACCATATAAGCTAGATAGCCTGGAACAAGTCTTTGTCCCTTTTTTTGCTCCGGTTTGGTTCAACATCTAGAAACCCTGAGTTCTGTAGATCTGGAATATTAAGTTTCGGATAGACAGCAACTTCCGAGTCCTGTAGATCTAGAATGTCTAGTTTCTTAAAATCAGGCCCTCGCGGGTTCTTGTTAACCTCGACCAATTACTTTTTTTTCCTTCTCAAGGAAGGTTAACTTCAAAGAATTCAACATTCTTTGTCGTCAAGATGCGATAAGCACTACCGTTATTTACAGATTTATGCAATCTACAGTCTTAGGTCCAACTTGATCTGTTTTGGCTTAGGTACTTCAACCCTTGCCACACTACCCTATATCACGACATCTCTATATGATATTATTTCCATGTTTTGCATGGAGGGTTATTCTTATCCTTATGCGGAGTTCTATTGAGAATCACATTAGCGGTAAGGATCGCCTTGCCTTACATATTTTGGGCGTACAGATCTGCACATGGACAACACTGTTAGTCTGAGATGAGTAAGGAACAATCGTTTGATAAATGATGTTTCACATTCTCCCCCATATCCCTACAAATTCCTTAATCTGTAGGCTTTTCCAACTTTTGTTTCGGAAGCGCCGCTGATGCGCGGTAAGATGCACACACTTTGAACGCAAGTGCACGTTATCGTATCAAGTAGTATAGTCTTTGATAAGACCGAATATCTTCCTCTAGGATTAGGGTTCAAGTACCAACTATCTATTTTCTAGTATCTATTTGGCGAATTGATAATTGATTTGGTTGTTTAGAACTAAGAATTATGAAAGCTATTTAGAGTATAAATATTTACTTCAGGAGTGATGAGAATAGGGCTTCTATGTATCCTCACTATCCGCTTATGCTACTTACTAATGCATTACTTATGGTATTCTTCTTTTGGAGAAAGCAGGTTTACGAAATCGCTTTATACTCCCGTTAGGTTATATAAACATTCAACCCAAAGATCGCTCCTTACCTACCTTCGGTGATAAGGGTAACTTTATAGGAGGATTAAGAACAAAAACCTAGTCAATGGCCGTCACGCACAACGCGCAAAATTAGGGTTGTTAAGCCTCTCATCAACGCTACATAAATAATTGAGGTATTTTCATCCCCAATCCAAGAATGTCTACCCAACTTACAAAGATATTCACAATCACCCATTTTCAGAATCTGATTAGAAATCATATAGTGATAATTAGTTGTCAATTAATTACCAAGAATTCAACTCAATTATTGGATAGATCTCACAATAAGAACAATAACCATAAGCATGCATTAATTTATAACATAAGTTTCAAGCAATTCAACATAGAAAGCCCTATAAGAGAATTAGTTCCTAGCCATTGACATGACAAGAACTAATTCCATGTTCATCATACAAAACTGAAATAAAGTAAAGAAAGGGAAAAGAAATTACTAAATTAATGGTATCCAATCTCCAAGCAAAAGTCTTGAGTTGTGCAAGAAGGGGAACCCCCAAAAACTGCCTAGGGTTCTCCTTTTATAGGCTGCAAACCGCCTCCCTCTTTTCCTTCAGGCCTGGCCCAGTTTTTCGTCAAAAGACCTAATTTTTCCGCGTCGGCGCCGCGCATGGGGCCATGCGCCAAGTTCGCAATTGTCGGTGTTTTGGCGCCGATATATTCGCCGTTCGGTAGCCATGCAGATCTTCAGAGCTCTCGGATGTTTAGGCGCCGCGGCCGCATTTGTCGTCGAGGCGCGCGCTGAAGTCTTCGCAGCCTCTCAATGGTGGCGCCGGCCCTCGCTGATCGCAGGAGCGCCACTGTCCGAATTCACTCTTGTTTGTCACTTTCTGCTTTCACTCGCATCTCCTCTTTGCCCTCTTTTGCTTCTTTTCCGCCATTTGGCCATTTTAACCATTTTGACTCAAAAGAAAGAAAAACTATCCTAATACGACACTTATATGTGCAAAATGGGACAAAAGACTAACTAAAACTGACTCAAAAGGTGTATATAAAATACACCGATCAAATACCCCCAAACTTAACCTTTGCTCGCCCTCGAGCAAAGATAGAAAGAAATAAACTAAAAGACTCAAAGAACGAAAAAATAAAAGACTCCCCTGTCATTAATCACTTTTTGCTGCATAAATGTTAACTAGAAAAACATGAAGGTTAGCAGAATAATATGCAGGAACATATAGCATGAAATTTTCAGCACACTAAACACATGAAGCTAAATATTTCGCAAACTCATATTCATCATGCTTAATGGAAGTCAATATACTAAATCATGCATATAAATTCAAGAATTCCTATGGCATGCTTACTTGCTATTCTCCACTAATTCTGGATATGCATAAAAGAGATCTTCAGGACTTTGAGGGTTGTAATGTAGGCTTAGGTAGGGGTTGGTAAAGATAGGCATTTAGGCTCATTTTTCTGTACCATAAGCTCTTTGGCTTTTCAATTTTTTCCTTTTTCTTTTGATTCTTTCCTTCACTTCAATTCTATCCTTCCCCTCTTTTGTTTTGGGAGAGTGAAGTGTAGTATACTAATAGGCACCCCCAAACTTAGGCTTTTGCCTCTTTCTTATTACTTTTCCATTGGGGTGCATCAAACTTGTTCACTCTTTTTGTTTCTTCTTTTTAACACAATGTACTCCACTATTTCATATTTTCACTTATGGCACATTTTGTGGGAATATAGGGTGTCAAAGAAGAAGTTTCAAATTTTAGGCTCAATGGGGCTGACTAGGGATATTTTTAAAGTACGGGATAGAAAAGACTGGTAAGAATTGGCTATCAAAGAAATGCCTGAGTCATCTCCCTAACATGCATATCCTAACTATTTCGCCTCAAATAGCAAGCAATCATAACACATAAGCATTTATCATTTAGCATGCATAACTCAAGCAAGAAACTCCAAATAGACAGATTCTGTGAGTTTTTGGCATATCTAACCTAAGTGTTTAGATAGTTGCTTCAATTCCTTTACATTATTCCACCTTACTTCACTAGGTGTTTCTAGCAACTACAGCATACATGATTTTTGACAGGCAATTATGACTAAAAAAAAGAAAAATTTTTGGTGACTCAAAATAAATATAAAACAACTAAAAAGACTTAAATAAAACATAACATGACACACAAATAAAACACCCCCAAACTTAAATCACATATTGTCCCCAATGTGTGCAAGACCCAAAGAAAATAAAAGAAAAAAGATACTTACAGACTTTGGCTAATATGGTGGTGGTGGCGGCGGATAATGCATCGACCATTGGTTGAACAAGGCACTCAGCTCGTCGATTTGTTGCCTCGTTTCTTGCTGTCCTTGTACTACTGTTTGCAAGGTCTGCATCATCTCCCTCTGATGTTGGGTGTCCGCGGTATCGGTTCTTAGTGATTGGGTTTTAAGCTCATTCCCCTAGACAGCCAGAAATCTTGATCTGTGGGTATCCCTTTTGTCAATGGGTCTTCTTTATTCTCCTTTGATTAGTAATCAAAGAAGTGTCACCCGTGAAGATCAATTGTCATACGGTCTTATGTCTGCGACATATATGTCCAGACGCCGTCATTCATGTCCTTACAGTGTATAACTGACGTAGGCACAAGCTACTTCTAGTAAGGGACATCCTCTAAGAGGTCGTGAAGTTACTCAACTTCTCATCATGCTTTGTAAAAAGCGATAAACTCCGATTTCAACATGAATTGTCCGATGTAAGTTTTGCTTAGAGGATTTTCCTAAGACACACCATGCACATCCACTTGTGGCTTTGGTGTTCTTCAGGTTTGATATTCAGTTTGCATCACTGTGTTCTCCTGAACTTGGACATCCAGAATACCATAATTCATAGATAAATGAATAATTATGATGTCATCATATCCGATTTAACGCCTTCTGTCGATCATTTCCAGAATCACGAGTGAACCTTAGTTCAACTAATCTTCTTTTATGAACTGATACCAGGTCAATTGTAGTATGACCTAAGCATATCCCTCCTGGCATATGGGTGCACCATGATTTCAATTAACTCTATAATTCATATCCATTGGTGACTTCAATTAGACTGTCCAACTCATCACATATGAGTTGGAATTAGACCAGTCCGTTAGATGTCTTAAGAGTTCTAATTCCTAAGATATCATTTGTAATACCCGTATCCTTTCATGTTGAAACATATATTTGAGGAGAAACCCTTCGATAGTAGAGTATGATCAAATGTTCTGTGTCAATGCTTCAGCATGTTTCAGCCCGCACAGATATTTGACAAGCCTACATATTTCTTCTCTTTCCTGGAACCTCAAACCCCTCGGGTTGTTCCGTGTTACTTTCTTCTTCCACTTTCGGACTTTTGGTTTTCCCACTGTTGGCTTTCTAACTTCAGAATCAATATTTCTGTAGTCAGATTCATTATTTCTGTTTTATCTGAAACTTCCAAGACTAAAATGTAAACAACATTTTAGAGACCAAAGTGGAAGTTCAGGAAGAATCCCAACAGTCATCAAAACTAACTCTCCGATTAGGAAGGTTGTCTCAACATCCATGTCACGCAGGACTGCGGTGGCCCTGGATGTTAAGTTTCTCACATATGAACACATATCCTGGTAGCCGAGGCCTTATACTCGTCAATAGATTCATCTACTTTTTACTCAATTAGAGTATCCACTTTTACAACCCAAAGGTTCTTTTTCCGGAGGAGGATCAATCATCACATAAGTATGGTTCTATCGGAATTTATTTCTCTCTCTATAGCTTCTTTCCAAAGCGATGCTTCTGGAGTTGACAATTCTTTGTTAATTATCCATGGTTTATTCTCAACCATATAAGCTAGATAGCCTGGAACAAGTCTTTGTCCCTTTTTTTGCTCCGGTTTGGTTCAACATCTAGAAACCCTGAGTTCTGTAGATCTGGAATATTAAGTTTCGGATAGACAGCAACTTCCGAGTCCTGTAGATCTAGAATGTCTAGTTTCTTAAAATCAGGCCCTCGCGGGTTCTTGTTAACCTCGACCAATTACTTTTTTTTCCTTCTCAAGGAAGGTTAACTTCAAAGAATTCAACATTCTTTGTCGTCAAGATGCGATAAGC
This sequence comes from Przewalskia tangutica, assembly GCA_029844215.1. NCBI lineage: Eukaryota > Viridiplantae > Streptophyta > Magnoliopsida > Solanales > Solanaceae > Przewalskia > Przewalskia tangutica. The sequence continues at coordinate 87,870,284 of CM056729.1, forward strand.
ACTACCGTTATTTACAGATTTATGCAATCTACAGTCTTAGGTCCAACTTGATCTGTTTTGGCTTAGGTACTTCAACCCTTGCCACACTACCCTATATCACGACATCTCTATATGATATTATTTCCATGTTTTGCATGGAGGGTTATTCTTATCCTTATGCGGAGTTCTATTGAGAATCACATTAGCGGTAAGGATCGCCTTGCCTTACATATTTTGGGCGCATGTGATCTGCATAATGGACAACACTGTTAGTCTGAGATGAGTAAGGAACAATCGTTTGATAAATGATGTTTCACATTCTCCCCCATATCCCTACAAATTCCTTAATCTGTAGGCTTTTCCAACTTTTGTTTCGGAAGCGCCGCTGATGCGCGGTAAGATGCACACACTTTGAACGCAAGTGCACGTTATCGTATCAAGTAGTATAGTCTTTGATAAGACCGAATATCTTCCTCTAGGATTAGGGTTCAAGTACCAACTATCTATTTTCTAGTATCTATTTGGCGAATTGATAATTGATTTGGTTGTTTAGAACTAAGAATTATGAAAGCTATTTAGAGTATAAAGATTTACTTCAGGAGTGATGAGAATAGGGCTTCTATGTATCCTCACTATCCGCTTATGCTACTTACTAATGCATTACTTATGGTATTCTTCTTTTGGAGAAAGCAGGTTTACGAAATCGTTTTATACTCCCGTTAGGGTTATATAAACATTCAACCCCAGTATCGTTCCTTACCTACCTTTCGGTGATAAGGGTAACTTTATAGGAGGATTAAGAACAAAAACCTAGTTGACCGTCACGCACAATGCGCAAAATTAGGGTTGTTAAGCCTCTCATCAACGCTACATAAATAATTGAGGTATTTTCATCCCCAATCCAAGAATGTCTACCCAACTTACAGCATATTCACAATCCCCTTTCGAACTGATTAGAAATCATATAGTGATAATTAGTTGTCAATTAATTACCAAGAATTCAACTCAATTATTGGATAGATCTCACAATAAGAACAATAACCATAAGCATGCATTAATTTATAACATAAGTTTCAAGCAATTCAACTTAGAAAGCCCTATAAGAGAATTAGTTCCTAGCCATTGACATGACAAGAACTAATTCCATGTTCATCATACAAACCAAATAAAGTAAAGAAAGGAAAAGAAATTACTAAATTAATGGTATCAATCTCCAAGCAAAAGTCTTGAGTTGTGCAAGAAGGAACCCCAAAACCGCCTAGGTTCTCCTTTTATAGCCGAAACCGCCTCCTCTTTTCTTCCTTGAGCCTGCCATTTTTCAAAAGACCTAATTTTTCCGCGCCAGGCGCCTCGCATGGGCCGCGCGCCGAAGTTCTGCACTGTCGGGTGTTTTGGCGCCGCGCCCGATATTCGCTGTTCGGTAGCCGCGTACATCTTCTGTAGCTCTCGGATGTTTAGGCGCCGCGCCGCATTTGTCGTGCGAGCGCCGCGCCAGTCTTCGCAGCCTCTCAATGGTGGCGCGCCCGCTGATCGCGAGGCGCCGCGGCGCTGGTCTGGAATTCACTCTCGTTTGTCACTTTCTCTGTTTTCAGCTCTGGCATCTCCTCTTTTTCCCTCTTTTTGCTTCTTTTCCGCCATTTGGCCATTTTAACCACTTTGACTCAATAGAAAGAAAAACTATCCTAATACGACACTTATATGTGCAAAATGGGACAAAAGACTAACTAAAACAGACTCAAAAGGTGTATATAAAATACACCGATCAAATACCCCCAAACTTAACCTTTGCTCGCCCTCGAACAAAGATAGAAAGAAATAAACTAAAAGACTCAAAGAACGAAAAATAAAAGACTCCCTGTCATTAATCACTTTTGCTGCATAAATGTTAACTAGAAAAACATGAAGGTTAGCAAATAATATGCAGGAACATATAGCATGAAATTTTCAGCACACTAAACACATGAAGCTAAATATTTCGAAAACTCATATTCATCATGCTTAATGGAAGTCAATATACTAAATCATGCATATAAATTCAAGAATTCCTATGGCATGCTTACTTGCTATTCTCCACTAATTCTGGATATGCATAAAAGAGATCTTCAGGACTTTGAGGGTTGTAATGTAGGCTTAGGTAGGGGTTGGTAAAGATAGGCATTTTAGGCTCATTTTTCTGTACCATAAGCTCTTTGGCTTTTCAATTTTTCCCTTTTTCTTTTGATTCTTTCCTTCACTTCAATTCTATCCTTCCCCTCTTTTGTTTTGGGAGAGTGAAGTGTAGTATACTAATAGGCACCCCCAAACTTAGGCTTTTGCCTCTTTCTTATTACTTTTCCATTGGGGTGCATCAAACTTGTTCACTCTTTTTGTTTCTTCTTTTTAACACAATGTACTCCACTATTTCATATTTTCACTTATGGCACATTTTGTGGGAATATAGGGTGTCAAAGAAGAAGTTTCAAATTTTAGGCTCAATGGGGCTGACTAGGGATATTTTTAAAGTACGGGATAGAAAAGACTGGTAAGAATTGGCTATCAAAGAAATGCCTGAGTCATCTCCCTAACATGCATATCCTAACTATTTCGCCTCAAATAGCAAGCAATCATAACACATAAGCATTTATCATTTAGCATGCATAACTCAAGCAAGAAACTCCAAATAGACAGATTCTGTGAGTTTTTGGCATATCTAACCTAAGTGTTTAGATAGTTGCTTCAATTCCTTTACATTATTCCACCTTACTTCACTAGGTGTTTCTAGCAACTACAGCATACATGATTTTTGACAGGCAATTATGACTAAAAAAAAGAAAAATTTTTGGTGACTCGAAATAAATATAAAACAACTAAAAAGACTTAAATAAAACATAACATGACACACAAATAAAACACCCCCAAACTTAAATCACACATTGTCCCCAATGTGTGCAAGACCCAAAGAAAATAAAAGAAAAAAGATACTTACAGACTTTGGCTAATATGGTGGTGGTGGCGGCGGATAATGCATCGACCATTGGTTGAACAAGGCACTCAGCTCGTCGATTTGTTGCCTCGTTTCTTGCTGTCCTTGTACTACTGTTTGCAAGGTCTGCATCATCTCCCTCTGATGTTGGTACAATTGCCCCATTGTGGGCTCTGAAGGTTCTGCTCTTGTGGTTGGCCGGTGGCTAGGTCCTGCCTCATATTGAGACCCTATTTCAGGCTCATCTTCATCCATGGCGGCCTCTGCTGCTGCTGCTGGTGGTTGTACTCTCCGTCTGGCTGCTGGGGGGCTAGGGTCTGGGAAAGAGTGCACTATCCCATAGGACACCGGCAGTTGGTTTCTTTCATGAGTATCCGTGGGTAGTTGTGGGACCGCACCCATGTGGCATAGACTGGTAATAAGCGAGCCGTGTTCCAATCCACTTGTTGTCACCAACCTGCTGATTTCTTCAATGCTCTGCACTATTTCTTTCCCCGCATCAATTGTCAGCCCCCTCATAATTCCATAAATCAACTTAATCCTATCTTCTGGCACTCTGGTGAAGTGCGTGGATGGAATCACGCGCATCGACGAAATACACCAAGCCTTGGTCGCTTTATGAATTGGCACCGCCGATGCTCTAGATCCATTTCTTCCAATCTCAAAAGCAGCTCCAGGGTAGCTGACGGTGTTTGCAACGGTATCCCAGTTGATGTTGTCGGTGCTCCTAGACCATGTTCTAAAATGGCTCCGATCACCAATTCCTCTTTCAACATCAACCGTCTCCACTTGTGCATTTACAGCTTCTGCTGTCACATACACATAAACTCCCCTTACAAAGCACCCCCTTTCTACTCTCTCTGGAAAGTTCGCATAAAATTCACGCACCATTGTTGTGTTTACTGGTGTTATCTTCGCCGGATTGACAAATCTCTTCCACCCCCTTAGCTCAATCATAGCCCGGAGGGGCTCATAAACGTCTTCCTCTCCATATGATTCCCTTTGGTAATCCATTCCCTTCTCGAATTACTGTCAGTATCAAGCCTTTTGTATCTTTGGAAGGCTTGGTAACTGACAAACCTATTTTCGTCGTATTGTGGGGTTGGGGTGGATGTGGAGCCTCTTCTCTTCCTGGTGGCCATGGTTAAAACAGTTTCTGGCGCTTCTAATTTAGTGGCACAATGTCTCCTACACACTCAACACTAGCAGCGAACACAACACCCAAATTTCAACTTTTCTACTCAATACCCACAACCTCCTTTTCTACTCTTTTCTCCAAACTTCACAATCACTTTTCAGCACCCAAAATACTCCAACTACAATACTTTTCCAAACTACTACCTCCTATGACTTCAGTAAAAGGATTCAAGAACAAAGAAATGGATTACCTTTTTATGAGAGCTTAGTCGTTTCTTGTTTCAATTGGTAGGTTGAGGGTATGGAATGGAGCCGTTGTTTGAGATAGTTGGGGTTTTGAGGAATTTAAGAGTGTAGGTTGTGGTTGGGTTGGATTTGTAGAGGTTTTGTGGGCAAATTTCTGAATTTCGTGGGTTTTGGAGAGGGAAGTTAGGTTTTGAAGTTGGAATTGGGGAAAATCTGATTTTTGGGCGTTTTAAGTTTCTGGATTCCCGCCGTGGCCATACTGCTTTTAGCCATGCGCCAATCATTCGCGCTTCGGGACTTTCTGCGCGCTTCGCATTTGATGCCAGCGCGCCTAAACCGCACATTTTTCCTCGGTTTCAGCATGCCCGCTCTCAGCCATGCGCGCTTAAACTTCAGCACCTCTTCCGAGATTTTGGCGCCGCCATGATCCCCAGCGCGCGCTAAACTCGGCAAACTTTCTGGAATTCTACCGCCGCGGCCCTGCTCCTTGGCGCCGCGACTCTTAAACTTCAAATGCTGTTCGCTTCTTTTAGCCATGCGCATCGGAAGCCACGCTTACCCGCTTTTCTGGAAATCCTTGCTTTTCTTCAGTTTATTTCCCTGTACCTGTCAATCACAGCTCAAACACAAGACCCCAAGACCGTGAGATTGTTCTAGACAAAATGAAATAAACTAAAGACAGAAATTAAAATGACATAATTGAAAAACGTTGGGTTGCCTCCCAACTAGCGCTGTCTTTAACGTCTTTTAGCCGGACGCAAGTTCCTTAGCCTTAATAACCTTGGGGTGGATTAAGCCCCCAACCTATCCATTTCCTCCACATTTGGCGTTTTCTTTTTCTTCTTTTCTTTTTAGCATTATCAGTAATAGGGAGTTCAGGAACACTTACCTCCTTTAGTGGCATTTCAGCAAACCATGCCTGCTTTCTTGGGCTCATCGCTCTTTGGTTGACTTGTAATGGCTCGCATGGGGGTTTGATGGTGCTGATTGCAAAACACCTACTCATGGGTGGTGGTTCGATGACATGTTTAAACACTTTAAACACCATTTCTTCATTCTCCACCCTTAATGTCAACTCCCCTCTTTCAACATCAATCAAAGCTCTTCCCGTTGCTAGGAACGGCCTCCCTAATATGATAGGGATTTCCGCATCTTCTTCCATATCAAGAATGAGGAAATCTGCAGGAAAGAAAAATTTTCCTACCTTCACAATCACGTCCTCAATCTTGCCTCGTGGATGAACCACAGTCATGTCGGCTAGTTGCAGACTCACAGTGGTTGGTTTAGCCTCTCCCAACTCCAATCTTTTGAAGACTGATAAGGGCATCAGATTTATACTCGCCCCTAAATCGCATAGAGCTCTGTTGCACGTCACCCTGCCCACTGTGCACGGTAGTGTAAAGCTTCCAGGATCCTTTAGCTTTGGTGGCAACTTCTTTTGTAAGATAGCACTACACTCTTCTGTTAGTGCTACTATCTCATATTCCGCCAGTTTCCTCTTTTTCCCCAAGATTTCTTTCATGAACTTGAAATAGGACGACATCTGCTCCAAAGCTTCTATAAAAGGTATGTTGATATGCAGCTTCCTGAATACCTCCAAAAATTTGGAAAATTGTTTATCGACCGCCTTCCTTTGTAATCTCTGGGGGAAAGGAATCTTTTCTGTATACTCCTTCTCCGGAGTTTTCTATCACCGGCTAGGTTCACCACCTTCTCTTTTCTAACTCGCTTTCTTCTCAACTCAGGCCGAGGTGGTCGCCGCTCAACCGTCTTCCACTTCTCAACCGCATCGCTTTACACCGCTCCTCGGTTTACCTCTGTATTGCTTGGCAATGTCCCCTGTGGCCTGATGTTTGCCTGCTTTGCTAGCTGTCCTACTTGTGTTTCCAAGTTTCTGAACGAGGATCTAACTTCGCCATAAACCGCTCGGCGCGTTGGCCGCATAACTACTTTCGCATCGTCGCTTTTCTTGCTGAATCGCGTTGAGCCGCTGAGGCCGGGGCTTGAGTGAAGGGCTGTTGATTCGCATCGCTGGTTCGAGCATCGCCCCTATCGATTCTCGCGCCACGATATTGGTTCTGCTGTCGTACGATGCGGTCTGCCGCTCGATATTGATTCTGCTGGCCCTGATCTCATTTCCATGAGAAATTTGGGTGATTCCTCCACCCTGGATTATAAGTGTTAGAGTAGGGGTTGTTCTGCCTCTCGATAATTACCTATCGCTGACACTCACCGCTCCATGGTATATTGTTGGGATCCGCCAAGGACACCTATCAAATGTATGTGGGCCACCACATATCTCACTTTTAGGCATCCATCGCATTTATCGACATCAGTATGTTGCCGCAATCGTTTCGCTGAAGGGCCACTGGGCATTCAAGGCAGCATAGCATCTATCTCGTGGACTCATGATTCTTCTCCCACTTGTCGCCTATCTTCAATGACATGGTTGTTAGTGGCCATATCTTCTAATAACTCACGAGCATCGTGGGCTGTTTTCTCATGAATGCTCCACTGGCCGCTGATCTATGATGGTCCTGGTTGTACTGCTCAGCCCGTTGTAGAAGATGTGGACCAAGTTCCACAACTCAATGCAATGGTGTGGGCACTTTCTTTGTAGATCCTTGAACCTTTCCCAAGCTTCATATAAGGACTCTCCATCAGCTTGGTAGAAGTTGTTCAACTCCTCTCGCTTTTCGCTTACACTGGGAAAGAACTTGGCTAGAAATTTCTGTGCCAGCTCGTGCCATGCGAATATCGAATCGGCTGGCAGGGAATTCAACCATACTTTTGCTCTATCCCTGAGTGAGAAGGGAAAGAGCCTCAACCTGACGACATCATCAGTAACGCCGTTATATCTGAAAGTGGCACATAGCTCCAAGAAATTAGCTATGTGCATATGTGGATCCTCCGATAGCAGTCCTCCGAATTGCACTGTGTGTTGTACCATGCTCAGAATCGCCGGTTTTATTTCGAAATTGTTGGCTCCTATTGTAGGGAGCCTAATGCAAGTCTGTGCTCCATTCACTCTTGGCAGCACATAATCTCCCAAACTTCTTTCTGGCTGGATTTGGACTCTCTCTTCCACGTCTATTGGCGCTTGCCTAGGTATTCCTGGATGGGGATGATTCTCTCTTAACCCTTCTCTCATCCCGTTGTTGTGAGCACCGTCCATTTCTATCAACGTTGCAATTCGCTGATTCTTTCTGTTATGTTTGCAAGCTTTCTCAATTTCTGGATTGAAGGGAACAAGAGTGTCAGCTCCTCTTCTCCTTCGCATAAACTGATTTCCTGAGAAAGATAAAAAACAAACAAAGAATCACGGCACCCTGATTTTTTCGAAAAATAACGAAAAACGTAAAAATTAAAATTAAAAAAAAAAAAAATTAAAGACCAAATTAGAAATTAAAAATAGATAATTTTGATATTGAACTAATGCCTAATCCCCGGCAACGGCGCCAAAAACTTGATGCGCGGTAAGATGCACACACTTTAAACGCAAGTGCACGTTATCGTATCAAGTAGTATAGTCTTTGATAAGACCGAATATCGTCCTCTAGGATTAGGGTTCAAGTACCAACTATCTATTTTCTAGTATCTATTTGGCGAATTAATAATTGATTGTTTGGTTTATAACTAAGAATTATGAAAGATATTTAAATATAAAGAATTACTTCAGATGTGATGAGAATAGGGCTTCTATGTATCCTCACTATCCGCTTATGCTACTTACTAATGCATTACTTATGGTATTCTTCTTTTGGAGAAAGCAGGTTTACGAAATCGTTTTATACTCCCGTTAGGGTTATATAAACACTCAACCCCAGATCGCTCCTTACCTACCTTTCGGTGATAAGGGTAACTTTATAGGAGGATTAAGAACAAAAACCTAGTTGACCGTCACGCACAATGCGCAAAATTAGGGTTGTTAAGCCTCTCATCAACGCTACATAAATAATTGAGGTATTTTCATCCCCAATCCAAGAATGTCTACCCAACTTACAGCATATTCACAATCCCCCCCTTTCGGAATCTGATTAGAAATCATATAGTGATAATTAGTTGTCAATTAATTACCAAGAATTCAACTCAATTATTGGATAGATCTCACAATAAGAACAATAACCATAAGCATGCATTAATTTATAACATAAGTTTCAAGCAATTCAACATAGAAAGCCCTATAAGAGAATTAGTTCCTAGCCATTGACATGACAAGAACTAATTCCATGTTCATCATACAAAAGCAAATAAAGTAAAGAAAGGGAAAAGAAATTACTAAATTAATGGTATCCAATCTCCAAGCAAAAGTCTTGAGTTGTGCAAGAAGGGGAACCCCCAAAAACTGCCTAGGGTTCTCCTTTTATAGGCTGCAAACCGCCTCCCTCTTTCCTTCAGTTCGCCCGATTTTTCAAAAGACCTAATTTTTCATACGGTGCGCGGCCGCAGAGCCATGCGCGGAAGTTCTGCAATCCGTCGGGTGTTTGGCGCCGCCCCGATATCTGCTGTTCGGCAGCCGCGGCGCTGCATCTTCAGTAGCTCTCGGATGTTTAGCGCCGCGCCCCATTCTTTGTCCCGAGTAGCCGCGCACCAGTCTTCGCAGCCTCTCGAATGGTGGCGCCATGCCCGCTGATCGCAGGAGGCCGCTACCTGTCCGAATTCACTCGTTTGCCACTTTCTCTGCTACCGCATCTCCTCTTTGCCCTCTTTTTGCTTCTTTTCCGCCATTTAGCCATTTTAACCACTTTGACTCAATAGAAAGAAAAACTATCCTAATACGACACTTATATGTGCAAAATGGGACAAAAGACTAACTAAAACAGACTCAAAAGGTGTATATAAAATACACCGATCAGCCGCGACTGTTCAGAGAGGCAGGCTACCGAATTCCAAAGAGCCAACTGTGCTTTAAGCGCCACAGCTCTTGGAGGCGCCGTGTCTTCACTACGACTTTTGACCGGGCCATCTTTATTCTAAGCAAAAGATGCAATATGTTGTACCATCATCAATGAAGATCACAACGTACTTGTCTCCTCCTTCTATTTGTACAAACTTCAAATCACCCATGTAGGTGTTACCAAGTTATAGAGGAGCGGTGTGTCTTTCACTATTCCCCATGACTGAATGGAAAGGTGATTTTGCCTCTTCGCCTACCTCATACTCATTTTGAGGGTTTATGTCGTCAAACGACAACAATCTCAACTTAGTTAGTTTTTGAATGACTTTCTATTTAACGTGTCTTAATCTATGATGACATAGACACACGGATTACAAATATATCATTCATTTGGTCACAGTCTTATTGTACCACTCTTAGTTATAATAGACCTATTGGACTAGACTCAAACCATCTTAACCAACAGCGTCCTTGAAACCAAGTTTGGGACATGTATCACCTCTTGTTAGAGTGGTCCCATTCCGTGAAGTTCTTTGAGGACAACCTCCTCAACTTCTTCTGCTTTGAAGGTGGTGTTGCTTCACATGAACTGTTACACCCCGAAATTCCAGGATATATTTATAAGAATGTACGTAAGAACTCAAAAATGTTAAGATTTTAGACTAGTAAAAATTTATCGGAATTATGGAAATGTCGAGAAATGAAATATTGCGACGAACGGGAGGGCGACACGTGTCACCCCCCTTAGTGATCTTGGACGATTTGGACATGGCCAAAATGGTCATTTGATCATTAAAGAGATGACCAAGTCTTGCTAAGGGCTAGAGCTTGACATTGTTGACTAAGTCCAAGGGCCACTTGGCTAGAATCCTTGTGAAACTCATCTAGGCCAACCATTTGTTCTAATCTTAACCCTCCATAATGTTATATATGTATACTAGTAGCAAGACTAACTCCCACACTTAGAAAAAATTTCAAGAAACTTAGAGGCCTTCAAACATGCTCTCGGGTTTGAGGTTTTTAGAAAGGAAAAAAAATTTGTTTGTTGTCCAATATTCCCCATACTTTAAACCAAGGTTCCTAAGGGTATCTCAATAGAAAGATCCCGGAAAAGTGGCGTTTTCGTATTAGTCGCAAGGTGAAAACCTAGTCACTTTCCTAGGTTTGGATTGGAAGTTGAAGGAAGGTTGTTTGTGATCTTCTAAGGGCTTCAAGTGGCGGATTGGAGTGTCAAGGAGAGACTCTAAGTTGCTAGGGAGCGACTTCAGATCTTGAAGTGGATTAAGGCTCGTTAAGGTAACAATCTTGTTCTCTTAAGTATTATAAGATTACATATTGTTATAGCCTTACATTTTAACTAGCATGAAGTATATGTATTGAAGATTGATAAGTGATATGGATTGTAGAAGCCTAATCCGAAATGACATTGTGAGCCATTTGAAATTGAAATACAATTTGGTCGTTAATTAGAAATGTCGCATGTTACATACTTGAAGAGTGTAGTAGTTATAATCGATTGCAGCTTGATATCATGTTATACTAAACAACTTGGATTGAAAAGGAATTGGATAAGAATTTGTATTGGTATCCCTCAAATTGCCGAATTGACATAGTATGTTGGGTTAGTTTGATATTAATTTGTGGGGCGGAATTTTACACGTCTTGTAGGCGTGTAATCCCCTATTTATAACTACATTGTTGAGCCTTAAATGTAGCGTGTTTGGTTATTGAATTCGGGCCTTGAAAAAGGTGGAAAAGTATGTAGAAACAAAGGAAGTGTTGTCCGATTTTCCGTAGAATTTAGTGACTTTGCACTTGGAATATTCTACGTTTGAAGCTAGAAGTTAATAGACGTATTATGGTTATTATAGGTGGACATACTACGTACGGCGTATGGGACTTAGCAAGTGGATTGAACCGAAGAGGTATGTAGAACTTTCTTATCTCTTGAGCATGAGTAGTTGTAAATATATAGTACGGTAGACGTATGAGATTTTGACAATCTAGTCCATTTGATATCCTTGGCTTATTTTAAGAATGTCCAAGTTGGTTGAGTTAGAGACTTAACTCACTTGTTTAAGAATATTAAGGATATCTTAGTTTCTAAAAGTTAAGAGACTTAAAGTATTTTAAAAGTATATGATACTTGGTTTTGAAAGTATAAGTCTCTTGGATATAAAGAAGAATGTATTTGTCTAAAGTATAAAACTAGTATAACGGCTTTATGGGAAGTTGGTTATAATAGCTTTATGGAAAGTTAAAAAGAGTGGTTTACTCTAAGTAATGTAAGTATGATAAATGACTTGAAATAATGAAAGACAAATTGATTTTAAGGCATCAATTGCTTAAGGTTTTAAAAGAAAGAAGTCACTTGATTTAGAAGCCTAAATGTATTTCTAAAAGGTATTGTGACTTGTCTTGAAAAGTAGATTTGACTTGATACTACGGTTATTAGTATCTTGGAAGTTATATGTAAAAGAGTCATTTTAAAAGAATAGAAGTACGTAGTACTTTGGGTTTAATTCCCGGATTTCATAATGACATGTTAGTGCCTTAAGTAAACTAAAATGAGAGTGTTATGAATTAGACTAATAAGAAGTTATGGGGATTTCTTAACTTGCTTATGTTATGTATGTGTAGAGTAGTGCTTACGTTAGGTATGATAAGCGTGAGTGCTTATTTATGTTATGATAAGCCGGTAGTGCTTATGTTACGTATGGTAAGCCGGTAGTGCTTATGTTATGTATGATAGCCGGTTGTGCTAGTTTATGTTATTCTTACGGGGTAAAGCCCCGGGTTACTACTAATTACATCGATTTGCTACCCATGATGCGAGTGCGGCGTTTGTACTCATTGCGGGCCCATCGGGCCTAAGCGGGTGAAATAGTCCTGTGCGGGTGAAATAGTCCTATGCGAGGAATACCTCATACGGGTCCACACGACCTATGCGGGCGGATATAGCCTATGCTAGGAAGTTACCTCATTGCGGGTCCACATGACCTATGCGGGTGAAATAGTCCCAGGAGTAGGATTGCTTAATGACCTACGGGCGGGTGGCCCTACTTTGATCATGAGCCTCCTATTTTTATGCAGTAAAGTATACTTTTATTTACTCTCATTGTTATTAAGGCACAGTGTACTATTAATTGAGTTATCATACATGTCTCCAGCTTTATTTTAGACTTATGATTTCACTACAGTACTTTCAGTTTCACATATTTGGTACTTGTTGTACTGACCCCCTTCGGGGGGCTGCGTTCATGCCGCAGGTAGAGTATACAGGTTGCTGATCCTCACTCTTAGGATCACTGTTCAGCTGTTGAGAAGCTCCATTACTCCGGAGGCTTATCCTTAGTACAGATCTCTGGTATGGTCGGTTGTTGTACATTCAGGGGTATGGCGGGGCCCTGTCCCTCCACATTTGTTATTTTTAGAGGTCTGTAGTTATGTCTTGTGGATTGGGTTGTAAAGAAAAAAATGTACTGTTCTGTTTTTGGATTATGTAAATTGTACGAAAGGTGGCCTCATCGGCTAGCCTGTTGTTATTTATTGTCTAAGTGTTTACTTGTGTTGTGTATATTCCGCTGCTATTATCTGATGTATACCAGCGGGTGCCTGTAGGGAACTCGCGGCCATGTCCGGTGGTCGTGACAAAAGTGGTATCGTGAGCGCTTAGTCTCGGAAAGTGTCTACAGACCGTGTCTAGTAGAGTCTTGATTATCGGTGTGTTGTGCACCACATCTATAATCAGGAGGCTGCAGGACATTTATGATTGGTTTCCATTCTTCTCACTCTGAGATCGTACGATAGAGTTGTGTGGTTAGGGTCATCTCTCCCTAACAAGTTATATTGATTGCAGCTACGAGAAAGGCAGCAGTGACCCAGGAAAGATTATGTGGATTGCGTATCCAGGTTGGTAATATTTGTAGTATAGTTGGTATTATGACATACAACTATACGGATTTATGTATGAGGGTCACCTATGTGTTGCCTAGAATGATTTTAGATTACCAGGAATTGGTAAGGACTAATTAGATATCGAGAAGGTATGAAACAGTTTAATGAACTCCCATCAAGGTTTTACGTACTAATTTGAGATAATTAGGAGATGATGAGCTGTCTGAGAATGTAATGGACCCTTAAGAAGTTATAATTAAGGGACTTAATGGGAGACTATGTTAGTAACTTAAGCTACGTGGTATGCTTAAGGAAATGGTACGGATGAGACCCGTATGGAGTAAGTATGGTTGTTGTGGTCAAGACAACACGATTATGGTATTATGAAAAAATTTTGTACCCGTTTACGGGGGAACTGATAAGGTAGGCTTGGAGCATGGAAATTGCGAGCCTAAAAATATTGATAACCGCCGAGACCTTAGGTATATAGGGATTTCTCGGGTAGTAAAAAGTTAAGTCAGACCAAGGATAAGAGTTAAGTGCGACGCTGAGTCGGGTTGAGGACCTATTAAGGGTTGCCCCATAGCCTAAAATGGAATGGGATCAGTTGGTAGTAGTCCCGATACGTGACAGGGTCACGAGGGTGCAAAGCCCAAGTCTAGTAAATCGTTTTACGGATTCGTGGATGCATTCCACCGGAACCAGGTTGTGAGAGCCGGAAATGGCCTTATATTGTTTAATTTAGTAGCTCCAAGGATTGGAGGCCAGATTTAGTATGGAAGTTATGTACGTATGTTAGTATAAGTTTGGAAGTATGGAAAACGTACGACCAGTGAAAAAGAGAGCAACCAAGTGTAAAGAAATAGAGCCTGAATCCATGAAAACCTTTCGAGGTAACTACACCCGCAGTGGGTGGTAGCCGGCAGTGTATAATAACCGTCGGTGATCGATACGTCGTCACTCAGCAGACCTAGTAGAGTGATACGCATGCACTTGAGGTCATTATGAGTACGGGTTAGTTGGCCTCTTGTTATGCCAACGTTGACTGCAGAGAGAGATTGGTTCGGTACCAGTTTTCTAGTAAACCGGTTATCGAGTGGAAAGGAAGAGAAGTGGTGGTAACCAGTGAATTATCCTTCCTTCTTTGACATAATTGTTTTTAATAAGTCTGTGTGACTTGTTCATTTGTGGTGAATTGAGGCAGAAGGTAAGAGGTACTTGAATTTGAAGGAGTTTATTTTAAGTGCCCTTGGGGGTACTTGGAGTTGGTTTGGTGTGGCGGTCAGGGCCACGACCTTCCGGATAAGTTCAGGATAGCGCGCAAGCAAGAATAAGATAAGTACGAGTGCTGCCTACGGAAAACAGAAGACATCGTTGGTAGGTTTTGAAAATCTATACGATTATAAGATGGTGCTTGATGATTAAGATTTTGATAGGAGGATAAGTTCCCTCCCCCACGTAAAAGGATAGTTTTACGCATTATGGGGTTATGTGTACCCATGTTGTTAGACGAAGGATAGGAGACTGGTAAGGTCTTGATCGCCATGCCATAGGTTCTGCTTTAGATAACCGTGGGAAAAATATTGTGTCAGTAATTGAGAACGACGTTAGGAAATGGTCGAGGAAGTGTCGTAAGGATATAAATGCAGGTTGTACGCATGTATGAAACTGTACGATTATGGATCAAGATAGAAATACTTTTGCTAATAACAAGCATAAGGAAGGGTTATGACCAGAATGATAAAAGAGAATACAACTGTGGTTATGTAAGTTGCACGAGATATGATTACCCCAGACTAGTGTAAAGACCATTAGTAGATGATGGGCAGTAGGAACACCTCGAGGAAATATGGTAACATCTGTAATGACGAGAAAGATAGTAAGAAAATACGGAGGGGTAAGGGACCCCAAGACAACTTGAAATAACTTATAAAGGAAAAACGAGTAGACACTTGAACGATAAGAAATCTTGACATGTCATTGGAGTATGTAATACATTGAATCGAGGTTGAACACCTGACTATAAGCTCTACGAGCTGGGAGAAAATAATCGGGTTGCTACTTGACAAGAGCAAGGAAATCTCCCCCCTAAATTGTGATTGACAGTAAGTCTTAGCCATGAGGCAAGCAAAGGAATCAAGTCTAAGTTTAGTGACCAAGTTTGGTTGCAACATGTCACGACCCGACTTCGGGCCCGTGACTGGTGCCTTACCCCGGGCACCCTAGTGATACAACATCAGAGATAATCAGCGGAAATTAAAACTTAAATAGGAAACAAGATAAAAGAAAACAAAGCAACCAAAGCGGTTGCCTTTTGCATATATACGTAAATTTGAGCAGATACATCCTTTACAACCCCGCCACAACAAAGCATGCACTCTAGATTTTACAACAACTATGACGGGACAGGGCCCCGCCATACCCCTGAATGTACAAGAACTTACAAACTCGGGGAAACATACCAAAAGATAAGCCTCCGGAGAAACGGAGTTTCCCAATACGCTGAACGGTGATCCTAAGAGTGAGGATCAACAACCGATGTACCTTTACTTGCGGCATGAACGCACTCGGGCGAGGTCGATGCAACAGTACCAAGTATGTGAAACGAAAATATCAGAACGAAATCATAATGTCTAAATAAAGCAGAGACATGTATGATAACCAAACTACGATTCCACGACATAAAAGCGATGTTAAAGGGGGACTCACGCCTCAAAGTCATCACTCGAATATAACCAAGGTCTCACGCCCAAAATATCAATCATGCTGCGTCACGTGCCGATGCCCCTAATTCTCCATCGGTGTAGACATGTCCAAGATGCATAACGATATCGGTAATCAACCCTGCCGCATGGCAACATGCCCCTAATTCTTCATCGCGCGTATATGTCCATGTAACAACAATAACAATATATCGTAATCAACCTGCCGCACGCCACATGCCTCGAATTCTTCATCGGTGCAGACATGTCCATGTAACAACAATAACAATATAGGGTAATCAACCTGCGCGTGGCCACATGCCCCGGAATTCTTCATCTGCGACATGTCCATGTAACAACAATAACAATATACCGTGATTAACCCGCAGATGGCCGCGTGCCCCGAAATTCTTCATCTGGTGCATATGTCCATGTAACAATAACAATATACCGCCCTCCATCGAGACGCCAGAGCATAGAATACAACTTTTACACAACAAGGCTATCACAAGCAAGCACAAGCAAATTACCATACTTCAATTCTCTTACAAATATCCATTCTTTCACGAAGTCACCGATACCAACACTCATAGTATCCAAAACAGAGTAACTATTATTTTAAGTAAACCAAAATAATTTCCTTTTAAAGACAAGTAACAACCTTCTTTTCCAAAAGTTCAAGTTTGCCTAATTTCAAATACTCAAGTTTCTTATTTTCAAAGGTTTAGTAGTTCATAGTCTTAATCACTTAATAACATAATTCTCTTTTAAAACAATTTGAGTAACATATGCCTTATGTGTGAGTAGGTTATTCTGTTTATAACAATCTTATTGAAGCATCCATGATCTAGAAAATGTAATATAATTTTGTCTTATCTTAACTTCTATGCAGATGGAGGTTTCTACTGGTTTTTAATAATAATTAATTAGTCAATACATTTTCCTTTATTAACGCCGCGTTGGTTTGTTCGATACTTGTTCTCATTTCCGAAATCAATATAACATTATTACTTTTAAAACCCAATTACCCATTTCTCATTAAAGCGGTTTCACAACTTTTTAACACAACCCAAGTCCTTATTATTTCACATCAAGTCTTTTATCTTTTAAAAACCACAAACCATTTCTTTGCCCACATAAAGTTGTTATAACAAACTTCCCATAAAGCCGTTATAACACTTTATGTTTTAAACCAAACTAAATTCATTTAACACATGCGTCTACCGCATTTACATAGTTCACAACATATCATACTAGAAAAGATAGGAAGAGGTTCACATACCTCGCGACGATTATCGACAATTAGCAAAATGCTCCAAGTACTACAACCTTGCTAGCCTTTTTCCACCCTTCAAGTAATACGCTACTCGTAGTACTTCCACCTATAATGGCCATAAAACGCCTATTAACTTCTAGTTCTCTTCAGAGAATATTTCTACTAAAATTCGCAAACACCTCCCCCGCTATCACATAAATCTTCCTATCAAGGCCCGCTACAAAGTAACAACTCACACCTCGAAAATCGGCCGTGGATCGTGCCTTACCCGGCACCTAAGCGATACATACATCGAGAAAAATCAGCGAACATAAAACATGAGTCATTATACAAGAGATATAATAAATAAACAAAGCAACCAAAACGGTTGCCTCAGATATACATAAAACACGAGCAGTTTAATCCTTTTACAACCCCGCCACAACAAGATTACATGCACTTAAGATATACATGACTATGACGGACAGTGGCCGCCATACCCCGAATGTACAAGAACTTACAACTCAGGAACACCTACTAAAGATAAGCCTCCGAGAAACGGAGCTTCAAATGCTGTTGAATCGTGATCCTAAGAGCGAGGATCCACGATCGATGTACTCTACCGCAGATGAACGCAGCCCAGCGAGGTCAAGATAACAGTACCAAGTATGTGAAATGCATAATATCAGAAATGAAATCATACTAGTCTATATAAAGCAGAGACATGTATGATAACCAAACTACGCTCCCAACATAAAACGATCACTCAATATAACTACGGGTCTCACGCCCACAACATCAATCGTGGTCGATCACGGCCGCATGCCCCTAATCTCAGACGGTGTAGACATGTCCATGTGACTCAACAACAAGACAGAATCCAGATGGAAGCATACCCGCAGCGCTACGATCGTGTCGAGATGTCCAAAGGGAAACAATAAGACAACTTTCCAAATGGACGATACCCGCGGCGCTACGATCGTGTCGATGTCCAGAGGGAAACAATAGACGGCATTCCAATGGACGCATACCCGCAGCGCCACGATCGTGTCGGATGTCCAAAAGGAAATCACAAGGCGATAATCAAAAATGAAACATACCCGCGCGCTACGATCGTGTCGATATATCCAAAGCGATTAACCACAAGACCTTAACCAAATGGAAGCATACCCGCGCTACGATCGTGTCGAGATGTCCAAAGTGATTAACAACAATAATACTATCAACAGAACGCATCTGCGGAATTTCTCCGCCACCGCCGACGCCCAAGTAAGTTCTCAACAAGTCAACCGACCTCCATCGAGACGCCGGTATCACGTAAATACAACGCTTTGCACAACAAAGGTTATCACATAAGCATAGCCAAGCTTCACAACAACAAGCATGCAAGTTTCACAACAACACAAAGTACTTTCATTTTATACCAAAGTCCGGTTTTAACCCCAAAGTACTACATACGTAAGTTCTTTAAAAGAGATCCATTTCTTTTATAAAAGTCACCCGATACCGTAGTATTAGAATGACCAACCCACCTTCCTTTTCAAAACCAAGTAACAACATTCTTTCCTAAGTTCCAGGTTGCCTACTTTCAATTACTCAAGCTTCTCATTTTCAAATGGTTTCATAGTTCCCAAACTTAATCACTGATTCCTTTAGAACAATTAAGTAATATATGTCATACATGTGAGTAGTTTATTCTTGTTTATAACGATCTTATTACAAAGAAATCATGATCTAGAAAATGTAATATCATTTTGTCTTATCTTAGCTTCTATGCAGATGGAGGTTTCTACCGGTTTTAATACAATACATCATTATTCAAAACATTTTCCTTTTATTAACGCCGCAGTTGGTCCTGTCGATACACATTCCGATTCCCAAATCAAGAAACATTATCCCTTTAAAACCAAGTACTCATTACTCACGAATGAGGTTTCACACAAACATCCACATTAAAACAAATAAGTTAAGTCTCTTATCTTATAAGATCAAGTCTCTTAACTTCTAACATCAGTAAACCATTTTCACTTACATAAGGTCGTTATAACTAACTTCCCATAAAGCTATTATAACACCCTATGTTTTAAACCAACCAAATCACTTAGCACATGTACGTCTACCGTACTACATAGTTCACAACAATCATGCTAGAAAAGATAGGAAGAGGTTCACATACCTCGCGACGATTTATCGACAATAAGCAAAATGCTCCAAGTACTACAACCTTGCTAGCCCTTTCCACTCCTCGAGTAGAATACGCTACTCTTAGTACTTTCACCTATAAAGGTCACAAACGTCTATTAACCCCAAAACACAAGTTTTCTATCTTTCTATAGAAAATTCGCAAAGACTCTCCCGCAATGACAGAAATCTCCTCCTCTATCGAGGCCGGCTACCAAGCCAACCAGGGGGGGGGTTTACACGTCTAACCGGACGTGTACAATTCTACACAAGTCTACTGCAATACAGTCCTATGTAAATACAGTTCAGTTCAGTTCTTTATTCTTCAGGCTTAAGTCAAAAGACATTGCCGAATACTAAGTATAGTTCCATATATAGTATACTTCAACTATATATCCTAACAAACATGTAATTTCCCATTACAATAGAGGGACAAGATAATTACCTCGATAAGCCCAAAATTATCCGAGTTTAATGTCGCTCCTGAGCAAGGTTTAGCTCCACTCCGCGCGCTCCAAACCACTCCAGACAACCCTTAGAAGTTCTAACCAACTTCTACTCAAATACTTCAACCAACTATGAAGATTTCCGTAGGGTTTCGGTTTGAGACTAAAAAGGACAAAAGGTAGTATTTCCGGGCTCTATGTAAAGAGGTATCTTTGGAATACTACAAGGTACAAGGCTAAGGTATTTTGGGCATTATAACAATACTAGGGGAGTATTTCTATACCACAACAAGGGGTATTATACGAAAACAACTAGGCTAGGGGGGGGTACCCCACGGCTAGCACCACAAAGGGGGGGGGGGACCCTTCTCGGCCAAAGGCCACAAGGAGGAGGGGGAGAGGCTTAGGGCGAGCTACTAGAGGAGGGAGGATTTCAAGACTTAGACAAAGTGAGAGTGAATGAATAAGTCTTCACAAGAGTGGTATTTATAGCAAAGCCAAAGGCCAACCAATGGCCAAGATCTAGCCAAGTGCTACACAAGTGTAAGGCCAAGATCAAGCCAAGTGCACCCTAACCCTACTCCTTAAAACCCTCACAAATATCTACACAAATATCAAGCCCAACTTGCCCAATCCTTCGGCCCTACCTTTCAGTCCACCAACGAGGGTGCTGTTGCCTCTCGTTGGTCCAAAACGCCCGCCTCTCGGAAAAATTCGCAAAAATACAAAATGACATAGCCGAATTTTCCCTTCGTAGCTTAGTAAAATGTTTCAGTTAAAAACGACTTAATCGCAAAGTGCCACACAATAAATATTTCGCCAAGGGTGCCACATGGGGTGACACGTGTCGCCCCGATTCGCCTGCATTTCGTCTTCAAAATATCCAATTTACCTGAAATCTCAAAAACAAAGCTGCTCCTACAAAATCAGAATTTCTCCCGTGGCCCCACGTGACCATTTCCAAAATAAAATCTCAAAATTCTAATATAATCTATGAAGTCCAAATACCAAACTGGGAATCCAATTCCCATTAACGAACCTTTTTCTTCACAAATAACCGAAACTTTTCCGCCGAAAACTCACATCTTTCTTTCTTTTCAAAATTTTCTGCCAGTACTCGCACGCACGTCCTCACATACATACCCCGCAACTACGGGTATAACATTCTCCTCCTTAGAAACATTCGTCCCGAATGTTCCTTCTCGAGACGGATATCGATGAAGTTCCTCTAACAAGTTGTCAACGCCACACCGCCACGAAATAACACACGCCCTCTTCTTCTTTCCTTACTCGTCGTGCCCCTTCTCGAACACTTGAACTCTCCCAAGATGTACCATACTTCAGTCATTACCTGCTCTGAAAATCTCGGAGTCACTACCTCCAAACTTGGTCATCTTACTAACCTCAAACTTCCTTAAGGCCATTCCCGGCCTTTACGAACCGCTCGTCCAACGCGTCCACGAACTCATACGATGATCATACAAACTTGGGCCTAGCATCCTCGTGACCCTACCACCGCGGGACCACCCAGAACTGACCCCACCTTATCCGGGCTACGGGTTGACCCGTATCACGTCCTCAACCCGACCCACAACCGTGCCAAACTCTTGTTCCCCGATCCGGAACAATCTTACTAATTCACATCATGAAAGCTACCACTTCCATCTCACACTACCCATGGACTTATCACACAATTAAAACCCACGTATACTACTCACCCTTATAAAGGTCAAACATAAAACGAATCTTTTACTCAAGACGACCTTACCTCTAAGGTCTCAAACAGAAATAGTCTAAGGTTCACACTTACGATTCCTCCATACGTATCCTTCCAACTAACCATGCATTCTAATTCACACATATCACAATGCTATCCGCGCATAGCACACAATAATGAGATTATCATAACAAGCATACCAAAACTCTAGAGGGTTAAGGATATACCTGAAGCTACCGCTCCACTCTAATCATAGGCTGCCTGCAGGCGATAGTAGAAGGTGATAAACCACCACAGATCCCGGCGTCGAAGTCGTAACATCCGCGCTTCCCTTGGTCGGACAGTTCCTCGAAAAATGGCCCTGCTGGCCGCATGCAAAACAAACTCCCAATCTAGCACGACACTCTCCAAAATGGAGTCTACCACAATGGTCACAACGAGGTCGGGGTGGCTTCACCGTTAACACCCCGCTCGCTAAAATCTGAACCTGGAGCCACGACCGCCTCAAGACGGTGGAGGACCACTGCACGCTGGGGTATATAACTAGCTCGCTGGCCGAGGCGTCCGCCTCGAAAGCCACCAAAGGACCTGCCGCCCCGACCTCTTCTCACGATCCAGTCATTCCGCCGACCCTCCGTGCCTCACATCCTAGTGCATGAGCTGCGCACGGGCAATGTCCATGCGCTGCTGAAGAGAAACACCCTCACAAGATTCGGCCATATAATCATCATGCCCGGTGACGTAGCGATGCACCCTATCCTCCATATCTGCAACTAGCGCAGGGACATATCGATCCAAAGAATCGAACTCGACATTGTACTCCCTGACGGTCGCCTCTCTCTCTCGCAGAATAAAATCATTTCGCCCGCCTCCTCATCCGCGAGGCAAGAAGTGCGTGAGAAAGCCCCAAAACTCATCCCATACTGCTGGAGGTGCATGCTCTCCCGAAAGCTCCCATGAATCAAACCAATCGATCGCGTATCACGCACCGACGCGAACCAAAGGTCACGCACTCGGTCTCAAGCCTTGATCACCCGCATGATCCGTCAGAATCGCCGGATGAACTCCCCGGATCATCCTCCGCCTCGACCCATAAAACTCGCGGGCTAACTCGTAAAGTCCCGTAGCCTCAAACTATCTCGCCGGGTGAACCATCGTGCATCGAATCGAATCGCCAGATCCACTTATCTCATATCTCGCCACAACTCGCCAATAATCGCCATCTCTCAGGACCCATCTCCCCGCCTGCATCGTGGACCGAGGCTCGTGTATCAGAGTCTCAGCCCATCGCTGCGGCTCTAAACTCTCTGGCCGGGCGGCGCGTGAAACCCGCCGTCAAGCACAACTCGTATCGCTCGGGCTCGCGCTCGCATTTCTCTCAGATCTCACTAGCAGCACCTCGCCGCCTTGCCCTCCGGGCTCGTTGCTGCGCGAGGCATAATCGTAAAAACGAGATACGCTGGAGGGTACAACTTACAACACAGCTCTAAGGCACGATCTCGGAATGAGAAGAATGGAAACCAATCCTAAATGTCCTATAGCCTCCTGATTATAGATGTGGTGCACAACACACCGATAATCAAGACTCTACTAGACACGGTCTGTAGACACTTTCCGAGGATTAACTGCTCTGATACCACTATGTCACACCCCGAAAATCGGGCCCGTGACTGGTGCCTTACCCCGGGCACCCTAGCGATACATACATCAGAGAAAAATCAGCGGAACATAAAACATGAGTCATTATACAAGAGATATAATAAATAAACAGGCCAACCAAAACGGTTGCCTTCCGTATATACATAAAACCTGAACAGTTTAATCCTTTTACAACCCTGCCACAACAAGATTTCATGCACTTATGATATACAATGACTATGACGGGACAGGGCCCCGCCATACCCCTGAATGTACAAGAACTTACAACTCAGGGAACACCTACCAAAAGATAAGCCTCCGGAGAAACGGAGCTTCAAATGCGCTGAACTGTGATCCTAAGAGCGAGGATCCACGACCGATGTACCTCTACCTGCGGCATGAACGCACCCCAAGGAGGTCAAGATAACAGTACCAAGTATGTGAAACAGATAACATCAGAATGAAATCATACTAGTCTATATAAAGCAGGAGACATGTATGATAACCAAACTACAGTTCCCAACATAAAACAGTCATCACTCCAATATAACTATGGGTCTCACGCCCACAACATCAATCGTGGTCGATCACGGCCGCATGCCCCTAATATCGACGGTGTAGACATGTCCATGTGACTCAACAACAAGACAGAATCCAGATGGAAGCATACCCGCGCGCTACGATCGTGTCGTGATGTCCAAAGGGAAACAATAAGACAACTTTCCAAATGGACGATACCCGCGCGCCACGCATCGTGTCGATGTCCAGAGGGAAACAATAGGACGGCATTCCAAATGGACGATACCCGCAGCGCTACGATCGTGTCGTATGTCCAAAAGGAAATCACAAGGCGATAATCAAAATGGAAACATACCCGCGCGCCACGATCGTGTCGAGATATCCAAAGCGATTAACTACAAGACCTTAACCAAAATGGAAGCATACCCGCGCGCTACGATCGTGTCGTGATGTCCAAAGTGATTAACAACAATAATACTATCAACGTGAACGCATCTGCGGAATTTCTCCGCCACCGCCGCACGCCCAAGTAAGTTCTCAACAAGTCAACCGACTCCATCGAGACGCAGATCACGTAAATACAACGCTTTGCACAACAAAGGTTATCACAATAAGCATAGCCAAGCTTCACAACAACAAGCATAGGCAAGTTTCACAACAACACAAAGTACTTTCATTTTATACCAAAGTCCGGGGTTTTAACCCCAAAGTACTACATACGTAAGTTCTTTTAAAAGAGATCCATTTCTTTTATAAAAGTCACCCGATACCCGTAGTATTAGAATGACCAACCCACCTTCCTTTTCAAAACCAAGTAACAACATTCTTTCCTAAGTTCCGGTTTGCCTACTTTCAATTACTCAAGCTTCTCATTTTCAAATGGTTTCATAGTTCCCAAACTTAATCACTTGATTCCTTTTTAGAACAATTAAGTAATATATGTCATACATGTGAGTAGTTTATTCTTGTTTATAACGATCTTATTACAGCAGCCATGATCTAGAAAATGTAATATCATTTTGTCTTATCTTAGCTTCTATGCAGATGGAGGTTTCTACTGGTTTTAATACAACACATCATTATTCAAAACATTTTCCTTTATTAACGCCGCAGTTGGTCTGTCGATACACATTCTCGATTCCCAAATCAAGAAACATTATCCCTTTAAAACCAAGTACTCATTACTCACGAATGAGGTTTCACACAAACATCCACATTAAAACAAATAAGTTAAGTCTCTTATCTTATAAGATCAAGTCTCTTAACTTCTAACATCATTAAAGCATTTTCACTTACTTATGGTCGTTATAACTAACTTCCCATAAAGCTAGTATAACACCCTATGTTTTAAACCAACCAAATCACTTAGCACATGTACGCTCACCGCACTACATAGTTCACAACAATCATGCTAGAAAAGATAGGAAGAGGTTCACATACCTCGCGACGATTTATCGACAATAAGCAAAATGCTCCAAGTACTACAACCTTGCTAGCCCTTTCCACTCTCGAGTAGAATACGCTACTCTTAGTACTTTCACCTATAAAGGTCACAAACGCCTATTAACCCCAAAACACAAGTTTTCTATCTTTCTATAGAAAATTCTACAGACTCTCCCGCAACAACAGCGTAAATCTCCCCCGCTATCGAGGCCGGCTACCAAGCCAACCAGGAGGGGTTAACACGGCTAACCGGACGTGTACAATTCTACACAAGTCTCATCGCAATACACCCCATGTAAATACAAGCTGGGCTTCTTTATTCTTCAGCTTAAGTCAAAAGACATTGCCGAATACTAAGTATAGTTCCATATATAGTATACTTCAACTATATATCCTAACAAACATGTAAATTCCCATTACAATAGAGGACAAGATAATTACCTCGATAAGCCCAAAATTATCCGAGTTTAATGTCGCTCCCGAGCAAGGTTTAGCTCCACTCGCGCGCTCCAAACCACTCCAGACAACCCTTAGAAGTTCTAACTAACTTACTCAAATACTTCAACCAACTATGAAGATTTCCTTGTGGTTTCGGTTTGAGACTAAAGGACAAAAGGTAGTATTTCCTGCTCTATGTAAAGAGGTATCTTTGGAATACTACAAGGTACAAGGCTAAGGTATTTTGGGCATTATAACAATACTAGGGAGTATTTCTATACCACAACAAGGGTATTATACGAAACAACTAGGCTAGTGGGTACCCCACTGCTAGCACCACAAAGGGGAACCCTTCTCGCCCAAAGGCCACAAGGAGGAGGGAGGGGAGAGGCTTAGGACGAGAGCTACTAGAGGGAGGGGAGGGATTTCAAGACTTAGACAAAGTGAGGAGTGAATGAATAAGTCTTCACAAGGGAGGGGTATTTATAGCAAAGCCAAAGGCCAACCAATGGCCAAGATCTAGCCAAGTGCCACACAAGTGTAAGGCCAAGATCAAGCCAAGTGCACCCTAACCCTACTCCTTAAAACCCTCACAAATATCTACACAAATATCAAGCCCAACTTGCCCAATCCATTCGCCCCAAATGACTTTTCAATCCACCAACGAGAGGGTGCCAGTGTTGCCCTCTCGTTGGTCCAAAACGCCCGCCTCTCGGAAAAATTCGCAAAAATACAAAATGACATAGCCGAATTTTCCTTCGTAAGCTTAGTAAAATGTTTAAAACGACTTAATCTGTCGGGTGTGCACAATAAATATTTCGCCAAGGGTGCCACATGGGGTGACACGTGTCGCCCCGATTCGCCTGCAATATTTCGTCTTCCAAAATATCCAATTTACTGAAATCTCAAAACAAAGCGGCCCACAAAACAGAATTTCTCCCGTGGGCCCCACGTGACCATTTCCGAAAATAAAATCTCAAAATTCTAATATAATCTATGAAGTCCAAATACCAAATCTGGGAATCCAATTCCCATTAACGAACCTTTTTCTTCACAAATAACCGGAAACTTTTCCGTCGAAAACTCACATCTTTCTTTCTTTTCAAAATTTTCTGCCGTACTCTCGTACGTACGTCCTCACATACATACCCTGCAACTACGGGGTATAACAAACTCCCAGGGGATTACACGTCTAACCGGATGTGTTCAATTCTACTTCATAGGAACACTACAAGTCTATTGTAAATACAGTCCTATGTAATTACAGTTCAATTCTCTTCTTTAATATCCATTCTATATATAGTATACTCAACTATACATTACTACAACATGTAATTTCCAATTACAATAGGGGGATAAAGATCATTACCTCGATAAGCCCAAAATTATCCAAGATTATATGTCGATCCTGAGCAACGTTTAGCTCCTAATCTGTACGCTCCAAACCGCTCCAAGCAACCCTTAGAAGTTTCTAATAACTTCTCTTAAACACTTCAACTCCAAAAAGTGAAGTACACCTAGGCTAAACTTGTGGCAACTCTCGGCCAAGGGGGTGTATTTAGGCTAAGGGTGTGAAATCTTTTCTAACTTTTGGTTAATAATCTTCCTAATACACTAAGGAAGAACACTTAAGAGTCTAAGAATTTTTGGACAAAGTTTGGTTAAGGGAGAGGGGTGTAGGACGAGAACAACGAGGAGAGGGGAGGGAGTATTTCAAGTCTTGAAACTCTCAAGTGTGGGATGAATAAGTCTTGCTATCAAGGGGGGTATTTATAGGACACTCAAGGGCCAAGATTAAAACATGTGTAAGGTGTAGATTGTTTTTCTTGTGCAAGTGAAGTATTCCACCAAGTGTCCACCACAACTTTGGGACATATGTCCACCACAACATTGGGACATATGTCCCCCACAACAATGAGCCATGTGGCTAGGCACTTGCTCCTTCAAAAACCATCCAAGCCTCCCCCACTTGCCCACAAAAAACGTTTTTACCTACTCCCACTATCCCAAAAATTATCTTCCAAGACTTTGACTAATTGACTAATTGACTTGTCCACTAGCCCACAATTTCGCCCAAACATGCCACCTAAGGGTGACACATGTCGCCCTCATATTGGTCCAAAATATTTCATCTCTCGGAAAAATCCGTAATTCCAAAAAAAATGAAAACAAAGTGGCCCCATTAAACCGTAAAGTCCTCCCGTGGGCCCTACGTGACCAATTCCGGAAATATAATTCCATAATTCTCAATTATTCCAAAAAAGTTCGAACATCAAATCTGGGAATCCAATTCCCATTAATGAACCTTTCCTCACAAAACCCGGAAACTTTTCCGTCGAAAAAAATCACACCTTTCTTTCTTTCCAATATTACTGTCGTATTCTCGTACGTATGTCCTCACATACATACCCTGGAACTACGGGGTGTAACATTCTTCCCCCCTTAGAAACATTCGTCCCGAATGTTCCTTCTAAGTCTCAAAACATACTCGTGCCAGTATAATCTTCACTATTATACTTATGAAACCAACTATGCCACACGTGGCCATAATATAACATACGCGCAAAACTCAAATCCAAGCCAACGAGGAATCACTTCTGACATCACAAAAAAGCTTCCACCCATGGTCTAAAGAATACTCCCTTCGCATCTTCACTTCACAAAAGAAATGATCACTTCCGTTCTCATAACACATGTTCACTTCTTTCCTTACTCGTCGTACTCTTCTCGAACACTCGAACTCTTTCTAGTACACGTACCATACTTTAGTCATCACTTCAGTTTCCAAAATCTTTGGAGTCACTACCTCCAAACTTGGTCATCTTACTAGCCTCGAATTTCTTCAAGGCCATTCCCGGCCTTCACGATCCGATTCTGGTCGAACACGTCCACGAACTCATACAGTGGTTACCTAAACTTGGGCCTTGCACCCTCGTGATCCTACCACCTGGCGGGACCACCTCGAACTGACCCCACCTAATTCCGAGCTACGGGTTGACCCGCGAATGGTCCTCAACCCGACCCATAATCGCACCAGACTCTTGTTCCCCGATCTGGAACAATCTTATCTATTCAAGTCCTGAAAGCTACCACTTTCATCTTACACAACCCAAGGAATCATCCCACAATATATTCCACGCATACCACGTACTTCAACAAAGACCAACCGTAAAATCTTTTACTTAAGACGACCTTACATCTAAGGTCTCAACTTGTTATAATATTCTAAGGCTTATAATTTCCCTATCCCTAAGCTTACCTTTTCAACTAACCATGTTCTTTAGATCACAATTTTACACAATGCTATCCAAACATAACACTCAACATAAAATCATCATATCACGCATACAAATCTCTAGAGGGTTAAGGATATACATGTAACTACCGCTTTACTCTAATCACACCGGGCAGGCGATACTGCAGCGGCGTGATGAACGACCATCGATCCTCAAGGTGAGTCGTAACATCCGTGCTACCCAGTCGGACAGCCGCAAAAATGGCCCCGCCGCCGCAAAATAACAAGCTCCTCGCACCACGACACTTCCCAAAATGCGTCTACTACATCGACCACACCGAGGTAGGGTGGTTGTATCCGCCAACACCCTACTCCTCAAAACTCAACCTGGAGCTCGACCGCTCCTGAATACCTGGACGCCTGGTTGTGGAGGACCACTCAGATCTTGGCGAAGGTGCATAACTAGCTCGGCCGAGGCGGTCCGCTCGAAAGTCACCAAAGGACCTCGCTGTTCGACCTCTTCTCGCGATCTCGGTCATTCCGCCGACCTCTCCGCTCACATCCAAGTGCATAAGCTCGCATGCGCAATGTCCATGCCCGGTGAAGAGCTACACCAACAAGCCTCGCCAAGTAGTCATCGAGCCCGTGATGTAGCGGTGTACTCGCCCTCCATATCGCCTACTAACGCAGGGACATATCAAGCCAATGAGTCGAACTCCACGTTGTACTCCCGAATCGCACGCCCTCCTCGCTCAAAGATCATAAATCGCCCCGCGTTCTCCTCATCTGCGGAGGCGAAGTGAGTGAGGAATGCCTCTGAGAACTCGTCCCATACTGCTGGAAGTGCATGCTCTCCCCGGGACAGCTCCCACGAATCAAACCAGTCGACTGCAGTATCACGCAGCCGATGCGAACCGAAGGTCACTGACTCGGTCTCCGAAGCCTTGATCACTCTCATGATCCGCTGTAACTGTCGGATGAACTCCTGCGGATCATCCTCAGGCCTCGACCCATAAAACTCGCCGCAGCCGTAAAGTCCCGCAGCCTCAAACTATCTCGACCTCGGGTGAACCACGGTACTACCGAGCTGAATCACGATCCACCCTATCTCACGTATCTGCCACGATCCCGCCAAGAATCGCCATCTCTTTGTACCCAACCTCTCGCTCTGTGGGACTGAGGCGCAGTCTTGTGGTCTCATTAGCCTCGCGCGGCTCTAAACTCTCTGGGCCGGCGGCCGCAAAACTCGCCGTCAAGCACTATCTCGGGTAATGTCCGGCTGCGCGCTCGTACTCCTCAGATCCTACTAGCGGCTCCCGGCCGCTTGCCTTCGGCGGGTTGCCAAGGCGGAGGCATAATTGGTAAAACGAAATACGCTGAGAGGTCCAACTTATAATACACTCTAAGGCACGATCTCAGAGTGAGAAGAATAGAAACTAATCCTAAATGTCTGCAGCCTCACGATTATAGATGTGCACAACACACCGATAATCAAGACTCTACTAGACACGGTCTGTAGACACTTTCCGAGGACTAACTGCTCTGATTCCACTTTTGTCACGACTCGACTTCGGGCCCGTGACTGGTGCCTTACCCCGGGCACCCTAGTGATACAACATCAGAGATAATCAGCGGAAATTAAAACTTAAACAGGAAACAAGATAAAAGAAAACAGGCTAACCAAAACGTTTGCCTTTTTGCATATATCTGAAATTTGAAAAGTTACATCCTTTACAACCCTGCCCACAACAGTGCTACGGACCTCTAAGATTTTACAACAACTATGACGGGACAGGGCCCCGCCATACCCCTGAATGTACAAGAACTTACAAACTCGGGGAAACATACCAAAAGATAAGCTCCGAGAAACGGAACTTCCTAATACGAGCGGTGATCCTAGAGTGAGGATCAACAATCGATGTACCTTTACTGCGGCATGAACGCAGCCCGAGCGAGGTCGATAACAGTACAGTATGTGAAATCAAAATATCAGAACGAAATCATAACGATCTAAATAAAGCAGAGACATGTATGATAAGCAAACTACGATCACGACATAAAAGCGATCGTGTCAGCGAGGACTCACGCCCTCAAAGTCATCACTCAAATATAACCAAGGGTCTCACGCCCAAAATATCAATCATGCCCGCATCATGGCCACATTCCCCCGGAATTCTCCATCGGTGTAGACATATCCAGGATGCAATAACAGTATACCAGGTAATCAACCCTGCCGCATGGCCACATGCCCCCGGAATTCTTCATCGGTGCAGACATGTCCATGTAACAAAAATAACAATATATCGGGTAATCAACCCTGCCGCATGGCCACATGCCCCCGAAATTCTTCATCGGTGCAGACATGTCCATGTAACAACAATAACAATATATCGGGTAATCAACCCTGCCGCATGGCCACATGCCCCCGGAATTCTTCATCGGTGAAGACATGTCCATGTAACAACAATAACAATATACCGGGTAATCAACCCTGCCGCATGGCCACATGCCTCCGGAATTCTTCATCGGTGCAGACATGTCCATGTAACAACAATAACAATATACCGGGTGATTAACCCGCCGCATGGCCGCATACCCCCGGAATTCTTCATCGGTGCAGACATGTCCATGTAACAACAATAACAATATACCGCCTCCATCGAGACGCGGTAGCATAGGAATACAACTTTTACACAACAAGACTATCACAAGCAAACACAAGCAAATTACCGTACTTGATGCTCTTACAAATATCCATTCTTTCACAAGTAGTCACGATACCAACACTCATAGTATCAAGCAGAGTAACTATTATTTTAAGTAAACCAAAATAATTTCCCTTTTTAAAGAAAAGTAACAACCTTCTTTTCCAAAAGTTCAAGTTTGCCTAATTTCAAATACTCAAGTTTCTTATTTTAGAAAGGTTTCGTAGTTCATAGTCTTAATCACTTAATAACATAATTCTCTTTTAAAACAATTTGAGTAACATATGCCTTATGTGTGAGTAGGTTATTCTTGTTTATAACAATCTTATTAAAGCGACCATGATCTAGAAAATGTAATACAATTTTGTCTTATCTTAGCTTATGCGGATGGAGGTTTCTTTGGTTTTAATAATAATTAATTAGTCAATACATTTTCCTTTATTAGCTGCGATGGTTTGTTCGATACTTGTTCTCATTTCGAAATCAATATAACATTATTCCTTTTAAAACCCAATTACCCATTTCTCATTAAGGCGGTTTCACAACTTTTAACACAACCCAAGTCCTTATTATTTAACATCAAGTCTTTTATCTTTTAAAACCACAAACCATTTCCTTGCCCACATAAAGTTGTTATAACAAACTTCCCATAAAGCCGTTATAACACTTTATGTTTTAAACCAACCAAATTCATTTAACACGTATGCGTCTACCGTACTACATAGTTCAACATATCATGCTAGAAAAGATAGGAAGAGGTTCACATACCTCGCGGCGATTATCGACAATTAGCAAAATGCTCCAAGTACTACAACCTTGCTAGCCTTTTCCACCCTTCAAGTAGAATCGCTACTACTCGTAGTACTTCCACCTATACTGGCCATAAAATGCCTATTAACTTCTAGTTCTCTTCGTAGAATATTTCTACGGAAAATTCGCGACACCTCCCCAGCTATCACATAAATCTCCTCCTATCAAGGCACTGCTGCAGGCCAACAACTCCTGTGGATTACCGTCTAACCGGACGTGTTCAATTCTACTTCATGGAGAACTGCAAGTTACGTAAATACGGTCTATGTAATTCTGATTCAATTCTCTTCTTTAATATCCATTCTATATATAGTATACTCAACTATACATTACTCTGACATGTAATTTCCAATTCTGATAGGGGATAAAGATCATTACCTCAATAAGCCCAAAATTATCCAAGATTATATGTCGATCCTGAGCAACGTTTAGCTCTGTCATGCGCTCCAAACCGCTCCAAGCAACCCTTAGAAGTTTCTAATAACTTCTCTTAAACACTTCAACTCCAAAAAGTGAAGTACACCTAGGCTAAACTTGTGGCAACTCTCGGCCAAGGGGGTGTATTTAGGCTAAGGGTGTGAAATCTTTTCTAACTTTTGGTTAATAATCTTCCTAATACACTAAGGAAGAACACTTAAGAGTCTAAGAATTTTTGGACAAAGTTTGGTTAAGGGAGAGGGGTGTTGGACGAGAACAACAAGGAGAGGGGAGAGAGTATTTCAAGTCTTGAAACTCTCAAGTGTGGGATGAAGAAGTCTTGCTATCAAGGGGGGTATTTATAGGACACTCAAGGGCGAATTAAAACATGTGTAAGGTGTAGATTTGGTTGCTTGTGCAAGTGAAGTCTTCCACCAAGTGTCCACCACAACTTTGGGACATATGTCCACCACAACACTGGGACATATGTCCCCCACAACAATGAGCCATGTGGCTGAGGCACTTGCTCCTTCAAAACCGTCAAGCCTCCCACTTGCCCACAAAAATGTTTTACCTACTCCCACTATCCCGAAAATTATCTTCCAAGACTTTGACTAATTGACTAATTGACTTGTCCACTAGCCCACAATTTCTCCCAAACATGCCACCTAAGGGTGAAACATGTCGCCCTCCTATTGGTCCAAAATATTTCATCTCTCGGAAAAATCCGTAATTCCAAAAAGCGAAAACAAAGTGGGCCCCACAAGCGTAAATTCCTCCGTGGGCCCTACGTGACCAATTCGGAAATATAATTCCATAATTCTCAATTATTCCAAAAAGTTCGAACATCAAATCTGGGAATCCAATTCCCATTAACGAACCTTTCTCACAAAACCGGAAACTTTTAGTCGAAAAAATCACACCTTTCTTTCTTTCCAATATTACTGTCGTATTCTCGTACGTATGTCCTCACATACATACCCTGGAACTACGGGGTGTAACACAACAGAGAAAGGGAAACATGAACCATAATTGAGATTAAGGATGCCGAATATTTCACAGTATGAGAAAGTCCTCCGATTATTGGAAGACAAGTTGACCACGACTACGATTCTAACCCTCCCGAGAGACTAGAGGTTAGGTTACTATCGCGACACTTAGGGTGTTGGTCTAGGTTGAGTCTTGTATGACACGATAAGGTTAGAGCCTATGATTCCGGTGATTACGGGAGCATGAAAGAAATTACGCTACTCACGATTTAGAGTTGGCGGCAGTTAATGGTATCTTGAAGATTGGGAGGCATGACTTATATAGACTTCATGTGGATATTTGTGCAGACCACAAGAGCCTCCGGTATATCTTGAGCAGGCGATTGAGTTTGCAGCGAGCGGTGGTTATAGTTACTCGAGATTGTGATATTGATATCCTATACCATCCGAAAGCGAAACGATTCTGAGATGCTCTTAGTCGTGGATCTATGGGTAGTGCATCGAGATGGGCAGCGGATAGGCGGGGCGTGGTCCGTGAGATTCATCAACTCTGAGCCAGGGGTTCGATTATTTGTCTCGAGGTTAATGAAGTTTAGATCAGAAGATTGCGAGTCTTCCGTCGTTGAGGAGGTAAAGCGGCGATATGAGGATCCGATTATGATCTGATATCGAATCGGCTCTCCGAGAAGAGAAGAGCATGTTTGAGTAGCACGGATGGGTCTTTGTGATATGAGGATAGATGTGTGTACCGGTCTTTGCGAGGACTAGTCAGCGAGTTTTAGGGAGGCACGCATTGCTTATTACTCTAATTGTTCGGGGTCGACTAAGTTGTGTCGTGACCTCAGATTTTTGTATTGGTAAGATGGCCTGA
Source organism: Przewalskia tangutica (assembly GCA_029844215.1). Lineage (NCBI taxonomy): Eukaryota > Viridiplantae > Streptophyta > Magnoliopsida > Solanales > Solanaceae > Przewalskia > Przewalskia tangutica. Next base: position 87,904,768 of record CM056729.1, read on the forward strand.
AGAGGGACGTAACAGAGTTGTTGCTTATTGTACGAATTAGTAGCAGGTCAAGGTGGAACACCAGAAGCCCAATGGGCTACTACAGGCGATTGAGATCCCAACTTAGATATGGGAGGTAATTAATATGGATCTTGTTACAGGGTAGCATCGTACTCAGAGGAAGTGCGACTCCCTGGGGGTCATAGTAAATAGGCTGGCGAAACCAGTCGTGTTCTTCCGGTTAGGACCACTTACTCGGCTGAGGATTATGCTAGCTTGTATAGCAGGGAGATTGTGAGACTGCACGGGGTTCCTACGTTTATGATGTCAGACAGATGAGCTCAGTTACGGATAACTTCTGGAGGTTTTCCAGAAGGGGTTAGGGACACAGGTGAGTCTCAGTGTTGCATTACACCCTCAGACCGACAGAAAGACAAAGCGTACTATCCAGGCACTTGAGGATAGGTGGCGGGCCTGTGTTCTTGATTTCAGAGATAGCCGGGAGGGTTATTTGCCTCTTGTTGAGTTACGTACGATAACAGATACCCTTCCAATATTCGGATGGCCCTGTAAGGCCTTGTATGTAAGAAAGTGTAGATCGCCGGTTGGTTGGTTTGACGTATGCGAGGTTCGATTATTTGGTCGGACTTGATTGAGAGGTCGTGGATAAAGGCGAAGCTTATCCGAGAAAGATTATTAAAGCTTCAGTCGTGAAGCTTTATGCAGATGACCGACGTTGACACATGGGGTTCAGCTTGACATTTTAGTATGAGTATTGTTATGTGGTCACGTGTGGCATTATTGGTATGTAGGGGTTGTAAGGAGACTATGTCGCTATCTTTAAGTTTGACTCCCAAAAGAACATTCGGGGACGAATGTTTCTAAGGGGGGAAGAATGTTACACCCCGGAATTTCAGGATATGTTTATAGGCATTACATAAGAACTAAAAAATGTTAAGATTTTAGACGAGTAAAAATTTATCGGAATTATGGAAATGTCGGGAAACGAAATATTGCGACGAACGGGAGGGAGACACGTGTCACCCCCCTTAGTGGTCTTGGACGATTTGGACATGGCCAAAATGGTCATTTGACCATTAAAGAGATGACCAAGTCTTGCTAAGGGCTAGAGCTTGACATTGTTGACTAAGTCCAAGGGACACTTGGCTAGAATCCTTGTAAAACTCATCTAGGCCACCCATTTGTTCTAATCTTAACCCTCCATAGTGTTATATATGTATACTAGTAGCAAGACTAACTCCCACACTTAGAAAAAATTTCAAGAAACTTAGAGGCCTTCAAACATGCTCTCGGGTTTGAGGTTTTTAGAAAGGAAAAAAAATTGTTTGTTGTCCAATAATCCCCATACTTTAAACCAAGGTTCCTAAGGGTATTTTAAGGGTATCTCAATAAAAAGATCCCGGAAAAGTGGCATTTTCGTATTAGTCGCAAGGTGAAAACCTAGTCACTTTCCTAGTTTTGGATTGGAAGTTGAAGGAAGGTTGTTTGTGATCTTCTAAGGGCTTCAAGTGGCGGATTGGAGTGTCAAGGAGAGGCTCTAAGTTTCTAGGGAGCGACTTCAGATCTTGAAGTGGATTAAGGCTCGTTAAGGTAACAATCTTGTTCTCTTAAGTATTATAAGATTACATATTGTTGTAGCCTTACATTTTAACTAGCATGAAGTATATGTATTGAAGATTGATAAGTGATATGGATTGTAGAAGCCTAATCCGAAATGACATTGTGAGCCATTTGAAATTGAAATACAATTTGGTCGTTAATTAGAAATGTCGCATGTTACCTACTTGAAGAGTGTAGTAGTTATAATCGATTGCGGCTTGATATCATGTTATACTAAACAACTTGGATTGAAAAGGAATTGGATAAGAATTTGTATTGGTATCCCTCAAATTGCCGAATTGACATAGTATGTTGGGTTAGTTTGATATTAATTTGTGGGGCGGAATTTTACACGTCTTGTAGGCGTGTAATCCCCTATTGATAACTACATTGTTGAGCCTTAAATGTGGCGTGTTTGGTTATTGAATTCGAGCCTTGAAAAATGTGGAAAAGTATGTAGAAACAAAGGAAGTGCTGTCCGATTTTCCGTAGAATTTAGTAACTTTGCACTTGGAATATTCTACGTTTGAAGCTAGAAGTTAATAGACGTATTATGGTCATTATAGGTGGACATACTACGTACAGCGTATTGGACTTAGCAAGTGGATTGAACCGAAGAGGTATGTGGAACTTTATTATCTCTTGAGCATGAGTAGCTGTAAATATATACGGTGAGCGTACGAGATTTTGACAATCTAGTCCATTTGATATCCTTGGCTTATTTTAAGAATGTCCAAGTTGGTTGAGTTAGGGACTTAACTCACTTGTTTAAGAATATTAAGGATATCTTAGTTTCTAAAAGTTAAGAGACTTACAGTATTTTAAAAGTATATGATACTTGGTTTTGAAAGTATAAGTCTCTTGGATATAAAGAAGAATGTATTTGTCTAAAGTATAAAGCTAGTATAACGGCTTTATGGAAAGTTGGTTATAATAGCTTTATGGAAAGTTGAAAAGAGTGGTTTACTCTAAGTAATGTAAGTATGATAAATGACTTGAAATAATGAAAGGCAAATTGATTTTAAGGCATCAATTGCTTAAGGTTTTAAAAGAAAGAAGTCACTTGATTTAGAAGCCTAAATGTATTTCTAAAAAGTATTGTGACTTGTCTTGAAAAGTAGATTTGACTTGATACTACAGTTATTAGTATCTTGGAAGTTATATGAAAAAGAGTCATTTTAAAAGAATAGAAGTACGTAGTACTTTGGGTTTAATTCCCGGATTTTATAATGACATGTTAGTGCCTTAAGTAAACTAAAATGAGAGTGTATATGAATAAGACTAATAAGAAGTTAGAGGGATTTCTTAACTTGCTTATGTTATGTATGGTAAGTCGGTAGTTCTTATGTTACGTATGGTAAGCCGGTAGTGATTATGTTATGTATGATAGCCGGTTGTGCTAGTTTATGTTATTCTTACGGGGTAAAGCCCCGGGTTACTACTAATTCCATCGATTTGCTACCCATGATGCGAGTGCGGCGTTTGTACTCATTGCGGGCCCATCGGGCCTAAGCGGGTGAAATAGTCCTATGCGAGGAATACCTCATGCGGGTCCACTCGACCTATGCGGGCGGATATAGCCTATGCTAGGAAGTTATATCATTGCGGGTCCACAGGACCTATGCGGGTGAAATAGTCCCAGGAGTAGGATTGCTTAATGACCTACGGGCGGGTGGCCCTACTTTGATCATGAGCCTCCTATTTTTATGCAGTAAAGTATACTCTTGTTTACTCTCATTGTTATTAAGGCACAGTGTACTATTAATTGAGTTATCATACATGTCTCCAGCTTTATTTTAGACTTATGATTTCACTACGATTTTCATTTCACATATTTGGTACATGTTGTGACCACCCGGGGCTGCGTTCATGCCGCAGTAGAGTATACTGTTCTTGATCCTCACTCTTAGGATCACTGTTCATGTTGAGAAGCTCCATTACTCGGAGGCTTATCCTTGTGCATCCACTGGTATGGTCGGTTGTTGTACATTCAGGTATGGCGGGGCCCTGTCCATACGCTTGTTATTCTTAAGTGCATAGTCATGTCTTGTGGATTGGGTTGTAAAGAAAAAAATGTACTATTCTGTTTTTAGATTATGTAAATTGTACGAAAGGTGGCCTCATCGGCTAGCCTGTTGTTGTTTATTGTCTAAGTGTTTACTTGGGTTGTGTATGTTCTGCTGCTATTCTCTGATGTATACCTGAAAGGGGTGCTCAGGTAGGGCACCAGTCGCGGGCCCGGGGTCGGGTCGTGACATGAACAACCTCTTTCCCGTAGTTGGGGCGCATCCGGATCCTAAGTTATCTAGATACTCTAGCCCACTCCAGTTGCCTTGGCAGACTGAGTCCCCAATTTCTTTTGTCTTTCTTTTGGCCTTCAGATAGTTCAAGATCTGGAAACTCTGGCCCACTCCAGTCGCCCGTAGGCTTTATATGATTGAGTGTCCAATACCATCCTGTCAAAAGACGGATCATCTGTCGGTGACATGTTTGTCTCTAGTCCCTAGTCCTCTTCCCTTGCTTAGGATTGTCCATAAATTCAGTTTATTACAATTTAAGTTCATTCTTTTTAGGCCATTGTTTATAACAGTCCAATCATAAACGGAAAGGTAAGTGAGATTAAACTTCTTTTTTTTTAGGTAAATGCAAATATTATTACTAATAACGAAAAAAGGAAGTGGCTACAATCAATCATTGAGGTATCTCAAGCCTCAACGTAATGCAAACAAGAAGTGATAGAGGGGAGGGGTGGTCATTCAAAAGGTGCCATTACAAGAGGGGATAAAATCATAGAGAACTCTATAAGATGTTGTTTTGATTCTTGCAATGACCACTTCTGCTGGAAAGCTTGTGCCTTCAAAGAGCATTGTGTTTCTTGCCCTCCAAATCTCATAAACCATTATGCAAAAAGTAAGCAAAATAGCTTTGGCTCGGATGCTTGTCCCGCGGTGTTCTTTCTTAATCCATTTAAGGGAGCTTTCAATAGTTGTCATCTCTCTTCTAATACCCAACCAATCTTTTATGCTCTTCCAAATCATGTGTGTATAGGGGCAGGCAAAGAAGAGGTGTTCCCTTTTTTCATCGACTTGCTTGCGAACATGAATTTATCCTCCAAGTTGAGAAATGATAAAGTATCCTTTGTAGCTAACCGCTTTCGCAAATCACCACATAGTAAAGAGAATTTGGGAGGAATGAAGCCTTTCCAAATTTGTGACATCCAAGGCTTTTTAGCTTGCGGAGTCGCAAGATATCATACACGAGCTTGAATCAAATATACCGTTGGCACAACATTTTGTAAAGCCGTCAATAGCATCACCATGGCTACCAAAGATAGAAAAGAATTTGTCGTGAATCCCACAAATCTTTTTGAATAAGGGGGAGTCCCTAGGACGTACCTCATAGTCCCAAATTGTAATACCTCTCAAATAGTGGCTATTGATCCATTGGACCCAAAGAGAATCGACTTCCATGTGAGTTTGCCAAATCGTCACGGATAGCAAGGCATGATTCCATTCCTTGATGTTCATAAGACCAGCCACCTTCAGTTGAGGCAAGCAAATGATATCCCAAGCAACTCTTGGTGGTTTCCCTCCCATAAGAACTGAATACAAGCGGACCGTATCTTGTTGATAATAGTGGCGGGATAGGAAGAGCCGGAACAAAGCTCTCGACCCTCGACAACCGACGATTAGTTCGACACCCGGCGTAAGAAAGGGTGTGATGCCCCCGTTTTGAATGTAATTCGAAATAACACTAATGAATGGGGCAAATTGATCCACCGAGGCGAAATTGGGGACAAAGGAATCCCCAGTATAAATCTTGGAAAGCTTCCAATGGCGAAACCCACTCGGACAATATCAAGTCGGCGTAGAATACATTCTGCTAAGTAGACAGAGGATTTAGCAGGGTTAAGAGTTAATCTGAGGCAGCCTCCAACTCTTCCAGACAATTCATAAGAATCCCAACTGAAGATATATCTCCTTTGGCAAAAAGCATGAGGTCATCCGCGAATGCCAGATGAGTAATGCCCAATTTCTTACACTTTGGAAAATATGAGAAAGCACTTGCCTCAGCCTTCATTTTAAGCATCCTTGAGAGGTATTCCATGCACAAGATGAAGAGAGTAGGGGACATGGGATCACCTTGTCTTAGGCGCTTTCCTTTGAAGTATCCATGTAGCTCACCATTGATAGAAAGGAGAAGGAGGTTGAGCTAACACGTTCCATGATCCATCTTGTAAATCATGCGGAAATTTTAGACTTCTTAGTACGGTCGAGGAAGCTCCAAGAGATCGAATGCTTTACGAAGGTCCACCATAAGCATACATCTTGGCGAGACTCGCTCTATTAAATCCTCTCACAAGCTCTTGTGCCACATATCGTTGTCCATCATATTTCTTCCTTCACAAAAGCCCGCGGATTTGTCAATGAGAGAAGGAAGGATCAATGCCATTCTGTTAGCTAGAATCTTTGTGATGATCTTATAGATCACATTAGTCAATCAGATGGGCACGAAATCATTTACCTTGGGATCATGATCGGTCTTTGGTAGCGAGGGTAATGATGGTATGATTTACTGCTTCAAAAGAACTCGATGAGAAGAACTCACGGACACGTCTTACAACATGGCCCACATCTTTCCATCTATTCTTGAAGAAGGCGGTATAACCATCCGGTCCAGTGCCTTGTCATTGCCTATATCGAGAGAGCTTCCCAAATCTCCTTTGGGGTGATGAAATGCAAAAGTCGTAATCTCTCTTCTTCACTCAGCTTTGGGCCATAGTTGAACACTTCAGGATCAAAGTTGGTAGTGGGTCGGGAAGTACCTAATAGATCTTTGTAAAATTCAACAAACAACTTCCTAACTTCTTCTGGTGATGTAGTGATAGTACCATTAGCTTTAACAAGAAAGTTAATGGAGTTCTGACATTACTCCTTTTGATCAAGCTATGAAAGTATTTGGAACATCTATCACTTCCAATCAAGTGTTTCGTCTTGACTTACGCCTTATGAAGTGTCTTTCACTTCCGAAGGTGTTTGCTCTAGCTCTAGAGGACTTAACCTTGGCTTTAAGCTCCTCATCAAAGGGATTTTCCATGTGTGCATTGATAGCCTCCTTGAACTCAATGTTTGCCCCTTTTGCTCTTTGTTCGATACCTCCAAAGTCATTTATGTTCAAAGCCCCAGAGGTTGCTTGAGGCTTTCGATTTGGAGGCGGGGCGAATTGAGCGATTCCCAATATGTCTTGTCTCCAACATGAAGTCATAATGTTCTCAAAGGTCGGGTGAAAGCCACATATTCATGAACTTGAAAGTGTTTCCAACAATATAGGATGCAATAATCGTGGCTATCACGGGGCGGTGTCCGAGACAGTTCCATAGGCATGAAATTGGCGTGCATTCTAGGTTCAAATCACTCCAATTTTGATTCATCAACACTCTATCAAGCTTAGACCAAATCGAACCATTCGTCCAGTGTAGAAGAAGGCAGGAAGAAGGGCGTCTTCTAGTCCATGAGAATTCTGAAATCTCCAAGATCCCTAAGTGCATAAGGCGTGAGAGGTGGAGCCCCACCTTATCATTAGGGCTGCGATGAAGTGTTGAAATCTCCATAATCATCCAAGGCTTAGTGATGCCAACGCCTGAGAAAGGTGATGCCAAAGCATCCTTCTATCCGAGATGCTATAAACCGGGTACACAAATGTGGCAGGAAGGACACTTGTGTTATATTGCAACTTGCTGGACATGGATATCTTTGAGAGTCCATACCAAGCACTTCGCAACAAATCTGGATGGATCCCAAAGTAATAGCATTCTCCGCCTCCAATGAATTCCAAATTAGAGCAAAACTTCCACCCTTTGAATCTTTGAGTAGAAAGATTACGTCCTGCCGAGATAACTTAGTTTCCAATAGACAAATCATAGCAGCGTCATGCTGCTTTGTGATACTGCACACTAGAGCTTGCGTGGCAGCCTATCCGCTTTGTCCGCAAAGACCACGGACATTCAACAAAGTATTTTCATTAGGAAACAAAGGAGGTTTTATTAGCACCTCCGGCTTAGCCGCCGCTTTCCATCGCTTTTGGCCCATTCTTTTGGACAAAACCTCTTGCCATCCATCATCCTTGTTCTTTGGAAGCCATAACTTGTGTACCCGGCCAAGCTATGCTCCCCGCGTTCAAAGTTAACGTTACTTGACACAAGCTGAGCCTTATCCGTAGCACCGTTGTATGTAACTTCATCCAATGAAGGTGGCGGGTTCATAGGCATTTCAGAATCAGAATGTTTTGACTTACCCCTCATCCTAACATCTTGTGAACTGCCATTGTGAGAATTAGGCAGTGAGGACTTAGCAAGAGAATCCCGCAAACATGATGGGCCAGAATGACCCAAAACCGGAGGACCCGCGACATGTGATACTTCTCCCAAGCTTCCGGTACCAGGAGGTGTTGTGTGCTCAATTTGTTCAATGTCCATCAAGTTATCAGTATCTACGGGATGTTGAGAAGTTGGTGGATGAGGGGGAGGAGGGTTGGTTCCACCCGTACCTTTGTTGACCTTCAAACGAGTAGAATCATCCTTGTTGTTAGGGGGTACCTCAGTATTGCGTGTTTTTGGAGCTTCTTCATTGTTGACATCATCCCTCAGCTTCCTACACTTCAAATGGTTGTGTCCAAAAGCCGCACAATGATAGCAAAAGTCCGGGTAATTCTCATAGTTTACCCTTTGAGTATACCTTCTGTTATCGGGGAGTTTGACGACAAAATCCATTATCGGCTCCTTGCTAACATCCACTTCCACTAGAACTCTTGCATAGTTCATTTTAGACCTTTCCTTAGTATATTGGTCAGTGTAAAGAGGTTTTCCTACGTGAAGCAATCTTACTAAGGCAGTAACACTCGAATAGAAAGGGAATGTCAGGAAAGTGACCCAAATAGGAATGTCCATAAACAAATCATCCGTTATAAGAACTCCTTTATTGATAGCCTTAAGCATCATGGTTTTCCGTAGACCATATAAGGGCCTCCGTGAAGTACATTAGTGCGCTCCTCCTCCGTCGTGAATTTGAACACTGTCCGACCTTTGCCGTATGGTATAATCTGGCATTTAACTCCCGTCCTTTCACAATCGTATTGATGCTTCTCTTCAGGAAAGGACCAGTGAAGCATCCTATTAAGCAATAGCCCCAAGTTTCTATGAAAGGGACTTCATCCTCGCACTATATCTACTTCCGCCCTTGTTGTTCAATAAATTGTAACTTCATGCCTTTAGCCTCAATCCTGGTTCATGAGACTCGATAAGTCATTTTGGGAGGAGGGTACCTTTGCCATGGTTTGGGAAGGTTGTTATGAGTTGTAGCAGTGGTAGGAATATGATGTGGTTTAGAAGATGCATTAGTGTGTAAATCATTGGTGGGTATTTACGGAGGTATAGGCGAGAGGGGATGGGTAGAAGGAAAAGAGCTAGTGCCGCGATAGGAGGGATGATTCGCGTGCCATTTGGAAGGAAGGAATTTGTGTTGGGTTTACGGAGGAAAAGAAGGAAGAGTAGATAGAAGGGGTGAAGTGTTTTGTTTTCCGAGAAAGTAGTGAAGTGTTATTAGATGAGAGAGGGTAAGTTAAAGACTTTACTCGAATCAGGGAGTATTAAAGGCGAAAGGCTTATTTTGGTTCTTGAGATTGACTCCACTTAGCAAACTAGCTAAAGTAGGAAGGCTTCATTTGTGACATTAAAAGGAATCGGTGGTTGTTGTCTTAATACGAGAGGACTCTTTGGTTCCGCGTCATTCAAGCGGACCGCCGGTTCTTGCGTTATTAATGACCATGTAGTTCCTAGGCTCCTTGGAAATAGACTTAGCTTTGTTTCTCACAATTGACTTGGCTCCTTGTATAGCGGGAATATTCAATGTCCCTTGGTTATGCCCACGGCTGTCTTGGCAATCGGACCATCATAAAGTCCGTGCTAGTGAGTGAATCATTGGTACCGCAACATTAATGAGTGGCCTCGGCACGCTCGATAATAACGTTATAACTCTCAACGGCTTGACTCTTTGTATAACGGGAGTAGTTAATGTCCCTAGGTTATCCCCTGTCCGTCTTGGAAATCGTGCCATCATAAAGGCGAGTGGTTGTGAGTGAATCCTTGGTACCCTCGCATTAATGTGTGACGCCTCGGCACCTTCAATAATAACGTTAGAGTCCTTGGGTGTAGAAACCCCTTGGTATCCCACGTCTGACCTAGATCCATGCATAGAGTTCATATTCCTAGTATCATTGATATCCTCCTGACCCGCCTTGTCCATCGACCGAGCCCCAGGCAGTAATAGGAGGAGTCACATCGTTTCCCGGGGCATTAAAGTTTCTTTTCTTGACACCCGTGTTAAACTTCTTGGGTATAGGACTACCTTCAATGCTTTCAACTGACTTTGAATCAATCAAGACGTGATTACTCTTGGACCCATGAACACCGCCCGACCGCCATGAACTCGACCCACGTCGACCGGTTTAGACCCAAGAATGCCATCGCCGTGCCTTGTTCCTCCAACAGCAATGTCGGGCCCGAATTAAGCCCTTTTCCGCTAACACGGTGAATTTCGGTGGTGACGAGTACTAATGCTAGAGTGGTATCGTCTTGTTCTTCGAAATGATCCCATTACCAACTAATTGGCGTGGAATGGTCGACCACCATAGAAGCATTAGGCGTCAATGGCTATCGGAAAAGACAACGCTGCGGAAGTTTTGCCTTCAAATTCACTAATGTCCAAGCTTTCAATTTCTATATTTTGCCCCATTCATGTATCCTTTGTAGCATAGAATCATCTACTACATTTTCTAATGGAAATCACGAGTGCAGCGTGACATGAACCAAGGCAGACGGTCGAGATTGCGGAATAAGATTTTCCTCGGCAATTGTTGGTGCCTCCACTCTTTTTCTTCCTTGTTCTAGTTTTAGCGAATCTGAACCTCCTGAATCATTGCTAGAACGTGTGTAGCGTTTAGACTTCTTCATATTGTGAACAATAACAATTAAACCATTGTGAAACAAACGAAAATCTAAGGGGAAGAAGAGGAAAAACCGAAGGAGCAACTAAGGGGAAACGTTGAGAGCGTTTTCTTAGTGAGAGAAACTTCTGCAAAGCAATGATCACTTGTCTCCCAAGATAAAATAGCAAATTATCACTTGTGCAAAGCAAACACTCGTGATCCTGGCGAAGAATACAAATACGAAATGATTGCTGAAGAATGGAAAAGAAGAACTTGTCTTTTGCTCACTGTTTTTGATGTTCTATGTGTGTTCTCAAATCTGAAAATAAGGTGTGATTAAATAGTGTTTTAGGAGGAGGAGAAGTGTTAAAGGGTCATTAAGAAGTTGTTTAAGAGGCCAATTAATAGGTATAATCATCCAAGAAATGGAACGAACATTAAGAGATAAGTCCAAAACGTTCCAAGTGAATTTAACCATCCAACCATTGCCTTGCAACGTTACTGGACTCCAAACATCGTAGCGCTGGACAACTTCATCTTCCAGAAACTTTAGGGACCAAACTGTAAAATATAACAAAGTTTGGGATCCAAAAAGATATTATTTGTCACGATCCGAGCCGCCGGGCCGCGACTAGTACACTACCTGGGTACCCTTATACTTACACATTACATATAATCTGCAGAAGCTAAGGAACAACTCATAATCACATGCAAAACTTGTATAATAAAACAGGCCAGTCGACAAGACCGCCACTTTACATAGAGTTGTCCAAACGAACTACAACTATACACACGTCCAAATACATATACAACCCATACCTGTCTACAAGACCTCTAAGAGTTTGATAATGACATGTGATGGGACAAGGCTCCGCCGTACCCCTGAATGTACATAGGTCTAAAATCAAAGACTATACCAGAATGACCAGCTCCGGAACAGTGGAGATATCTCAAAAGCTGGGTGATGATCCTAAGCACGTGGAACACCAAACTGAGTACCTACACCTGCGGGCATGAACGCAGCCCCCGGAGAAGGGGTCGATGCAGTACCAAGTATGTAAACATAAGTGCTGATAAGTAAGATCATAAGCGACCAAAGATGGCGAGGACAAGTATGAAAATCAAATACCAGATCCAACTGTGCCATATGAAATAGAAACAATTGTACCTTTTAAAAGTTGGAATCAATTGTGTCTTTTTAAAAGTGAGAGTCATATACTGCCCTGGGTACCTATACCCGCATTATGGAAGCATGCCCATGGAATCATATGCACATATAACGTACCCGGCCCATTATGGGACTCGGTGTGGATGCCATAAATTTGCGCACGAACATGCGGCCCGTTATGGGGCTAGGTGTCATAGGTATCTATACCCGCATCATGGATAGCAAGGCAATGGAATCATGTACATATAACATACCCGACCCTCTAGTGAGGGACTCGGTGTGGATGGAACAACAACACTTGCACGAATAGTTTTTCATGAGCAACCTTATGCAGTTTTAAAACATCTTTTGGACTCTCAGTAAAATCATTAAAATGAACTTTCATTTTGGGAAAACCAAGGCACTATCACATCTTTCATTTTAAAACCATCAAGGGAATCAAAGCACTTATCGTATCACATATCAAAATAGAATTTAGGACTTGATGGAATTTAATACGTCTGTCGTACACCCATTTTCTATACATCATGCCAAAGAAGAAGGGATAGTTTCACATACCTTGCAGGCTATACCAACTTGACAACTAGTACACGCCTCAAGTAGTACTTGACCTATAATAACAATAACACGTATATCAACTACATGCTTACTAGTGTAGGTCATATACCAAGTAATGATTCTCTTTTTATGTATAGATTTGGGCAGCACTTCCCCTATTAATACATACGTTTCCACCTTACAATTAAGGCCAATAATATCAATAACCAAGTACCCGATTAAATACACTACAAAGCGACCAAGGTGATTCACACACCTACTTCTTATGTTAATCCGGCCTTGATCCATATAAAACAGTCCACTAAAAATAGTCCATAATCCAACTCAACGGGGGTAAAATATGAAGCTTACACCATCTTTATATACCCTTATTCTTTAGGGACACACGTTAACAATTACCATATTAAACATGCATAATTTTACTACATTTCCAGCATAACACACGTATAAAATAGTCCCTAAAATAGCACAACCATATCTCATAGTTTTAAACATTTTCGGCCAACGTTCAATACCAAAGTCCTTTTCACAATTCCTTACAATCCAATTCTCATTTCGACACGTGTATATAAACCATAGCAACCGGTAATAACAAGATTTCCTTCATTTTAACATGCGAGTTGTGACGATAATAACAACAATACCAAAAACTTTTAAGAATCGACTAACATGCCAAAACTGCAACATGCATTTTTTATTCTCCCCTTTTCCTAATACAAGTCCATCTATCAACTATAACCATGTGAAATTTCCAATTACTTCAAGAGGAAGAATAATGTTTACCTTATTATTAGCCCAAAACAGTCTTAAGGTTCTCGGCCACAGCACTATTTTTGCACCAACTTCTTCACGTGACAATACCACTCAAGTATCCTCTACAAGCTTGTAGCCATCTTGCTCCCATGTTTTCCTTTCACAAGGTTCATATTTAAGATTAGGGTTTCAACACCAAATTCTCGTCCAAACCCTGATCAACAGTTTTGGAAGGTTAATTTGGCTTAGAACTTAGTTACGGTACTTAATCTTGGAAGATAAGTGTAACACCCCGAATTCGGGCCCGTGACTGGTGCCTTACCCCGGGCACCCTAGTGATACAACATCAGAGAAAACCAGCGGAAAATAAAACATGAGTCATGAAACAAGAGATATAATAAATAAACAGGCCAACCAAACGGTTACCTTCCAATAAAATATATATACAACTCTTTCAAAATGAACAGTTTAATCCTTTTTACAAGCCCTGCCCACAACAGTACTACAGACCTCTAAGAGTTTTTATACAACATGACGGGACAGGGCCCCGTCATACCCCTGAATGTACAAGAATCTACAACTCAGGGTAACATACCAAAAGATAAGCCTCCGGAGAACGGAGCTTCCAATCTGTTGTGATCCTATGGCGGGGATCTACTACCGATGTACTCCTACTGCGGCATGAGCGCAGCCCAGGAGAGTCGATCTGACAGTACCAAGTATGTGAAACTATAAAATATCAGAATGAAATCATAACAATCTATATAAAAGCAGAGACATGTATGATAACAAAACTACGATTCGCAACATAAGCGATCATGTCAAGTCGAGGACTCACGCCTCAGTCATCACTCAAATATTTCTCTGGGTCTCACGCCCACAAAATCAATCGTGTTCGCATCATGGCGCATGCCCGGAATTGCGCCGGTGTAGACATGCCCGTGATGCAACAATAATAACAATGCCCAGCGCCACATGCCGGAGTCTGCGCCGGTGTAGACACGTCAGTGACATTATCAGCAATAATCTTTGGGTGATTTACCGCCGCGTAGCCGCACGCCCGAATTACGCGCCGGTGTAGACGTGTCCATGTAACCACAATAACAATATATCGGGTAATCAACCACGCCGCGTGGCCACGTGCCCCGAGTCTGCGTCGGTGTAGACATGTCCACGTGACATCAACAACAATATACCAACCAGCTATCACAAACAAGCTCAAGCAAATTACCATACTTAGACTTTTATAAAAGATCTACTCTTTCTCACGAAGTCACTGATATCAACATTTGCACAACAAAGGCTATCACAACAAGCATAGGCGAGTTACACAACAACAAGCATAGGCGATTATACACAACTCGAGTACTTCCATTTTGTATCAAGTCTGGGTTTTAACCCTAAAGTACTACGTACATTAACTCTTTTTAAAACCAAGTACTCATTACTCGCGAATGAGATTTCACAATACTTTTAACAAAAATTTAATTACCAAGTAAAACAAGTTAAGTCTCTTATCTTTCAAGATCAAGTCTCTTAACTTTTACAATCAATAAACCATTCTTACCTACATAAGGTCGTTATAACTAACTTCCCATAAAGCTATTATAACACCCATGTTTTAAACCAACCAACTCATTTAGCACATGTATGCGTCTGCGTACTACATAGTTTACAAAACATCATGCTCGAAGGATAGGAAGAGGTTCACATACCTCGCGACGAGTATCGACGATAAGCAAAATGCTCCAAGTACTACAACGCACTAGCCCTTTCCACTCCTCGAGTAGAATCACGCTACTCGTAGTACTTCCACCCATAAGGCCTGGCGTCTATTAACTTCTAGCAAATGCAGTTCCATATTCTCTGAAAAATTGGCGCCTCCCCGCATGGCGGCGTAAATCTCTCCTCTATCGAGGCTACCAAGCCAACCAGTGGGGTTTATCGTCTAGGGACGTGTACAATTCTACTACACAACAAGCTACACAAGTCTCATGTCTGATCTATGTAATTCTGATTCGATTCTTTTCTTGAAATTGGGCTTAAGTCAAAAGACATTGCGCGATATTAAGCTTAGTTCTATATATAGTATCTTGACTATATAATACAACAACATGTAATTTCCAATTACAAAAAGGGGACAAGATTATTTACCTCGATAAGCCCAAAATTATCCGAGATAAAAGTCGATCTGAGCAAGGTTTAGCTCTACTCAGTGCGCTCCAAACAACCCTTAGAAGTTCTAACCAACTTACTTAAATACTTGACCAACAAAGAAGATTTCCTTAGGGTTTCGGTTTGAGACTTAAAGGACAAAAAGTAGTATTTTCGGGCTCTACGTATAGAGGTAACTTTGGAATACTACAAGGTATAAGGCTAAGGTATTTTGGGCATTATAACAATACTTGGAGAGTATTTCAATACCACAAAGGGGGGGGTACCTCACGAAAACACTCCAAGATAGGGGTTCTCGGCGAAGGGCCTTGACAAGGAGAGGAACTCTCGGCTCGAGGCCTCATGGTGGTGGGAGTTGGACGAGAGCCAACAAGAGGGAGGAGAGGGTTTCAAGACTTAGACAAGTGAAGAGTGGATGAAGAAGTTCATCTCTAAGGGGGGTATTTATAGGAAAGCCAAAAGCCAACCAATGGCCAAGATCAAGCCATGTGCAAGGCAAGTGTAAGGCCTTGATCAAGCCAAGTGCACCCTATCCTACTCCACAACAAAACATGGCTCAAAACAATGCACAAAACAAGGCCAAAACAAGGCACAAAACAAGGCACCAATAAGGCACAAGACGTGAGCCAATCGGCCACCAATCCGTCCATCATGAGGGTGACAAGTGTCACCCTCCCGTTGGTCCAAAATATTTCGTCTCTCGGAAAAATCCGTAAAAATAGTAAATGACATAGCCGGAATTTTCCCTACGCAAGCTGTGGAAACGTTTCGTCGAAAAACGACTCTAACCGGGTGTTGTGCACAAAATGAATTCGGCCAAGCCAATTTGAAGTTCGAATTTCACTACGTACGTCCTTACGTACATACTCTGGAAATACGGGGTATAACATTCTCCCCTCCTTAGAAACATTCGTCCCGAATGTTCCTTCTCAAGTCTCAACACAAACATGCGCTAGTATAGTCTTCATTATATATGCGAAAACACTCATGCCACACCTGGCCATAAAATAACAAACGCACAAATACTTAAACCCAAGTCAACGAGGAAACACCTCTAATCATCACAATAACCCCTCACCTGAGGTCTAAAATATACTCCCTTCACACCTTCATTTCACAAAAGAAACGATCACACACGTTCACTTCTCCCCTATCTCGTTGTACCCTTCTCGAACACTCGAACTCTTTCTAGTATCCATTACCACACTTCCGTCAACGCTTGTTTCCAACCCTCGAGTCACTACCTCGAACTTGGTCATCTTACTAACCCGATCTTCTAAGGCCGTTCCGGCCTCGCGATCGCACGGTTGAACATATCCACGAATTCATACGATGGTCACCTAAGCGGGGCCTAGCACCCCGTGACCTACCTCTGGCGGGACCACCCGGAACCGACCCCGCTGGCCGGGCTGCGGGTCGACCAGCGGCGACCATCGGCCGACCAGCGTCGCGCGATACTTGCTCGCCGAAAGGAACAATCTTACCTAATCAAGTCATGAAAGCTACCACTTCCATCTCACACTACCCATGGACTTATCACACAAATAATTCCCACGTACTACTTACTCTGATAAGGGTCAACCATGAAATAAATCTTTTCCTCAAGACGACCTTACCTCTAAGGCTCAATCGTGACATAGTCTAAGGTTCACACTTACCATGCCCCCATACTTACCCTTCTACAATAACCAGGTGTCTAAATCACATTTAGCACAAAGCTATCCGAACATAACACTAAAACACATCAGCATACAAAACTCTAGAGGGTTAAGGATATACCTGTCTCTACCGCTTTCTAATCACAGTCCTGCCCTGCAGGGCGCACAGCTAGTGAAGGTGATGAACCAGCCCGATCACGAAGGTGAGTCGTAACATCCGTGCTACCCTTGGGACGATTCCTCGCAAAATGGCCTGCTGGCCGCCAAAATAACAAGCTCCCTTGGCACCACGACACTCCCGAAATGCGGTCTACCACATCGACCACCAGAGGTAGGGGTGACCGTCTGGCAACGCCGCCTTCCGCGAAACACGAACCCGAGCCGACGACCGCTCGAATACTCTGGATGCTCACGAAGGTTGTGGAGGACCACTCTGCTTGGCGGAGGTACAAAACTAGTATCTTTCTTGGCGGTCGCCTCGAAAGTCACCAAAGGACCACTGTTGTTACGGCCTCTTGGCGATCTTGGTCGTTCCGTCGACCTCTCGTGCCTCGCATCCCGTCATGAGCAGCTGCGTGCGGGCAATGTCCATGCGGTGAAGAGCTACACCGAACAAGCCTCTGTCAAGCAATCATCTAATCCGGTGGCGTGGCGGTGCACTCTATCCTCCATGGTTGCCACTAAAGCGGGGACATACAGAGCCAACGAGTCAAACTCCACGTTGTACTCCCGAATGCGCCTCTGTCTCGGCATCGTAATCATCGGCCCGTGCCCTCGCCATCTGCGGAGGCAAGAAGTGAGTGAGGAATGCCTCGAGAACTCGTCCCATGCTGGGCGCATACTCTCCCGGGACAACTCCCGCGAATCAAACGATCGGTGCGGTATCACGCGGCCGATGCGAACCTAAGACCACCGACTCGGTCTCGAAGCCTTGATCACTCTCGCGACCATAGCTGCGGATGAACTCCTGCGGATCATCCTCGAGCCTCGACCCATAAAACTGGCGGGCTCTGACTCGAAAGTCAGTAGCCTCAAACTATCGCTCGAGGGTGAACCGCGGTGCTCTGGGCTGAGGCTGCTGCGTCGGCCTATCCTCATGTCGGCCACGACCACGGCCAAGCCCGCCATCTCGCGTAACCCGTCTCTCTGCTCGGTGTGGGGCGAGGCTCGAGTCTTGCGGTCTCGGCGGCCATTCTTGCGCTCTAACCTCTCTTTGAAATTTGGCGGCGTCCTGAAACCGCCGTCGAAGCCTGACCTCGAGTCTTGTCAGGGCTGCGCCTCGTACTCCTCTGTATCTCGCTGGCGGCTCCTCGGCGCCTTGCCACGGGCTCTGGTTGCCTAGCGGAGGCATAAGCGGTAAAAGCGAGATCGTCGGAGGGTCCGACTTACAACACTGACTCTGAGGCACGATCTCGGAATGAGAAGAATGGAAACCGATCCTAAATGTCCTGCGACCTCACGATTATAGATGTGGTGCCTGACACCTTAGATAATCAAGACTCTGCTAGACACGATGCCTGTAGACACTTTCAGAGGATTAAGCGCTCACGATACCACTATGTCACACCCCAAATTCGGGCCAGTGACTGGTGCCTTACACCGGGCACGCTAGTGATACAACATCAGAGAAAACTTGCGGAATATAAACCATGAGTCATGAAACAAGAGATATAATAAATAAGCGAGCCAACCAAGCGGTTACCTTCGATAAAATATATATACAACTCTTTCAAAATGAGCAGTTTAATCCTTTTTACAAGCCACCTGTGCATTACTACTGAGACCTCTAAGAGTTTTTATACAACATGGCGGGACGGGGCCGTCATACCACAGAATGTACAGAATCTACAACTCGGGGTAACATGCAAAAGATAAGCCTCAGGAGAACGGAGCTTCCCAATCTGTTGAGCTGTGATCCTATGGCGGGGATCCACTCTAGATGTACTCTACTGCGGCATGAGCGGCCCCAGGAAGTCGATCTGGCAGTACCAGTATGTGAAACTATAAAAATCACGTAAATGAAATCATAACGATCTATATAAAAGCAGGAGACATGTATGATAACAAAACTACGATTCATGACATAAAGCGATCATGTCAAGTCGAGGACTCACGCCCTCAGTCATCAAATATAACTATGGGTCTCACGCCAGCATCAATCGTGTTCGCGTCGTGGCGCGTGCGGAATTCGCATCGGTGTAGCATGCCCGTGATGCAACAATAATAACAATGCCCCACGGCCGTGCCGGAATTACGCGCCGGTGTAGACCGTCCAGTGACATTATCAACAATAATCTTGGGTGATTTACCCGCGCGTGGCCCACGCCCGGAATTGCGCCGGTGTAGGCGTGTCCGTGTAACCACAATAACAATATATCGGGTAATCAACCGCGCGTACGTACCGGTCTGCGTCGGTGTAGACATGTCCGTATGACATCAACAACAATATACCACACAACCAGGCTATCACAAACAAGCTCAAGCAAATTACCATACTTCTAGACTTTTATAAAAAGATCTACTCTTTCTCACGAAGTCACCTAATATCAACATTTGCACAACAAAGGCTATCACAACAAGCATAAGCGAGTTACACAACAACAAGCATAGGCCAGTTATACACAACTCAAGGTACTTCCATTTTGTATCAAGTCTGGGTTTTAACCCTAAAGTACTACGTACATTAACTCTTTTTAAAACCAAGTACTCATTACTCGCGAATGAGATTTCACAATACTTTTAACAAAAAGTTAATTACCAAGTAAAACAAGTTAAGTCTCTTTCAAGATCAAGTCTCTTAACTTTTACAATCAATAAACCATTCTTACCTACATAAGGTCGTTATAACTAACTTCCCATAAAGCTATTATAACACCCTATGTTTTAAACCAACCAACTCGTTTAGTACGTATGCGTCTACCGTACTACATAGTTTACAAAACATCATGCTCGAAGGATAGGAAGAGGTTCGCATACCTCGCGGCAGTATCGACGATAAGCAAAATGCTCCAAGTACTACAACGCGCTAGCCCTTTCCACTCGCCAGTAGAATCGCTACTCGTGAGTACTTCCACCTATAAGGCTGGCGTCTATTAACTTCTAACCGCAAATGCGGTTCCGTATTCTCTGAGAAAATTCGGCCTCACCCCATGACAGCGTAAATCTCCTCCTCTATTGAGGCTGCAAGCTAACGGGGGTTTATCGTCTAACGGGCGTGTACAATTCTACTACCTGACAAGCTACACAAGTCTCATGTCTGATCTATGTAATTCTGATTCGATTCTTTTCTTGAAATTGGGCTTAAGTCAAAAGACATTGTCGTGATATTAAGCTTAGTTCTATATATAGTATCTTGACTATATAATACAACAACATGTAATTTCCAATTACAAAAAGAGACAGATTATTTACCTCGATAAGCCCAAAATTATCAGAGATAAAAGTCGATCTGAGCAAGTTTAGCTCCTACTCAGTGCGCTCCAAACAACCCTTAGAAGTTCTAACCAACTTCTACTTAAATACTTGACCAACAGAAGATTTCCTTAGGGTTTTGGTTTGAGACTTAAAGGACAAAAAGTAGTATTTAGACTCTACGTATAGAGGTAACTTTGGAATACTACAAGGTATAAGGCTAAGGTATTTTGGGCATTATAACAATACTTGGAGAGTATTTCAATACCACAGGGGTACCTCAGAAAACACTCCAAGATAGGGGGTTCTCGGCGAAGGGCCTTGACAAGGGAGGGGAACTCTCGGCTCGAGGCCTCACAGGTGGTGGGGAGTTGGGCGAGAGCCAACAAGAGGGAGGAGGGTTTGAGACTTAGACAAGTGAAGAGTGGATGAAGAAGTTCATCTCTAAGGGGGGTATTTATAGGAAAGCCAAAAGCCAACCAATGGCCAAGATCAAGCCATGTGCAAGGCAAGTGTAAGGCCTTGATCAAGTCAAGTGCACCCTATCCCCTACTCCACAAAACATGGCTCAAAACAATGCACAAAACAAGGCCAAAACAAGGCACAAAACAAGGCACCAATAAGGCACAAGACGTGAGCGATCGGCCACCAATCCGTCACCGTGAGGGTGACAAGTGTCACCTCCCGTTGGTCCAAAATGTTTCGTCTCTCGGAAAAATCCGCAAAAATAGTAAATGACATAGCGAATTTTCCCTACGCAATGGAAAGCGTTTAGTCGAACGACTCTAGCAAGGTGTTGGGCACAAAATGAATTCGGCCAAGCCAATTTGAAGTTCGAATTTCACTACGTACGTCCTTACGTACATACTCTGGAAATACGGGGTATAACAATAAGTTATACTTGTTCTTCACTTTTTCTCAAGAACTCAAGACTTGAAGGTGAGAAAGAGAGTAGAGAAAGTTGGATGAATATCTTTTTTTTTGCCTAAGTCTTGCTATACATATCCATGTAGTGCAACTTGCAAGACAAGTGGGGAGGGACACGTGTCACCCTCTAATTAGTCATAATAATTCTTTTCAGAAAATATCTTCCACACTTAGCCAAAATCGTGAAATTCCCGCACAGGAACCGCAGTACTTCACTTTGGCACCGCGGTGCCGAAAGTTCTGCTGCCCCTTAGGATATATGGCACCGCGGTAATGCCCAATGACAACGCGGTGACGAAATTCCTGAAACTCCCCAGAAGTTTAATGTCACGACCGAGCCGGGCGCGGTAGTGCCTACAGGCACCACTACGAGTATACATCAGAGATAATCAGCGGAACATACATAAACTCAACAAGAAATAAATAACAGGTTAGCCGATAAGGCTACCTCCCTAGATATATACAAATATACATAAATCCAAAAGCAGTTACCTTTTTTTTCAAACCGACCCACAAGATATGACTACAGACCTCTTAGAGTTATGACATAACAACTGTGACGGGACAAGGCACCGCCATACCCCTGAATGTACATAAATCTACAACCTCAGGGAACTATACCAAAAGACAAAGCCTCCGGAGAAATGGAGCTTTCCAAGAACTGAACAGTGATCCTAAGAGTGAGGATCAGCAAGCTATGTACCTCAACCTGCGGAATGAGCGGCCCCGAAGGAAGTCGATTACAATTACAGTATGTGAAACCGAAATCGTAATGAAATCATAATAGTCTAAAATAAAGCTGGAGACATATATGATAACCGAAATAACAGTACATTGTGCCTTGTCGAAACGAAAGTAATGAAAGTCAGTTTTTTTCCTTTTTAAAGACTATTTCAACACATAAATAATAGTCACGCGGGGCTAGGGACCTGAGCCCTCAAAATCATCACACGATCCGATGGGGTCTCGCGCAAAACATCAAAGCGTGCTCGTGGAATCCTCCATCACTGCTGTCACGACCCGACCCCGGGCCCGCGACTGGTGCCCTACCTGGGCACCCCTTTCGGTATACATCAGAGAATAGCAGCGGAACATACACAACTGATAAAATGCTTAAACATAAAATAACAACAATTGGCGATAAGGCCACCTTAGTAAACTATACAAATAAAGCGATACATTTCTTTTTCTTTACAACCCAGACCACGATGTGACTACGGACCTGCAGAATAACAACTCTGGCGGGACGGGGCCCCGCCATACCCTGAATGTACAACAACCGACAATACCGAGGATAAGCCTCGGAATAAAGGAGCTTAACGCGGTGAGCAGTGATCTAAGGCGAGGATCGACAGTACTCTACTGCGGCGTGACGCGGCCCGAGAGGTCGATACAATATGTACCAAATATGTGGCGAAAATCTTGTAATGAAATCATAAGTCTATAATAAAGCGGAGACATGTATGATAACTCGATTAACGATTACCACGATTGCACTACTAACAATGAGAGTAATCAAAAGTATACTTACAACATAAAAATAGGAAGCTCGCGATCAAAGCGGGACCACGCCCGCGATGTCGTTAAGCAATCCTACTCGCGAGACTATTTCACCGCGTAGGTCGTGTGGACCGCGTGAGGTATTCCTCGCGTAAGTGTACCGCGCGTGGGACTATTTCACCGCGTAAGCCCATAAGGACTCGCGTGAGGTATTCCTCGCATCATGGGTAGCAAATCCACGGAAGCGGTGGTATAACGATCTTGGGGATTTACCGCCGTTTATACTCTTACCACAGGCGGTGGTATAGCGATATTGAGGATTTACCCTCGGATATACTCTTACCTGAAGAAGGTGGTATAACGATCTTGAGGATTTACCGCCGGATATACTTTTACCCTATCTCAGTAGCCGTCATAAATAACATAAGCCTTCTGGAAACATCATACGATAAGTAAGCAAGTTAAGAAATCCTAAATTCTTATTAGTCTTATTCATATACACTCTCATTTTAGTTTACTTAAGGCACTAACATGTCATTATAAATCAGGAGTTTAACCCAAAGTACTACGTCTTCTATTCTTTTAAAATGACTCGTTTGCATATAAACTTCCAAGATACTAATAGCAGTAGTATCAGTCATAACTACATTTTAAGACAAGTCACAATACCTTTTAGAAAATACATTTTCGAACTTAAATCAAGTGACTTCTTTTCTTTTAAAACCTTAAGCAATTGATGCCTTTAAATCAATTTGCCTTTCGTTATTTCAAGTCATTTAACATACTTAAATTACTTAGAGTAAACCACTCTTTTAACTTTCCATAAGCTATTATAACTGACTTCCCATAAAGCGTTATACTAGCTTTATACATGACTTACATCTTCTTTTATAACCAAGAGACTTAAACTTTCCAACAAAACAAGTATCGATAATACTTTGACATACTTAAAGTCTCTTAACTTTTGAAAACCAAGATATCCTTAATATTTAAACAAGTGAGTTAATTCCTAACTCAATCAACTTGGACATTCTTAAAATAAGCCGAGGATATCAAATGGACCTAGATTGTCAAAATCTTGTCGTCTACCGTACTATACATTTACAACTTATTCATGCTCGAGAGATAAGAAAGTTCCACATACCTCTTGGTTTAATCCACTTGCTAAGTCGATTAGCGTCGTAGTATGTCAACCTATAATGACCATGTCGTCTATTAACTTACTTCAAGCGTAGAATATTCCAAGTGCAAAGTCACTAAATTCTACGGAAAATCGGACAACACTTCCTTTGTTTCTACATACTTTGCCACCTTTTTCAAGGCGAATTCAATAACCAAACACGCCGCATTTAAGGCCCAACAATGCAATTAATCAATGAGGATTACCGCTACTAGGCGTGTAAAATTCCGCCCCACAAGCGATATCAAACTAATACAATCTACTAGTCCAATTCGGCATTGAGACACAATAACACCAATTCTTATCCAATTTCCATTTCAATCCAAGTTGTTAGCATAACATGATATCAAATCGCAATCGATTATAACTACTATAATCTTCAAGTAAGTAACGTCACGGCGATTCTAATAACGACCAAATTGTAATCCAACTTATGAGCTTAAATGAAATTTGTTTAAGGCTACAATCAATCCATAATACTTATAAAACTTCAACACGTATACTTCATGCTAGCAAACATGTAAGGCTAACAACAATATATAATCTTGTAACACTTAAGAGCCAAGATTATTACCTCAGCGATTCTTAATCAACTCGATTCGAAGTCGCTCATGCAACTTAGAGCCTCTTACAGACACTTCAATCCGCTTGAGACCGCTTAGAACAACACGACAAGTTTCCTTCAATCTTCCAAACAAAACCTAGAAAAGCAACTAGGTTTTCACCTTGCGACTAATACGAAAACTATCTTTTTCCGGGATTTTTCTATTGATATACACTTACAATACACTCATGAACCTTGGTTTAAAGTGTGGAGCTTAATGAATGAGAAACAAAAAAATTTCCTTTTGATGTAGTGAACGAGAGCTTGCTCTTGGAGTTCTTGAAATTCTTGAAAAATTTGGCTAAGTGTTGAGCTTGTCTTGCTACTAGTACTACTATATAGTCGATGGAGGGTCAAGATGTGAACAAATGTGAGGCTTGGATGAGTTCCAATTAAATATCAAGACTTGTGGACCCTTTGACTAAGTCAATTTTCTCAAGCTCACTACTTGCAAGACTTGTTATCTTAAGACTATGGTCAATGACCATTATATCCATGCCCCATTTCGTCTAAGGCCGATAAGGGGTGACCGTGTCTCCTCCCGTTCATCGCAATATTTCGTTTTCAGACAAAATTCCAAAAATTCGATAAATTGTTACTTGTGTCTAATCTTAACATTTTTGAGTTCTTACGCGTTCTTATAAACATATCACGAAATTTGAGTGTAACATTCTTCCCTCGTAGAAACATTCGTCCCGAATGTTCTTTCGAGTCAAACTTAAAGATAGCGACATAGTCTTCTTTTACAACCCCTACATACCAATAATAACACACGAGGCCACGCAATGATACTCGTACTAAAATGTCAATTTGAACCCCATGTGTCAGCGTCGGTTATCTGCGTAAAGCCTGCGACTCTAAGCTTACTAATAATCTTTCGGATAAGCTTCGCCTTATCTACAGCCCGCAGAATCAAGTCTGGACCAAATAACTGAACCTCGCCTATGTCGAACCATCCAACCGCGATCTACACTTTCTTACATCTGAGGCCTCATACGGGGCCATCCGAATCTTTGGAAGGGTATACGGTATCATCGTAACACAACAAGAGGCAATTAACCCTCCACTGCTATTTACGAAATCAAGAACACAATCCATGACCTATCCTCGAGTGCACGGATGATGCGCTCTGCTGTCCGTCGATGCGAGGGTGTAATGCAACAACGAGACTCACTGTGTCCCTAAAACCCATACGAAAAACTTCTAGAAGTTATACATGTCGAGCTCATCTGCGACATCATAAGCGTAGGAACCCGTGCGATCTCACAATCCCCCTGCTATAAAAGCTAGCACGAACCTCGGTAGGTAAGTGGTACTAACCGGAAGAACACGGCTGGTTTCATCACCTGTTACCATGACCCCAGTCGCGCTTCCTCGATGCGATGCCACCTGTAACAAGATCCATTTTAAATACCTCCCGTGTCTAAGTCGGGTCTAAATTGCTGTAATAGCCATTTGGGCTTACGGTGTTCAACCATGACCTGCTACTAATTCGGATATTAAGCAACAACTCGCTCGTCCCTTTTCGGTCCTCTTACCCGTATATACATGCGAGGTCGCGACCGCGGCTTAGTCGACCACGAACAATTTGAGCAATAATCCTTTGTATGCCTCACTAAAACCTGCGACTAGTCTGCGACACCGGGTACACAATCTATCCTCGTATCACGGCCTCGTCAGGTGCTACTCAAAGCGACTCTTCTCTTCTCGGAGAGCGGTATCTCGATACCATATCATGGCGGATCCTCATCTGTCGCCTCTTTACCTACTCAGCGGCGGAAGACTGGCAACCTCTCGGATCTAAACTTCATTAACCTTGAAACAAATAATCGAACCCTAGGCTCGATGGCGAAGAATCTCACGGACCACGTCCGGTCTATCGGCTGCCCGTATGATGACTACCCGTAGACCAGCGACTAGAGTATACATGCGTCTTGCTTTCCGGATGGTATAGGATATCGATATCATAATACTTGAATAACTCTAACCACCGTCATTTGCCAAATTCTACTACCTGCATGCGAAGGTATACGAGAGGCTTTTGTGGTGCTGCACAAATATCCACATGAAGTCTATATATCGTCATGCCCCGAATCTTCAAGGCATGATTTAGCTGCGCTTCTAAATCGGAGTGGCGTAATTTCCTTTCTGCTTCCCTAACTCTTGGGAAAACATAGGCTCTATCCTTATCGGGTTCGTCGGCACACAACCCATGACACCCAACGTGCTATCATAATAACCTAACCTCTAGTCTTTCGGAGGAGTTAGAGCGTAGTCGAGTCGACTTATCTTCGATAGCGGAAGCCTTTCTCATTCTGCGAAATATTCGGGTATCCTTAATCTCACTTTATAGTTCTGTTTCCCTTTCTGTTGCAACCAAACTTGGTCACTAAACTTAGATTTGATTCCTTTGCTTGCCTCACGGCTAAGACTCACTGTCGCAATCACAATTTTGGGGATTTCTTGATCTCGTAAAGTAGTAACCCGATTTTCCTTTCCCGGTTTGTAGAGCCTATAGCTAGGTGTTACCACATTTCCTCGAAATGTTCTTACTTCCATTATTTACTAATGGTCTTTACACTAGTCTGGGGTAATCATATCTCGTGCAACTTACATAACCATAGCCGTATTCTCCTTTATCATTATGGTCATATCCTTACCTTAGGCTTATTATTAGCAAAAGTATTTCTATCTTGATTCATAATCGTGCGATTTCATACAAGCGTACAACTGCATTTATATCTTTACGATACTCCACGACCAATTAAATGCGTCGTTCTTAATTACCCCAACACAACACTTTTCCCACGGTTATCTACAATGTAACCTATGGCATGGCGATCTGAAGACCTTACGATTCATATCCTGCGTCTAACAACATGGGTACCACGCCCCATGTCGTAAAGCGTCATTTCGTGGGGAAGAGAACTTATCTCCCTTTCTTAAACTTTCCTTGGAGTCACAACCATAATCACGGGTCCTCTTGCGGTCGATGTTATCTAATCATCACGCAGCGCCTTTAAGTTCGTGTAGATTTTCCAACCCACCAAAGATGCCTCGACTTTCGTGGCGACACTCGTACTTATTTTATTCTTGCCTTGTACATTTTCACGAAATTATCCGGAAGGTCGTGGCCACGACCGCCACACCAAACCAACTCGAAGTACCTCGAGGCACTTAACATAAATTCCTTCAAATTCGATTACTTACTTACTGCGTCGATTTACCTCAGTGAACAAGTCGCACGGACTTAAAAGAAAAATAATGATGCCAAAGAAGGAAGGATAATTCGCGGTTACTACCACTTCTCTTCCTTTACCTTTGGATAATCGAACTTACGGCGGAATCGAGCCAATCTCTGCGATCAGCGTTGGCATAACAGAGGCCAACTAACGTGCTCATAATGACCTCGATATGCGTCATAACAGCTCTGCTGGATGCGCTGAGGTCCAACGGCTGTATCGTTACGGCGATTATCTACCCTCTCGGCTACCACCCAACACTCGCGGGTGTAGTCGCCTCGAAAGGTCCTCGTGGATTGGGCTTTATTTCTTTACACTTGGTTGCTCTCTTTTCAATGAGTGCGTACTCTTTCCGTACTTCCAAACTTATACTAGCATACGTACATAAATTCCATACTAATTCTGGCCTCCACTCTTTGGAGTTACTAAATTAAACAATATAAGGCCCATTCCGGCTCTCACAACCTGGTTCCGGTGGAACACGTTCACGAACCCGTAAAATGATTAACTAAACTTGGGCCTTGCACTCTCGTGACCCTGTCACATAGCGGGATTACTACCAATTGATCCCCTACCATTTCAAATTATGGGGCGACCCTTAATAGGTCCCCAACCCGACTCGGCGTCGTATTTAACTCTTACCCTTGGTCTGACTTAACTTTTTTGTTATACCCCGTATTTCCAGAGTATGTACGTAAGGACGTACGTATAAAATTTGAGCCTTAAGATAGGCAAGATTCGAAATTTGTACACAACACCCGGTTAGAGTCGTTTTTCGACGAAACGTTTCCACAGCTTTCGTAGGGAAAATTCCGGCTATGTCATTTATAATTTTTGCGGATTTTTCCGAGAGACGTAACATTTTGGACCAACGGGAGGGTGACATGTGTCACCCTCACATTGGAAGAGGTTGGACGGCAAATGGGCTAAGCTTGCGTTTTGGTGTTGAATTTTTGGTCAAGGGTTAGGTAGGATATTTTGTGTAGATGGATAAGGTAGTACGTGGCTAAATCTTGGCCTTACACTTGCCTTACACTTGGGTGATCTTGGCCATTGGTTGGCCATGGCGACCTATAAATACCCCTTAGTTGATGAACTTTCTTCATCAAAATCATTTTCCAAGTCTTGAAATCTCTCCCCCTTTGTGAGTAAAAATCGTCCAAAGCCCCCATTTGAGAGCCTGCCGAGGCAAACCCCACTTTTGAGTGAGGCTTGGCGTGGGGTACCCTAGCCTAGTTGTTTCGTATAATACCCTTGTTGTGGTATAGAAATACTCTCTAGTATTGTTATAATGTCCAAATACCTTAGCCCAAATACCTTGTAGTATTCCCAGTTACACATACAAAGCCAGAAAATACTATTATACTTCCTCGATCACAAAAACGAAACCCTAAGGAAATCTTCATTGTTGGTTGAAGTTATAAGTAGAAGTTGTGTAGACACTTCTAAGAGTTTCTTGGAGCGTTTTGGAGCGCACGGAGTAGGAGCTAAACCTTGCTCGGGAAGCGACGTATAACTCGGATAATTTTGGGCTTATCGAGGTAAATACTCTTGTCCTTCTAGTGTAATTGGAAATTACATCTTTGTAGTAGTATAGAAATGAATATAAGATTCATAAGAAGAGAATTGAAGCGTAATAGAAGAATATTCTGAAAAGACTTGGCGAAATCACTTGAGAAGAAAATAAGTAGAAGTTAAAAGTACTTACATGGGATTGTATATCTGATGGTGATAACCTTTATTGGTTGAATGTTACGCAAGTAGCATGGGCTACTTAGAAGGTGGACTAGGCTAGTAGGGCTATAAGCGAGTGGGCGTTTTGCTTATAGTCGATAAATCGTCGCGGTATGTGATTCTTCCTATACTCTTGAGCATGATATTTTAAAGGAAGATATATGTATAAATGCGGCAATGTCTTTTGACTTAAGCGAATAATATATAGTCACGGTGAGCGTCGTGTGCTAATTGAGCGTAGTTATGCAATGTCTTTTGACTTAAGCCTGAATAATAAGAACCTTGAATGTATTTCAAATGTTAAGAAACCATTTTTGGAAAGAAGAGTAACACTTGGTTTTAAAGGTTTTAAAAAGGAGTTATACTAGCTTTATGGGGAGTTAGGTATAACGTCTTAAGAGTGGTAAAGAAAATGGTTTACTGATTTTAGAAGTTAAGAGACTTGATCTTATAAGATAAGAGACTTAACTTAAATTGTCTTAATCTGGATGTTGGGTGAAACCTCATTCGTGAGTAATGAGTACTTGGTTTTTAAAAGGAATAATGTTTTACTGATTTCGGAAATCAGAATGTGTATCGACAAACCACTGCAGCGTTAATAAAGGAAATGTATTGAATAATGAAGTATTATTAAAACCAGTAGAAACCTCCATCTGCATAGAAGCTAAGATGAGACAAAATGATATTACATTTCCTAGATCATGGCTGCTTAATGAGATTGATTATAAACAAGAATAACCTACTCGCCTATGGCATATGTTGCTCACTTATTTTAAAAAAAAAAAAGAGATTAAGACATTGAACTATGAAACTTTTCTAAAAAGAGACTTGAGTAATTGAAATTAGGCAAACTGGAACCTTAGGGAAAAGAAAGGCATTGTGTTGTCTTAAAATGGTTTAAAACTTAAAGTGTTATAACAGCTTTATGGGAAGTTGGTTATAACGACTTTATGAAAACAAAAGAAGGGTTTTATCATTGGTCTTAATATGATAATTTGGCTTTAAAAAGAGAAGTGTTTTGGTTTGCTTAAAAATGTGAGTCACTCTATTTTATACTACGGGTATCGGGTGACTTTTATTAAAGGAATGGATCTCTTTAAAAGGAAGTTAACGTACGTAGTACTTTAGGGTTAAAACCCGGACTTTGGCATAAAATGAAAGTACTTCGAGTTGTGTATAACTTGCCTATGCTTGTTGTTGTGAACTTGCCTATGCTTGTTGTTGTGAAACTTGCCTATGCTTGTTATTATGAAACTTGCCTATGCTTGTTGTGATGGCCTTTGTTGTGCAAGAATTGTGTTTCTATACTCTGGCGTCTCGATGGAGGTCGGTTGACTTGTTGAGAACTTACTTGGGCGTGGCCGGCGGTGGCGGATAAATTCCGCGAATGCGTTCTGTTGATAGTGTTAACTTTGTTGTCGCTTTGGACATCTTGACGCGATCGTGGCGCTGCGGGTATCTTCCGTTTGATTACCTCCTTGTTGTCCTATTGTTTCCCGCTTGGACATCTTGACGCGATCGTAGTGCGGGTATGCTTCCATTTGAAATCTTTGTCTTATTGTTTCCGCTTTGGACCTCACGACACGATCGTGGCGCTGCGGGTATGCCTCATTCGGAATGTTGTCTTATTTGTTCCACTTTGGACATCTTGACCGCGATCGTGGCGCGGGTATGCTCCCATTTGGATTCTTTGTCTTGTTGTTATCATATCATAGGCTGCCGTGATGAGAAAGGTATTCCACGGGCGTAGTGATGACTACGAGGCGTGAGTCCACGACTTACGTATTTAACTTATTTATCGTGGCGTAGTTTGGTTATCATACATGTCTCTGCTTTGTATAGACTATTATGATTTCATTTCTGATATTCTGATTTCACATACTTGGTACTGTTGTCTTGACCTCGCCCGAAGCTGCGTTCATCTGCATGGTCGAAATGCGTCGGTTGTCGATCCGCGTTTAGGATCTCATTTACGTCTTGGGAAGCTCGAGTCCGCCGGAGGCTTATCTTGGTATGTTACCACAGTGCAGGTTCTTGTACATTCGGGGTATGGCGGGGCCACTGTCCGTCATAGTTGTTGTAAAAATCTTAAGTGCATAACAACTTGATGTGGCGGGGTTGTAAGGATTATGCTTGTTCAAATGTCTATGTATATATATATCTTTGAAAAAAACCGTTTTAGTTGCTTTGTTTTAGATTCATCTTGATCCATGTCTATTTGCATGTTTAAGTTTTATTTCCATTGGTTTTCTCGATGTTGTATCACTAGGGTGCGGGGTAAGGCACGATGCGGGCCGGGTTGGGCGTTACAAGTGGTATCGAGCGATTAGTCCTCGGAAAGTGTCTGAGCAGTGTCTAGTAGAGTCTTGATTATCGGTGTGTTGTGCACCACATCTATAATCGGGAGGCTATAGGACATTTAGGATTGGTTTCCATTCTTCTCATTACGAGATCGTGCCTTAGAGTTGTGTTGTAAGTTGGACCCTGCAGCGTATCTCGTTTTTACGATTATGCCTCGCCGAGCAACCGGGCCGAGAAGGGCAAAGCGGCGAGAGGGAGATACGAGTAGAAGCGTGGCGATCTCTGAGACCACGATGCACGAGCCTCGATCCTACGGTGAGGCGAGGAGATGGGTTACAAGAGATGGCGATTGATGGCGAGGTTGTGGCGAACTTGAGGATAAGTGGGCCGGCGATTCGATCGATAGCACCGTAGTTCACCCCGAGCGGTTTGAGACTACGGGATTTTACGAGTGTAACCGCGAGTTTTATGGGTGAGGCACGAGGATGATCGCGAGGAGTTCATCCGGCGATTCTGACGGATCGTAGGGTGATCGAGGCATCGGAGACCGGTCGGTGGTCTAGGTTACGCATCGGTGCGTGATACCGCGATCGATTGGTTTGATTCGTGGGAGCATCGGGAGAGAATGCCTTAGGCTTTATGGGGCGAGTTCTCAAAGGCATTTCTTGCACACTTCTTGCGCCACGGATGAGGAGGGCTCGGGTAAGATTTTTGGTGTTGCGAAGCGAGCGTCTGATTGGGAGTACAATGTGAGTTCGACTCATTGGCGTGCGTCCGCATTAGTAGCTAGTATGGAGGACCGAGTGCACGATATATTCTGAGGCTCGATGATTACCTAGCGAGTTGTTGGTGTAGCTCTTGTGGCATGGACATTGCCGCGTGACTTATGCGCCCAGGGGTGAGGCGGAGAAATCGGCGGAATGACGAGGTCAGCGAAGAGGGCGAAGCTGCGAGGTCGCTGGTGATTTTGAGGCGGACCGCCTCGGCGGCGAACTAGTTATGCGCCTCGCCCGATCTGAGTGGTCTCCGCGCCCGAGCATCGAGTTTTCGGGCGGTCGGGGCTCGAGGTTGATTTTCGGGAGAAGCGGTGGTAGCGGTGAAGCCACCACCTCGTTGTGGCCGTGTGGTAGACTCGCGATGGGGAGTGTCGTGCTAGTCGGGAGTTTGTTTTACATGCGGCCGGTAGACCATTTTAGGAGCTGTCCGGCCGGGTGGCCTGGTAGGATAACCTGACTACGGGATCGATTGCGGGTTCTTCACCTTCCATAGCCGAGCGAGGATGTTCATACTCCAGAGCCACGGTAGAAGTCGCGGTGGAAGTTCCCGATTTTAGCGGTCCTTTGAGCACTTTATTTTGAGTATATCCTTAACCTCTAGAGTTTAGTATGTATTGATGTTGTGATGATGTGTTTAGCGTTATGTTGGATAGCTTTGTGCTAAAATGTGATGTAGAACTGGTTAGTGAGAAGGGTAAACTTGAGGTGAGAAAATGATGAACCTTAGAATATTCTGATTGAGACCTTAGATGTAAGGCCGTCTTGAGTACCAAATTTTGCAAGTGATCTTGTGAAGTGCATTTCTTATGCCTAGAACGTTTTGTGTGATAAAGTCCACAGGTAGTGTGAAATGGAAGTGGTAGCTTTCATGACTTTGTAGAGGTAAGATTGTTCGGATCGAGAAGCAAGAGAGTTGGCGTGGCGGAGGTCGGGTTGAGGCGTGTTGCGTGTCGACCCGTGGCAGAATGAGGTGGGGTCAGCTACGGATGGTCGCCGGTGGTAGGGTCACGAGTGTTAGGCCCAGTTTTGATGACCATCGTATGAGTTCGTGGATCGTTCGACCAGTAGATCGTGAAGGCGGGAATGGCCTTAAGGAAGATTGAGGCGAGTAAGATGACCAAGTTTGGAGGTAGTGACTCCAAAGTTTTGGGAAGCTGAAATGATGGTGAAGTATGATGCGTATACTAGAAGAGTTCAAGTGTTCGAGGAGGGCCACGAGTAAGGAAGAAGAAGAGCGTGTGTTATGTTTGTGGCCGTGTGTGGCATTGGCAACTTGTTAGAAGATCGTCTTCGTGTCCGTCTTGAAGGAACATTCGGGAAGAATGTTTCTAAGGAGGGAGAATGTTATACCCGTATTTCCAGTATGCGTGGGGCGTGCGTATAAAATTTGAGCCTTAAGATAGGCAAGATTCGAAATTTGTACCTGGCCTTTGGTTAGAGTCGTTTTTAGATGAAAGCGTTTCCACGACTTTCGTAGGAAAATTCGGCTATGTCATTTATAATTTTGCGGATTTTTAGAGGCGTAACATTTTGGACCAACGGGAGGGTGACATGTGTCACCCTCACATTGGAAGAGGTTGGACGGCAAATGGGCTAAGCTTGCACGTTTTTGGTGTTGAATTTTTGGTCAAGGGTTAGGTAGGATATTTTGTGTAGATGGATAAGGTAGCACATGGCTAAATCTTGGCCTTACACTTGCCTTACACTTGGAGTGATCTTGGCCATTGGTTGGCCATGGCTTGACCTATAAATACCCCCTTAGTTGATGAACTTTCTTCATCCAAAAATCATTTTCCAAGTCTTGAAATCTCTCCCCCTTTGTGAGTAAAAATCGTCCAAAGCCCCCCTTTGAGAGCTAAGCAAGGCAAACCCCCACTTTTGAGTGAGGCTTGGCGTGGTAGGGTACCCCACTAGCCTAGTTGTTTCGTATAATACCCCTTGTTGTGGTATAGAAATACTCTCTAGTATTGTTATAATGTCCAAATACCTTGGCCCAAATACCTTGTAGTATTCCCAAGGTTACACATACAAAAGCCAGAAAATACTATTATACTTCCTCGATCACAAAAAGCGAAACCCTAAGGAAATCTTCATTGTTGGTTGAAGTTATAAGTAGAAGTTGTGTAGACAACTTCTAAGGGTTTCTTGGAGCGTTTTGGAGCGCGCGGGTAGGAGCTAAACCTTGCTCGGGAAGCGACGTATAACTTCCGGATAATTTTGGGCTTATCGAGGTAAATACTATTGTCCTTCTAGTGTAATTGGAAATTACATCTTTGTAGTAGTATAGAAATGAATATAAGATTCATAAGAAGAGAATTGAGCGTAATAGAAGAATATTCTGAGAAAAGACTTGGCGAAATCACTTGAAGAAAATAAGTAGAAGTTAAAGCGTACTTACATAGGATTTGTATATCTGATGGTGATAACCTTTATTGGTTGAATGTTACGCAAGTAGCATGGGCTCTTAGAAGGTGGACCGAGCTAGGGCTATAGCCGTGGAGCATTTTGCTTATAGTCGATAAATCGTCGCGAGGTATGTGATTCTTCCTATACTCTTGAGCATGATATTTTAAAGGAAGATATATGTATAGTACGACAATGTCTTTTGACTTAAGCCCGAATAATATATAGTCACGGTGAAGCAGCGTGTGCTAATTGAGCGTGGTTATGCGGCAATGTCTTTTGACTTAAGCCTGAATAATAAGAACCTTGAATGTATTTCAAATGTTAAGAAACCATTTTTGGAAAGAAGAGTAACACTTGGTTTTAAAGGTTTTAAAAAGGAGTTATACTAGCTTTATGGGGAGTTAGGTATAACGTCTTAAGAGTGGTAAAGAAAATGGTTTACTGATTTTAGAAGTTAAGAGACTTGATCTTATAAGATAAGAGACTTAACTTAAATTGTCTTAATCTGGATGTTGGGTGAAACCTCATTCGTGAGTAATGAGTACTTGGTTTTTAAAAGGAATAATGTTTTACTGATTTCGGAAATCAGAATGTGTATCGACAAACCACTGCAGCGTTAATAAAGGAAATGTATTGAATAATGAAGTATTATTAAAACCAGTAGAAACCTCTATCTGCATAGAAGCTAAGATGAGACAAAATGATATTACATTTCCTAGATCATGGCTGCTTAATGAGATTGATTATAAACAAGAATAACCTACTTGCCTATGGCATATGTTGCTCACTTATTTAAAAAAAAAAAAGAGATTAAGACATTGAACTATGAAACTTTTCTAAAAAGAGACTTGAGTAATTGAAATTAGGCAAACTGGAACCTTAGGGAAAATAAAGGCATTGTGTTGTCTTAAAATGGTTTAAAACTTAAAGTGTTATAACAGCTTTATGGGAAGTTGGTTATAACGACTTTATGAAAACAAAAGAAGGGTTTTATCATTGGTCTTAATATGATAATTTGGCTTTAAAAAGAGAAGTGTTTTGGTTTGCTTA
Organism: Przewalskia tangutica; assembly: GCA_029844215.1. Taxonomy (NCBI): domain Eukaryota; kingdom Viridiplantae; phylum Streptophyta; class Magnoliopsida; order Solanales; family Solanaceae; genus Przewalskia; species Przewalskia tangutica. The sequence continues at coordinate 87,940,792 of CM056729.1, forward strand.
AAAATGTGAGTCACTCTATTTTATACTACGGGTATCGGGTGACGTTTATTAAAGGAATGGATCTCTTTAAAAGGAAGTTAACGTACGTAGTACTTTAGGGTTAAAACCCGGACTTTGGCATAAAATGAAAGTACTTCGAGTTGTGTATAACTTGCCTATGCTTGTTGTTGTTAACTTGCCTATGCTTGTTGTTGTGAAACTTGCCTATGCTTGTTGTTGTGAAACTTGCCTATGCTTGTTATTATGAAACTTGCCTATGCTTGTTGTGATGGCCTTTGTTGTGCAAGAATTGTGTTTCTATACTCTGGCGTCTCTCGATGGAGTCGGTTGACTTGTTGAGAACTTACTTGGGCGTGGCCGGTGTGGATAAATTCCGCAGTGCGTTCTGTTGATAGTGTTAACTTTGTTGTCGCTTTGGACATCTTGACACGATCGTGGCGCGCGGGTATGCTTCATTTGATTACCTCCTTGTTGTCTTATTGTTTCCTTGGACATCTTGTGCGATCGTAAGCGCGCGGGTATGCTTCCATTTGAAATGTTGTCTTATTGTTTCCCTTTGGACCTCACGACCGCGATCGTGGCGCTGCGGGTATGCCTCCGTTCGAATGTTGTCTTATTTGTTCCCTTTGGACATCACCGACCACGATCGTGGCGCGGGTATGCTCCCATTTGGATTGTTGTCTTGTTGTTATCATATCATAGGCTGGCGGTGAGAAGGTATTCCACGGGCATGAGTGATGACTACGAGGCGTGAGTCCACGACTTACGTATTGGCTTATTTATCGTGGCGTAGTTTGGTTATCATACATGTCTCTGCTTTGTATAGACTATTATGATTTCATTCTGATATTCTGATTTCACATACTTGGTACTGTTGTCTTGACCTCCTTGAAGTGCGTTCATCTGCGCGGTAGAAATCGTCATTGTCGATCCCGCGTTTAGGATCTCATTTCAGCGTCTTGGGAAGCTCAGTCCGCCGAGGCTTATCTTGGTATGTTACCAGTGCAGCAGGTTCTTGTACATTCGAGGGGTATGGCGGGGCCACTGTCGTCATAGTTGTTGTAAAAATCTTAAGTGCAGTAACAACGATGTGGGCGGGTTGTAAGGATTATGCTTGTTCAAATGTCTATGTATATATATATCTTTGAAAAGGCCGTTTTGGTTGGCCTGTTTTCGTTCATCTTGATCCATGTCTATTTGCATGTTTAAGTTTTATTTCCGCTAGTTTTCTCTGATGTTGTATCACTAGGGTGCAGGGTAGGCACGATGTGGGCCGGGTTGGGCGTTACATTTTACTACGAGAGGCCTTATATACCTAAGGTCTCGGTGATTATCACATTCTTAGGCTCGCGATTTCCATGCTCCATGCCTACCTTATCGGTCCCAGTAGCGGTACAAAACTTATCGTAATACCATAATCGTGTTGTCTTGACCACAACAACCATACTTACTCCATGCGGATCTCACCCGTACCATTCTCGAAATCCTACTACGTAGCTCAATCAATTAACATAGTCTTCCATTAATTCCCTTAATAATAACTTCTTAAGGGTCCATTCCCTTCTCGAACTGATTTCATTTCCTAATTATCTCAAATTAGTCGTAAAACCTTGATGAGAATTCATTAAATGTTTCATACCTTCCGGTATTTATTTAGTCCTTACCAAATCACGGTAACCTAAAATCATCTAGGCGACACATATGTGACCCGTACATAAATCTGTATAGTTGTATGTCCCGATACCAACTATACTACAAACATTACCAACACGGATCGCAATCCATAATCTTTCTGAGTCATCTTTGCCTTTCGTGGCGCAAACAACATAACTTGTTAGGGAGAGCGACCCTAACCATCTGACTCATCGCGCGATCTTAGAGTGAGAAGAATGAAACCGATCCTAAATGTCCTGCGACCTCACGATTATAGATGTGGTGCGCGACAGCGATAATCAAGACTACTAGACACGGTCTGTAGACACTTTCAGAGACTAAGCGCTCACGATACCACTTTTGTCACGACCCGACCCCGGGCCCGCGACTGGTGCCCTACCTGGGCACCCCTTTCGGTATACATCAGAGAATAGCAGCGGAACATACACAACTGATAAAATGCTTAAACATAAAATAACAACAGACTAGCCGATAAGGCCACCTTTCGAAAACTATACAAATAAAACAGTACATTTTTTTTTCTTTACAACCCAATCCACAATGTGACTACAGACCTCTAAGAATAACAACTCTGGCGGGACAGGGCCGCCATACCCTGAATGTACAACAATGCAATACCGAGGATAAGCCTCGGGAATAAAGGAGCTTTTAACGGTGAGCAGTGATCCTAGGCGAGGATCAACAACGCATACTCTACTGCGGCGTGAGCGCGGCCGAAAGGAGAGTCGATGCAACATGTACCAAATATGTGGCCCAGAAAATCGTAATGAAATCATAAGTCTATAATAAAGCGGAGCGGTATGATAACTTTCGATTAACGATTACCACGATTACCGATGCCTTACTAATGATAGAGTAATCAAAGTATACTTCTGACGTAAAAATAGGAAGCTTCGCGATCAAGCGGGACCACGCGCTTGATGTCGTTAAGCAATCCTACTCGCAGGACTATTTCACCGCGTAGGTCGTGTGGACCGCGTGAGGTATTCCTCGCATGGTGTACCGCCCGCGTGAGACTATTTCACCCGCGTAAGCCCATGGGACTCGCGTAAGGTATTCGCCGCGTCATGGGTAGCAAATCCACGGAAGCGGTGGTATAACGATCTTGAGGATTTACCCGCCGTTTATACTCTTACCACAGGCGGTGGTATAGCGATCTTGAGGATTTACCCGCCGGATATACTCTTACCACTGAAGAAGGTGGTATAGCGATCTTGAGGATTTACCCGCCGGATATACTCTTACCACTATCTCAGCCATCATCATAACATAAGCACTCTGAAACATCATCTGATAAGTAAGCAAGTTAAGAAATCCCTAACTTCTTATTAGTCTTATTCATATACTCTCATTTTAGTTTACTTAAGGCACTAACGTGTCATTATAAATCAGGAGTTTAACCCGAAGTACTACGTGCTTCTATTCTTTTAAAATGACTCGTTTCATATAAACTTCAAGATACTAATAGCAGTAGTATCAAGTCATAACTACGTTTTAAGACAAGTCCGATACCTTTTTAGAAAATACATTTTCGCTTAAATCAAGTGACTTCTTTCTTTTAAAACCTTAAGCAATTGATGCCTTTAAATCAATTTGCCTTTCGTTATTTCAAGTCATTTAACATACTTAAATTACCTAGAGTAAACCACTCTTTTAACTTTCCATAAAGCTATTATAACCAACTTCCCATAAAGGTTATACTAGCTTTATACATGTAACAACTTACATACTTCTTTATAACGAGACTTAAACTTTCGACAAAATAAGTATCAATAATACTTTGACATACTTAAAGTCTCTTAACTTTTGAAAACCAAGATATCCTTAATATTTAAACAAGTGAGTTAATTCCTAACTCAATCAACTTGGACATTCTTAAAATAAGCCAAGGATATCAAATGGACCTAGATTGTCAAAATCTTGTCGTCTAGTACTATACATTTACAACTTATTCATGCTCGAGAGATAAGCAAGTTCCACATACCTCTTGGTTTAATCCACTTGCTAAGTCGATTAAGCGTCGTGGTATGTCAACCTATAATGACCATAATCGTCTATTAACTTCTTACTTCAAGCGTAGAATATTCCAAGTGCAAAGTCACTAAATTCTCACGGAAAATCGGACAACTTCCTTTGTTTCTACATACTTTGCCACCTTTTTCAAGGCGAGATTCAATAACCAAACACGCCACGTTTAAGGCCCAACAATGCAATTAATCAATGAGGATTACCGCCTACTAGGCGTGTAAAATTCCGCCCAAGCGATATCAAACTAATACAATCTACTAGTCAATTCGGCGCGTTGAGACCTGATACCACGATTCTTATCGATTTCCATTTCAATCAAGTTGTTAGCATAACATGATATCAAATCGCAATCGATTATAACTACTATAATCTTCAAGTAAGTAACATCGGCGATTCTAATAAGCGACCAAATTGTAATCCAACCGCGAGGCTTAAATGACATTTGGTTAAGGCTACAATCGATCCGTAATACTTATAAAACTTGACACGTATACTTCATGCTAGCAAACATGTAAGGCTAACAACAATATATAATCTTGTAACACTTAAGAGCCAAGATTATTACCTCAACGATTCTTAATCGACTCGATTCGAAGTCGCTCCTTATCAACTTAGAGCCTCTTACAGACAACGATCCGACTTGAGACCCTTAGAACAACACCAACAAGTTTCCTTCAATCTTCCAAACAAAACCTAGAAAAGCAACTAGGTTTTCACCTTGCGACTAATACGAAAACTATTTTTTTTCAGGATTTTTCTATTGAGATACACTTACAATACACTCATGAACCTTGGTTTAAAGTGTGGAGCTTAATGGACAAGAAACAATTTTTTTTTCCTTTTTGATGTAGTGAACCCGAGAGCTTGCTCTTGGAGTTCTTGAAATTCTTGAAAATTTTGGCTAAGTGTTGAGCTTGTCTTGCTACTAGTACTACTATATAGTCCAATGGAGGTTCAAGATGTGAACAAATGTGAGGCTTGGATGAGTTCCAATTAAATATCAAGACTTGTGGACCCTTTGACTAAGTCAATTTTCTCAAGCTCACTACTTGCAAGACTTGTCATCTTAAGACTATGGTCAATGACCATTATATCCATGCCCCATTTCGTCCAAGGCCAATAAGGGGGTGACACGTGTCATCTCCCGTTAAATCATGATATTTCGTTTTAACAAAATTCCAAAAATTAGATAAATTGTTACTTGTCTCTAATCTTAACATTTTTGAGTTCTTACGTGCGTTCTTATAAACATATCACGAAAGTGCAGGGTGTAACAGCTGTAAACGGTAGTAAGTGTAAAATATATCCATGTAACTCGCCCGTGGAATCCTACCTCACTGTCGGCGTGCACATATGCAATATAAATATATCTCATGCCCGTGGAATCCCTCATCTCAGGTACTTGACTTCATGGAGAGCTAATCCATGGGGTAATAATAATATATAACATACCCGTGGAATCCCTCATCTCGGGTACATGTCTTCATGGGGAGCTAGTCCATGGAGTAATAGTATATAACATGGTCGCATGCCCCGGAATCCTTCATCGTATAAGTATGTCCATGGAGTAATAATAGTATATAACATGCCCGTGGAATCCCTCATCTCGGGTACATGTCTTCATTGGGAGTTAGTCCATGGAGTAATAGTATATAACATGGTCGCATGCCCCGGAATCCTTCATCGTATAAGCATGTCCATGGAACAATCACCTTTGGAAGCTTATGCAGTGGAATCTCGTCACTATGTCAGTGCGTCAGTAAATTCACAACAATACATTGACCCTCCAGCGAGACACGGCGTAGAAATATAATACTTGCACTCAAAGGCAATCGCAAGCAAGCATAGACAAGTTCATAAAATCTTTTAGACTTTCATTAATATACAAAAATGAATTTGATTTTATAAACAAAAGGCACTTTCGTGTCACATAAAAATCGGGAATTTAACCCAGTACTACGTACATCCATTCTTTTCAAAGACTAATTTTTATATAAAACCCCAAGATACTAACACAGTAGTATCGAAGCATCTACATTTCAAACAAGTCACTACACTTTTAGAAATACATTTTTAAGCTTAAATCAAGTGACCACTTACTTTAAAACTTTAAGCGATTGATGCCTTTAAATCAAATTGCCCTTCTTTATTTCAAGTCATTTTCTTTGTTTACATCACTAGAAAACCATTCCTTTAACTTTCCATAAAGTTCTTATAACCAACTTCCCGTAAAGCCGTTATACTAACTTTGCTTTAGAAACTAAGACATCTTTAACCTTTCATAAAGCCGTTATAACTAACTTCCCATAAAGCCGTTAAAACTCTTTATGTTTTAGACAAATTCATTCTTTTTTTATAACCAAGAGACTTATACTTATAAAACCAAGTATCATATACTTTCAAATCAAGTTACATAACTTTCAGAATACTTCAAGTTTCTTAACTTTAGAAATCAAGTTTCTTAACTCTAGAAATCAAGTTTCTTAACTTTAGAAATCAAGTTTCTTAACTTTAGAATATTTCAAGTAATCAATACTTTCCAAGTCAAGAAATCTGTCCATGTAACATCTAGTCACATATACTTTTCAAAACAAGTCAAAGGATACCGATGAAACCGAATTCATTTGTAACCATGTACGTCCACCGTACTATACATTTATCCACCGTACTATACATTTATAAAACTCATGCTCAAGAAGATAGGGAAAGTTCCACATACCTCTCCGGCTCAATCCACTTGCCAAGTTGAATCGCGCGCGTGGGAATGTCAACCTATAATGACCCAATCGCCTATCAACTTCTAGCTTTCAACGTAGAATATTTCTAAGTATAAGGACTCTTATTCTACGGAAAATCGGGCAGCACTTCATTTGTTTCTACGTACTTTTCTAACTTTGTCAAGACCAGAAAATCAATAACCAAATGCAACATTTAAGGCTCAATAATCAGTTAATCAAAGGGGATTACGCTGGCGGGCGTAAAATTCGCCTTGATCGATATAAAGCGTTCATTAATCCAAAGCCATATTCGACTACAATGTATTACTACAATATCAATTTCCTTTAAAATCCTTTTCAATCCAAGTTGTTATTCTAATATGTTATATATCCTATAACAATTATAACAACTATAAATCCTTTCTTTCTTAACATGCGACGATTGTAACTATCGACCAAATTGGTTACAACATAAATGACTAACTTGCCCGTTTCGGTTTTTAACGTATGCGACATGATCGAATCTTTTCAAACTTGATCTATATACCACATGCTCATTTATCAACTACTATAATATGTAATCTTTAATCACATTAAGAAGACGAAGATTTTACCTCAATGAGCCCAATATATAATCCAAGATTAAAGTCGATCCTAGCAACTTTTAGCTCCTCTTCAAGTTCTAATCCAACTTATGAAGAACACCCTAGGGTTTCACGTTGCGACTAACGTAGAAACGTAGTTTTTCCGGGGTTTTTGTATTGAGATATCCTTAGAATACCTTAAGGGATCTTGGGTTTGAATATTGGGAATTATGGAGCAAGATTGCAAAAAATTTCTCCTTATTTTTCACCTTGGCCGAGAGCCTCTTTCATCAAGACAAGTTCTTGAAATTTTTTCTAAGTGTTCACTAGTCTTGCACTAGTAATGGATATATAAGAGAATCAAGGGCTAGGATTAAAACACTTGTGTGGCTTGAATTTGGATGACTAAAATATCAAGGGTCAACTTGTCCACTTGTCTATCTTGTTCTCGCCCAACATGGGCAATGTGAGGGTGACAGGTGTCGCCCTCCGGTTGATCTAAAATATTTCATCTCCCGAAATTCCGATAAATTCTATAAGTCTCAAATATCAAATTCGGGAACTCAATTCTCATTAACGAACAATTTTCCCTCCCAAGGCTCGAAATCATATTCCGTAGGAAAAAACAATCTTTCTTTCGTTTCAATCTTAAAGTCGTACTTTCTCACGTACGTTCTCTTAAACATGTCCTGAAATTACGGGGTGTAACATTATTCCCCCCTTAGAAACATTCGTCCCCGAATGTTCTTTCGAGGCTTCATCTAAACAGATGACGACATAGCTCCCTTTAACCGTACCTTGCATAACCACATATGCCACATAATAATATTTAGGCAAAAACATCAATCTAACATTGACAAGTAGGGAAGCAAATTTCCTGTAGGTGTAGAGAACAAGTGTGGGTACTCTTATCGTGTCCTCGCCGGCTTCCCCAAATCATCTTTTCTTTGATATCATTCGCCACGAGACTACGGCGGAAGCCACGTCCTAGTCGTAGTCGCGACACAGCGATCAAGTATCGCTATGGGACTCTCTCGGCGATAATCCCTCTGTCACGGACATCACTTAGCGGGAAAAAACTGCGGATGGATATCCGATACTCTTCCGTAACATAAGAACATGGAAGACCAGATGTACTGCCTCCCAAGTCGGACGCATATCTAACTCATAGGCAACCTTTCCTACTCTGCGGACAATCTGATAAGGCCCAATGTACCTTGGGCTTGGTTTTTCTTTCTTACCAAGCCTCGTCGCGCCGCCCGGGTGATACGCGAAGACCGGTCGTCGACACGAGACTCAGTGTCGGCGTCGATCATCTGCGTAAGACCTGCGGGCTACGGTGCTAATAACCTCTCTGGATAAGCCGTCTTATCTACGTCCTGTGAATCAAATGCGGGCCAACTATCTGAACCTGACATCGAACCAGCCGATCGGCGACCTACCTTGCCCGTACAAGGCCTCGTAAGGTGTCGTCAGAATCTTTGGAATGGTATTTGTTATAATCGTAAACTCGAAGGGCAAATAATCCTCGACTACCCACGAAATCAATAACACGCCCATGACCTATCACCGAGTGCGGATAACATCTTGCCTGCGTCGATCGAGGGTGAAATCTGTACGAGACTCGCGTGTGTCCCCAATCCATACGGAAAAACCTCCGAAGCTAGCCGTGTTGGGCTCATACATGCATCATAAATAAATGTAGGAACCCCATGTAGTCTCATAATCTTCCTGATATATAATCTCGCATAATCCTCAACACAATACTTTTCCCACGATTATCTAAAACTGTAACCTATGGCGTAGCGACAACGAAGATCTTACATGTCTCGCGTCCATCGAATAACACGGGTACACATAACCCCGTGTGCGTAAAACTATCTTTTACGTGGGAAAACTTATCTCCCTTTCATAAACTTGATCATCAAGCGCCACCTTATAATCGTATAGATTTTCAAACCCTACCAACGATGTCTTCTGTTTTCCGCGGGCAGCACTCGTACTTATCTTATTCTTGCTTTGCGGATTTTTCTGGAATTATTTGGAAAGTCGTGGCCCTGACCACCACACTAAACTAACTCCAAGTACCTCCAAGGGCACTTAACATAAAATCCTTCAATAATAAATGCGTTCTTATCTCGTCTCTTAGCGTTCAAATTCAAATCAATCATTTCGATAAAACAAGTCATAAAGACTCCATAATTTATCATGTCAAAGAAAGAAGGAATAACTTACATAGTACTAACACTTTCATTCCTTCCCGTCGATAACAGGCTACATGGAAAGCGGAATCGAACCGACCTCTCTACGATCAACCTTGGCATACACCCGACTAGTCCGTACTCGTAATGACGCTTAAAGTACATGCGTATCGGCTACTAGATCTGCTGGTGCGGCGGTGTATCATCACCGGGAAAATCTTATATACCCGCTCAGCTACCCCCCCAATCACCCACTGGTGTAGCTATCTCGAAAGGTCCTTATGGATTCAGGCTCTATTCCTCTACAATTGGTTGCTCTCTTTCTTACTGGTCATACTCTTTCCGTACTTCCAAACTTATTCTAGCATACGTACATAACCTCCGTACTGATTCTAGCCCCCAATCTTTGGAGTTACTAAATCGAACAATATGAGGCCATTTCCGGCTCTCACGACCCGGTTCCGGTGGATCGCGTCCACGAACTCGTAAAACAATTAACTAGACTTGGGCCTTGCACCCTCGTGACCCTGTCACGTAGAGGACTCTGCAATTGATCCTCTATTTCCAGGCTATGGGCGACGTAATAGGTCTTCAACCACCCAGCGTCGCTTAACTCTTACCGCAGTCGAATTAAGTCTTATTGCGAGAAGGCCTTATATACCTAAGGTCTCGTGGTTATCAATATTCTTAGGCTCATGATTTCCATGCTCCAAGCCTCTTATCAGTCCCCATAGCTTGGGTATAATAACTTCTCATATCCTCTCAATCGTGTTGTTTTAATCATAACAACCATAATTACTCCGTACGGATCTCATTCGTACAATTCTCTTAAGCATACCACGTAGCTTAATCTATCAGATCTTCCATTAAGTCATAATCGCGACTTAGGGTTCATTACCTTCCGGATAGCTCATCGTCTCTTAACTATTTCAAATTAGCACAAAACCTTGATGAGAATCCATTAAAGCATTTCATACCTTTCCGGTATCTATTTAGTCGATTACGACTCTTGATAATCTATAATCATCCCGGGCAACACATATATGACCTCATCATAAACAGTATAAGCGTATGTCATTATACTAACTTTGAATCTGTAATCCACATAATCCTTCTGAGTCGCTTTGCCTTTCTCATGCTGCAATCAACATAACTTCGTTGGGAGAGGCGACCCTAACAACACGACTCTGTCGCACGATCTCGAGTGAGAAGAATGAAACCAATCCTAAATGTTCTGCCTCACGGTTATAGATGTGGTGCACGACACGCTGATAACGAGGCTCTACTAGACACGATGCAGTAGATACTTTACGAGGACTAAGCTGCTCAATCCACTTTTGTCATGACCGACCAGGAGCCCGCGTGGTGCCTACACAGGCACCACTGCAGTATCATCGAGAGATAATCAGTGAACATACATAAACTCGACAAGAAATAAATAACGAGGTTAGCGGAAGTAAGGCTACCTCCTAGATATATACAAATATACATAAATCAGCGATTACCTTTTTTCAAACCGACCCACAAGATATGACTACAGACCTCTTAGAGTTATGACATAACAACTGTGACGGGACAAGGCACCGCCATACCCCTGAATGTACATAAATCTACAACCTCAGGGAACTATGCCAAAGACAAAGCCTCAGAATGGAGCTTTCGAAGCGAGCAGTGATCTAAGAGTGAGATCGGCAAAGTATGTACCTCGACTGCGGAATGAGCACCCCGAGGAGAGTCGATGCAACAGTACCAAGTATGTGAAAGAGAAATCTGTAATGAAATCATAATAGTCTAAAATAAAGTTGGAGACATGTATGATAACCAAAATAACAGTACATTGTGCCTTGTCGAAACGAAAGTAATGAAAGTCAGTTTTTTTCCTTTTTAAAGACTATTTCAACACATAAATAATAGTCACACCAGGGCTAGGGACACAAGCCCTCAAAATCATCACACGATCCGATGAGGTCTCGAGCCCAAAACATCAAAGCGTGCTCGTGGAATCCTCCATCACTGAAATAGTAAGTGTAAAATATATCCGTATAACTACGCGTGGAATCCTACCTCACTGTCGGCGTGCACATATGCAATATAAATATATCTCATGCCCGTGGAATCCCTCATCTCGGGTACATGACTTCATGGAGAGCTAATCCATGGGGTAATAATAATATATAACATACCCGTGGAATCCCTCATCTAAGATGCGTGTCTTCGTGGGAGCTAGTCCATGGAGTAATAGTATATAACGTAGTCGCGTGCCGGAATCCTTCATCGTATAAGTATGTCCATGGAGTAATAATAGAATATAACATGCGTGAAATCCTCGTCTAAGTGCATGTCTTCACGGAGAACTACTCAGTGGGTAATAGTATATAACATGATCGCGTGCCGGAATCTTTCATCGTATAAGCGTATCTATGGAGCAATCACGCAGGCATGCAGTGGAATCCTCCATCACTGTCGATGCGTCGAAGTAAATTCACAACAAGGCAGTAGCCCTCAGTGAGAGACACGCGTAGAAATATAATACTTGCACTCGAAGGCTATTGCAAGCAAGCGTATACAAGTTAATAAAATCTTTTAGACTTTCGTTAATATAGAAAAATGAATTTCATTTTATAAACTCAAGGCACTTTCGTGTCACGTAAAAATCCGAATTTAACCCGAGTACTACGTACTTTCATTCTTTTCAAAAGACTTTTTATATAAAACCCAAGATACTAACACCGTAGTATCGAGGCATCTACATTTCAAACAAGTCACTACACTTTTAGAAATACATTTTTAAGCTTCTAAATCAAGTGACCACTTACTTTAAAACTTTAAGCGATTGATGCCTTTAAATCAAATTGCCTTCTTTATTTCAAGTCATTTTCTTTGTTTACATCACTAGAAAACCATTCCTTTAACTTTCCATAAAGTTCTTATAACCGACTTCCCATAAAGCCGTTATACTAACTTTTTGCTTTAGAAACTAAGACATCTTTAACCTTTCATAAAGCCGTTATAACTAACTTCCCATAAAACCGTTATAACTCTTTTATGTTTTAGAAAATTCATTCTTTTTATAACCAAAGAGACATACTTATAAAACCAAGTATCATATATTTTCAACTCAAGTTACATAACTTTGAGAATACTTCAAGTTTCTTAACTTTAGAAATCAAGTTTCTTAACTCTAGAAATCAAGTTTCTTAGAACATACTAGGGTTTCACGTTGCGACTAGCATTAGAAGCGTAGTTTTCCATGGTTTTTGTATTGAGATATTCTTAGAATACCTTAAGGGATCTTGGGATTGAATATTGGGAATTATGGAGCAAGATTGCAAAAAAATTCTCCTTATTTTTCACCTTGGCCGAGAGCCTCTTTCATCAAGACAAGTTCTTGAAAAGATTTCTAAGTGTTCACTAGTCTTGCACTAGTAATGGTGTCACGACCCGAACCCCGGGCATGGCGGTGCCACTACAGGCACCACCTGCAGTATCAGAGATAATCAGCGGAACATACATGAAACTTATAAAATAAAACAACAGAAGTAAAACAACAGGTTAGCCGATAGGGCTACCTTCCTGGACATATGTATACAACCGAAGCAGTTGCCTCCTTTTCTTTACAAACTGACCCACAATATGTGACTACAGACCTCTAAGAGTTTTAACATAACAACTGTGGCGGGACAGGGCCCCGCCATACCCCTGAATATACATGAATCTACAACCTCGGGAAAACGTACGAGAGATAAGCCTCGGAGCAAATGGAGCTTTCCCAAAGCTGAAGAGATCTGAGAGCGAGAATCACCAACAGGTACCTAAAACTGCGGGCATGAGCGCCCCGAGAAGTCGATTACAGTATTGCAATATGAAGCGAAATAACGTCTGATAAGCGGATCGTAAGCGTAAAGAGAATAGCGAGGACAAGTATAAAAATACATACCGGATCCTGTAGTGTCATTACCAACATGAACTTAATCGTACCTTATTATCTTTCCCATTTTCAATAAAGATATAGTCACGTCTTATGTACATGATTAGGAAAAATCATTAAGTTCATTACCATATAACTTACTAATCTTTCATAACATAATCCGCCCATGGAGGGGCGCGTATACTACGAGCCAATGCGGGGCGCGATCGAATCACCTGAATATCAAAGCGTGCGTGGAATCCCCATCACTGCCGGCGACTATAAGTGTAAATATAACCATGTGGCCTTTGTGGCATCCCACCTCAGCGTCTGCATACATACACAACACGTATATATATCTCTCGCGTGGAATCCCAGCATCAACTGCCGTGTAGTAGGTGTAACATATAACCATGTGGCGCCCGGCATCCCACCTCAACGTCTGGCGTACACAACACATATATATATATATATATATATATATATATATATATATATATATATATATATATATATATATATAACGACGCGTGCCCGAATCCCGTCGTATAAGCGTAGCCATAACGTGCCTCGGCGTCCTAATCGTAGGTGCGGTCTTCAGGAGCTAGCCCGTGGAGTAATAATATAACATGGTCGCATGCCGGAATCACGTCGTATAAGCATGGCCATGGGTAATAAAACACGCGAGCATCAACCGCGTCTGGTGCATGCCGGCATCCTGCGTCATTATAAGCATGGCCAAGATCGATCCTGATGGAAGTATACGGTGGAATCCGTCGCTGCCGATGCGTCCAATAAAATGTCGGGCGTCAACGCGTCCACAGTCACGTGCCGGAATCGCGTCGTATAAGCGTGTCGGATCGATCATAATGGAAGCATACGTGTAATCCCACATCAGCATGTCGATGCGTCGAAGTAAACTTATAACAAGGCAGTGACCTCAGAGAGTCACGACAGCGTAACATATAATACTTGCATAACGCTATCACAAGCAAACACGGGCAAGTTAGTTAAACCTTTAGACTTCCGTTTTATAAACTGTGGCACTTTCGTTTCACCCGAAAATCAGAATTTAACCCGAAGTACTAAGTGCTTACATTAACTTTTCAAAAGAATCAAAGTGAGATTAAAACACTTGTGTGGCTTGGATTTGGATGACTAAAATATCAAGGTCAACTTGTCCACTTGTCTAGGCTTGTTCTGCTTGACATGGCAATGTGAGGGTGACGCGTGTGCCTCAGGTTGATCTAAATATTTCGTCTCCCAAAATTGTCACGACGATCCGGGCAGTTCTTGGTGCCTTACGGGCACCCAGTAGACATACGTCGAGTGTCAGCGGAATATAACAAACAAGACATGAAACATATGTATCGATAAGAAAATAGGCTAACCAAAGCGGTCGCTTTACGTATAAATAAATGAAAACGAGCGATTCATCCGCTTTCACAAACCACACTTGCGGTCTTCTGGACCTCAGAATGTTATAACAACAACGACGGACGGGGCCGCCATACCACGAATGTAGCACCTACAACGACGGGGACTATACGAATAAGCCTCGGAGAAGCGGAGCTTCCCCAAATTTGGCGTGATCCCGTGGCGAGGATCGGCAATGGTGTACCTACCTGCGGCATGAGCGGCCAGGAGGTCGATCTGGCGGTACGAGTATGTGAAGCGTAAATCTTGAAATCAAATCATAATATTTTAAAACCAATTACAAATACGTACGAACAACGATTTAGCTGCACGTAGTGCCGCGTAAACAGAGCAAAATAGATATAACGTAGCGTCTTTTCTGGGCATTAATGATCGAAGCAAGCCCGATCGCCCATAGTATCATTATCGTGCCTAATCACGGAACTCCTCGGTCGCGTAGGTCGCGCAGACCAGCGTGAGGTATTCCTAGCGTCGAGCGGCTAACGCGGCATCCTCTGGACTCCATGCGCGGTATAGTCGCTGAACCGCGTGAGGTATTCCTCGAATCATAGTCACAGGACGCGTGGGTATACCTGCGCGTCGGGTAACACACCGGAGTGATCATCACGGAACTCCGCTGACTCGCGTAAGGTATTCCTCGAATCATAGTCACGCGGACGCGTGAGGTATTCCTCGAATCATAGTCACTGTGACGCCGCGTGAGGTATTCCTCGCGTCGAGGGTGGCAAGTCACCGGCGTCGTAACAAGTCGGGGTATGTGATATAATAACGATTACGGGCTTAACGTTTAACAAGCGTAAGCACAACAAGAATAACCCCTTACAAGCATCACGAAGACACTAACACCGTGGCGTCGTAACATGTTTACTTATCAAACCATCTTACTACACTTTCAGAAATCAATACAAGACTTTCGTAAATAAATAAATGTAAATTTCCTTTATCTTTCTTAAGTCGTTATACCTAACTTCCCGTAAAGCTAGTATAACATAGCTTTTAAAACAAGTATTTCTTTTCTTTCAAAATGATTCATAACTCTTTTGAAAGACTTGATGCTTATTATTTAAAACTCAAGTCAAAAGACATCAAAGTAAAACCAAAACAATTTCCATACCTTCTTTTTAAACCAATCTTAAGACAAAGCATGTCTTCCTTTTTAAACCATTTTTAAGACAAAACCATGCCTTCGCTTTAAAACAAAGACACTTTTTCCTTTTTAAAGTCAGTTGCAATATACTTTTTAAACCAAGTGTCTTACTCTTCTAAAAACAAGTAACCTATACCTTTAAATCAAGTTACTTCTCCTTTCCCAAAATCAAGTTGTTTATAAGTCAAGTTATCATTTTAAATCAATGATAAAACCATTCTTATTTTGAAATCAAGATAACTTTATTCTTTAAAAGACCACACACCCATTACTCATGGTGAGGTTTTACAACTTTTAACATAATTCAAGTCCTTAATATTTCATAACAAGTCACTTAACTTTGGAATCAAGTCGAGGACACAAAGGAAAATCAACTTCCTTTAAACAGCGTGCGTCTACCGCGCTAAATATATTTCACAAATATCATGCTAGAAAGGATAGGAAGAGGTTCACATACCTCGCGACGATTATCGACAATTAGCAAAAGCGCTCCAAAGTACTCTAACCTTGCTACTTTTCCACCGCCAGGTAGAATCTGCTACTCGTAACCTTGACCTAAAAGGCCACTGGCGTCTATCGACCTCTAGATCTCTTCGTAGAATAATTCTAGATACAAGATTCCTTATTCTACGGAAAATTAGGCGGCACCTCCCCGCACATGACCGCGTAAATCTCCTCATACAACGAGGCCTGCTGCTGACAACAATCGGGGGGTTACGTCCTAACGGGCGTGTACAATTCTACTCCCGATAATACTACAAGTCTACTGTAAATCTGGTCTATGTAAATCTGATTCAATTCTTATCCATATTCATTCTACATATAGTATACTCGACTATACATTACTCTGACATGTAATATCGATTACAATAGGGGACAAAGATCATTACCTCGATAAGCCCAAAATTATCCAAGATATAAGTCGATCACGAGCAGCGTTTAGCTCCAAATCCTTACGCTCCAACCGCTCCAAGCAACCCTTAGAAGTTTCTAAACAACTTCTCTTAACACTTCATCTAAGCTATGAAGATTTTTCTAGGGCTTTATTTGCGACTATAGGAATAAAGTAGTATTTTCCGGGCTCTTAGTATTTGAAATAACTTTGGAAAACTACTAGGAATACTAGGCTAATGTATTTGGGACTATACCAACACTTGAAGAATTTTTTTCTACAAAGGGAATCGGACGAGAACTATCAGAGGGATTTTTGGGACTGAGAAACATTTAGGTAGATGAAGAAGTCTTGAAATCAATGGGGTATTTATAGGAAAATCAATGGCCAAGATCTAGGCAAGTGTGTGGTGAGGATGGGTACATGTGTGTGGGTAGTTGGCCAACCATTTGTCACCATAACAATGGGACAAGTGGCGAGCCATTGTCGCTCAACAACTCAGCCTTTACAATCAATGGGGCGCGTGGCCTCGAGGGGGTGACACGTGTAAGCCCGACTAAATCAAAATATTCCGTCTTAGAAAAAATATCCATGATGCCAAAAATCCGAAAATAAAGTGGGCCCACAAATCGTAAATTCCTCAGTGGGCCCAGCGTGACCAATTAGGAAATAAAATTCCATAATTCTTAAATATTCAAAAAGTCTGAATACCAAATCTGAATCCAATTCTCGTTAATGAACTTTTTCCTTACAAAATCGGAAACTTTTAAAGTCGAAAAATCCGACTTCTTCCTTTCCGATTTTTACATGTATTCTCGTGCGTCGTCCTCATATACATACTGCGGAATTACGAGTGTAACAGAATTCCCCCAAAACATGCGCGTCGAATGTTCATACAACCTCGGCAAACATATGCGGTATGTAGTCTTCCTCTTATGCTTACAAAACCAATTATGCCACACGGCCATAATACCCGCATCTGTATGAAGACTCGCGTCGAGCCAGCGAAGAATCACCTCTAATCGTATAACAATACCATTAGCTCCTTTATGGTCCAAAGGCTACTTTCTTGCGCGAAATGATCACTTCATTCTCATAACACGTGCTCTTAAGCTTCCCTAAATCGTCGCACTGCCTCGCGGCCGAACTCTTCCTACTATCGTGCCGCATTTACGCCATTGCTTGATTTCCAAAATCTCGGTCACTATCTCTAACTTGGTCATCATTAGCGGGAACACTGCTGGATGGATCTCAGATACTCTTACAAACATATGCAACATGGGAGAGCGGACGTGTGTCTCTAAATCGGACGTGCTAACTTATAGGCAACTGGACTATTTTACAAGCGATCAGAAAATGCCCAAAGTATCTCGGGCTAAGTTTCCCTGCTATCAAATCTCGTCACGCCTTCGGGGTGGTACCTTGAAGACCAGCGTCGGCTGAACTCAGTGTCGTGGCGATTACCCGTGCGACTCACGGTGACACTAGTGCTAAAAACCTCTTACGGATAAGCGCACTTACCCGCGTCTGCTTTGAATCAAGTAGGGACCAACTATCTGAACCTTGCCAATGTCGAACTAATAGACCGGCAACCTGCTTCCGCCATACAAGGCCGTAAGGCACCGTCCGAATACTAAAATGGTAGCTATATAACACTCGCTCAACAAGAGGCAAATAATCCTCGCTACCCACAGAAATCAAAACAGGCCGTAACTTTGTCCTCGAATGTGCGGATAAAATGCGCGTTAGTCCGATCGGCAGGTGGATGCAATCTGCGAGACTACTTTGATTCTAACCCGCTGGTAAAACCTCGAGAAAAATAGCCGTTAAGCGAGCTCATTGCTGCCGTAAAATAAAGTAGGAACCGTCGTGCGACCTGACAACCTTCACGATAACATCTCGCATAACCTCGCGAGTAAGCGATGCCCCAAAAAAGACAAGATGGGCTGACCTCGTGGCCGACTCGCGATCGAGCAGCGTCCACGAACTTCGTCGATGGTTACCTAACTTGGTCTTAACACCACCGTGACCACTGTCGTTTAAGCGGGACCACCGCAAGCCCGCCCGCGTTAGGTTAGCTGCGGGTTGACTCATGATATGGCCTCAACCGACCAACCGTACTAAACTCGTTCCGATCGGAACAATCTTGCAGTTCACGTCGTAAATTACCGCTTCCGTCTCACTACCCATGGAATTATCCATAATATATATCCACGCATACCAAGTACTTGACAAAGACCAACCATAAAATCATCCACTCGGGATGGCGCGCATCGAGGTCCCAACTTTATAAATTCTAAGGCTCCCGTTTCTCGATCGGACTTACCGCACCAGCGCCGTGTTTTCAAATCATAACTTACAATACTAACCGAACATACCACTCGCGTGTATCTCTGTAGCGACTAAACAAGTCTCTTAAAATTTGAAGATATCTCTGTAACTACTGCCTCACTTTCCCTTTGCCGCTCTAATCAAATCCTGCTCTGCTGGGCGCATAACTATAGACGGTGATGAACCAGCCACTGATCCCGAAGGCTGATTTGTAACATCTGCGCCACCTCTGTTCGGACAATTTCTCGCAAAATGGCACTGCTGGCATGAAACTAACAAGCTATCTAAGTAGTGCGACACTCCCACGTAGAACACTTACCACAGCGGCCATCACAGGGTGGGGGTGGCCTCACTGCAGCTAACACATTCCTCTCAGATCCAGATCATAAGCGACTGTAGGTTAAGTCATCCCTTTGTATCCCTCATAGGACATTCTCTCTACGGCCCTGTGCGGCCAGTTGGTAAAACAAGCGTTAGTAAAAGGCGACATTTCCTCGGGATGGCGTCTGCCGTAGTGAACAACGAGGAAAATCTGGTGGCTAGAACTGTGTGCAAATCTGTGAACGAAACCACAGGTCTGACCGACTCTAAATACTGAGCGTCACGAAGTCAGTGGAGGACCACTCTGTCTTGGCGGGCGCATAACCGATCTGCTTTGAGAAGGTCAGCCTCGAAAGTTACCAAAGGACCTGCGTTACAGCCTCTTACCAGCGATCTTGGTTGTCAGTCGATCTCCGTGTTCCTCGATCTGGCTGGCATGGCTGTGTCGGGCAATGTCCGTGTCATTGAAGAGCTACTCTTGTACAACTCTACTGCTAGATAATCGTCATGTCTGTGACATATCGGTGCACTCTATCCTCCGTATGCGCCACTACGCGGGGACATGCGAGCGATAAGTCAAACTACTATCTGTATTCGAGCCGTCGCGCGTTCTTCCTCGACCTCCTAAATCTATACCCGAGCTCGCAAATGCGCGAGGGCAAGTGTGTAAGAAATGCCTCGAGGTCTTGATCAACTTTCATGATCAGCTATTTGTCGAATAAACTCACGAGGATCTTCCTCGATCCTCGATCCATAGGACTCGGGTGGACCCGACTTCGAAGTCCGAAATCTCGACTATCGGATCTAGGGTGAACTCACGTGCTGCCCGGAACCACCGCTCTCCGTCGATCACTTATTCCCGACCACGGACTGGCCCAGTAATGGCGGGTCGTCTCCTGTAACTCGTATCCTCGGCTCCCGTGGTGGGATTATAGGCTCGAGTATCGTGGTCTCGGTGGCTCTGCACGCTTTGCTCTAAACTCTCACGGGGCTAAGCGGCGTCGCGAACTCCCCGAATGAAGCGCTATCTCGGATAATGGCCCGGGCGTGCTGGTAACCCTCGTGTTACTGACTCATGACTCCTTTGCCTTGCCCTCACGGGCTCTGGTTGCCTGCGTAGAGGCATAGCGGGTGAAAAGAATACGTCGAGAGGAGTCGACTTATAACTACGGCTACAGGCACGATCTCGAGTGAGAAGAATGGAAACCAATCCTAAATATCCTGCGGCCTCTGATTATAGGTGTGGTGCCTGCCATGGAATAATCAAGACTCTGCTAGATACGATGCGTAGACGCTTTCCAGGATTAAGCGCTCACGATACCACTTTTGTCACGACCGATCCGGGCGTGGCGGTGCATACGGGCACGCAGTAGACGTCGTCCAGTGTCGGAATATAACAAACAAGACATGAAACGTATGTATCGATAAGAAAATAGGCTAACCAAAGCGGTGCGCTACTGTATAAATAAATGAAAACTTGAGCAGTTACATCGCTCCTGAGCCACCTTACGGTACGACGGACACCAGAATGTTATAACAACAACGGCGGGCGGGGCCGCCATACCACGAATGCTTTCTGGCGGCGGGGACTATACGAATAAGCCTCGGGGAAGCGGGCTTCCCGAATCTTTGGCTTGTGATCCGTGGCGAGGATCAACAAGTGGTGTACCTCTACTGCGGCATGGAGCGGCCCCGAAGGAAGTCGATCTGTGCGGTACTAAGTATGTGAGCGTAAATCGAAATCAAATCATAATATTTTAAAACCCGATTACAAATACGTATGAACAAGCGATTTAAGCGCACGCATAGTGCCGGCGTAACGAGAGCAAAATAGATATAATGCTTGGTCTTTTCTGGGCGGTAATGATCGAAGCAAGGCGATGCCCGTAGTATCATTATAAGTGCCTAATCCTGGAACTCCGCGGTCGCGTAGGTCGCGCTGAGACATGAACCGCGTGGTATTCCTCGCGTCGGGAAAGCAGCTAACCGCGACATCCTCTGGACACCACGCACATGATCGCGTAGTCCACCCGCGAAGCCGCGTGAGGTATTCGCCGAATCATAGTCCAGCAGAGCCGCGTGAGGTATACCTCGCGTCAGATGCTCTGCGCGGAGTGATCATCCGGAACTCCACGACTCGCGTAGGTATTCCTCGAATCATAGTCCCAGCGGACGCGCTGAGGTATTTCGCGTCGAGGTGGCAAGTCTCGGCATCGTAACAAGTCGAGGTATGTGATATAATAACGTTCTGCGGGCTTAACGTTTAACAGCGTATACAGCCGAGAATAACCCTTACCGCGACACATCACGGCTAACAACGTAGCGTCGTAGATAACATGTTTCTTATCAAACCGTGCACTACCTTTCGGAAATCAATACAGACTTTCGTAAATAAATAAATGCGGATTTCCTTTTATCTTTCTTAAGTCGTTATACCTAACTTCCCGTAAAGCTAGTATAACTCAGCAAAGCTTTAAACAGTATTTCTTTTCTTTCAAATGATTCATAACTCTTTTTGAAAAATTTCAAGATTCTTATTATTTAAAACTCAGTAAAGACATCAAAGTAAAACAAAACAATTTCATACCTTAACTTTTTAAACCAATCTTAAAATAAGCATGTATTTTTAAACCATTTTAAGACAAAACCGTACCTTCACAAAACAAAGACACTTTTTCCTTTTTAAAGCGAGTGCTTGATATACTTTTTTAAACCAAGTGTCTTACTCTTTAAAACAAGTAACCTATACTTTAAATCGATTACTTCTCGCTTCCCAAAATCAAGTTGTTTATAAGTGAAGTTATCATTTTAAATCAATGATAAAACCATTCTTATTTTGAAATCAAGATAACTTTATTCTTTAAAGAGACCACTTACATTACTCATGAGTGAGGTTTTACAACTTTTTAACATAATTCAAGTCCTTAACATTTCATAACAAGTCACTTAACTTTGGAATCAAGTCAAGGACACAAAGGAAAATCAACTATTTAAACTAACGCGATTCTGCCATGTTAAATATATTTCACAAATATCATGCTAGAAAGGATAGGAAGGGTTCACATTACCTCGCGGCGATTATCGACAATTGTAAAGCGCTCCAGAAGTACTCTAACCTTGCACTTGCTTTTCCACAGCCCGAGTAGAATCGCTCTGCGTGAACAACTTGACCTAAAAAGGCCACAAAGCGTCCATCGACCTCACAGATCTCTTGGTAGAATAATTCTAGAATCTGAAGATTCCTTGATATACGGAAAATTAGCGGCACCTCCACACACATGACCACATAAATCTCCTCATACAGCGAGGCTGCTGCTGACCGACAATCCCGGGGGTTAAATCTGCGTCTAGGGCGTGTCTGATTACTCCTGATAATACTGCAAGTCTCTTGTATCTGGTCACATATGCATCTGAGTTCAATTCTTATCCATATTAAATTTCTACATATAGTATATGCTTTCGACTATACATTACTCTGACATGTAATATCGATTACAATAGGGGAGAAGATCGTTTACCTCGATCATTAAAATTATCAAGATATAGAAGTCGATCACCGAGCAGCGTTGCTCCCGAATCCTTGCCTTTACGCTCCAGCTCCAAGCAGCCCTTAGAAGTTTCTAAACAACCTCTTAACAACCGCATCTAAGCTATGAGAAGATTTTCTAGGGCTTTATTTGCATTATAGGAATAAAGTAGTATTTTCAGACTCTTAGTATTTGAAATAACTTTGGAAAACTACTAGGAATACTAGGCTAAGGTATTTGGGACTATACCAACACTTGAAGAATTTTTTCTACAAAGGGAGAATGGACGAGAACTATCGAGAGGGATTTTTTGTGACTTAGAAACGTTTAGGTGGATGAAGAAGTCTTGGAAATCAATAGGTATTTATAGGAAAATCAATGGCCAAGATCTAGGCAAGTGTGTGTGGTGAGGATGGGTACATGTGTGTGGGTAGTTGTGCCAACCATTTGTCCACCATAACAATGGGACAGAGTGGCGAAGTACTTGTCCCGCTCAACGAATCCATAAATCGACAGCCGCGCGATCAATCGATGCTGTAACCGAGGGGTGACGCGTGTACAGCCAGGCTAGATCAAAATATTAGATCTTCAGAAAAAATATCCATGATGCCAAAAATCGAAAATAAAGTGGGCCAGCAAATCGTAAATTCCTCAGTGGGCCCAGCGCTGACCAATTCAGAAATAAAATTCCATAATTCTTAAATATTCCAAAAGTCTGAATACCAAATCACAGAATCGATTCCCGTTAATGAACCTTTTTCCTTACAAAATCGGAAGCTTTTAGTCGAAAAATCCATGACTTTCTTCTTTCCGATTTTACATTACGTGTTCTCGTCGTCGTCCTCATATACATAATCGGAATTACGAGTGTAGAAATTGATAAATTCTATAAGTCTCGAATATCAAATGCGGAAACTCGATTCTCTTTCAGTGAACAATTTTTTCCAGGGGCTCGAAATCATATTAGTGGAAAAAGCAATCTTTCTTTCGTTTCAATCTTAAGTGTTCGTACTTTATCAAATCGTTCTCTTAAACATGTCCTAGAATTACGGGGTGTAACATTTTAAGCCTGCGTATCTTTAGCCTTGCATGATGTTGTTGCACGAAATCCATGTATGCGTTTTTCATATATGTCTGGAATTACAGGTGTAACATCCTTCCCCCTTAGAAACATTCATGCGTAGAGATGTTCA
This sequence comes from Przewalskia tangutica, assembly GCA_029844215.1. NCBI lineage: Eukaryota > Viridiplantae > Streptophyta > Magnoliopsida > Solanales > Solanaceae > Przewalskia > Przewalskia tangutica. The sequence goes on from CM056729.1 coordinate 87,964,751, forward strand.
TACTAGGTCTCAAGCTATCTGATTTTGGTATAGTCTCGCCAATTATTCTAACAACTTATACCTAGTAAACACAAAGATGCTGCGTGACGCGATATCTCGAACATGAATATACTGCCCGATCGATAAAGCGGCGAGGAATGCGAATTACTTGTAGGCGTAGGGAATAAGTGAGGATACTTGCTTCTTACGTTTCCTCTCTTTGCTTGCCAAGTCATCTGGCATCTCTATTATTCCCTTGTGACTTTGTGGAAGCCACGTCCTTGGTCAGTAATGTTTCCACGACTGGCGATCACGAGTATGGTATAGGACTTTTCTTGTCATTTGACTCTGCTGTCGCCTGAACTGTCATCTCTGAGAGAAGACTCTAGAAGGATCACCAATACTGCACTACGTGGCGTTGATCGTGGAAGGCTGGATGTCTTGCTCCCCAGAGTGAGATGGTAGATCGACTACGTAGGCAACCTGGCTTTCTCTTATCACGAACAATGCGGTAAGGCCACGATGTGCACCGAACCAGGCTAAGCTTAAACTCTGCCGACTAAACCTCATCACGCTTGCCGTGGGCCGTTGATGCATGAGAATACTGATCATTGAGTTGAAACTTCAAGTGTCGAGCGTGGAGTGCTCGACATAAGACTTACGTCGGAACTCGTTTCGCCCAATAATCCCTGCGCGAATAAGGCGCTTTATCCGCGACACTTCTTTGAGATCGTATATCTGGGGGAAGTGATAGCTTAGTCTAGCCCGCGTCAGGCTCAACGATAGGTGACCTGCGGCTATCACATATAATGCATAAATGCGGGGCCATGAATGCTAGGATGGTAGTTGTTGTTATCACCTGTGAGCTTCAATGAGTAGGCAAATGATCCTCCAGCTACGCTGAAGTCAACCCAGTAACCTGACCTTCAACATATCGCGAGTGCTTGTATGAATAGTGCAAATGCTGCAATACTGTCACGCCCGATCTGTCGAGGATGAAATGGGTGTTATCTTGAGACTCACGTGTGTGTCCCAATCCGCCTGGAAAGACCTCCGGAAATTAGCCGAAATAGCTTGCGGCTCGCATGATGCGATATAATGTGACGTAGGAACCCGGATGCAGATCTACATTTATCTCACGATATAAAGTCTGGCATAGTCTCGCATTGAGTAAGTAGTCTGTATGGGGAAGAAAATGGGCGGAAATTTACGTCGGCCCCATCCACGATAATCCAAATGGAGTCACACTTGTTGAGTGCGAGGCAAGCACTGGAATAAAATCCATGATGTCGCCCTCCAGAAGCCCCAGTGGAGATGGAATCTGCATATCATGGCCATAGTAACCCGCAGTGCTTACGGTGTTACCGTAATACCTGAGAGACTACTAATTGAGAGCGTGATTAAGGATTTAAGATTTTACTTTTGGAAGGAAGAATTATAAAATTTTCTTAAGGAAATTCGGAAAAATGTGATGTGGAAAAATTATTAACTTGGAGTTTAATACTTCTAATTGGATTTATGGACTTAGTATTGGATTACGAAGAAGGGTGGAATTGATAATGGTGGACATAGAATACCTTATTATTGATTTTTATCGCGTCACAGATGAGAGTAGGGTAGAATACCTTTGTTATACCAGTAGTCATGGAAGCCCATGTATGTGAGGGCGTCTGCGTGCAAATGTTTAAGCTACTAATTAGGTTAGGGACGAATTGTGAACTTTTGTGGAAAGATTAGGAGCAGACGCTTGTGAGAGGAAATTATACGTTTTAATATTTACTTAGATTTAGGATTTTTCAGAGATGAAATATTTGGACCAATGGGAGGGCGACATATGTCACCACTTAGGTGGCGTTGGTTGGACGAAAATGGTGGGCAAAGTGGCCCGGTCAATAAGTCAAGTCTGCTGCGAAGATATTTAACTTTGGGATAGTGTGGGGTAGGTGGGCCGTTTTTTTGTGAAGTGCAGTGGGGGAGGCACTTGTTAGAACCCGGTTTTCTTGAGCAAGTGGATGGCCACATGGCTCATTGTTGTGAGTGGACATATGTCCATCGATGTTGTGGTAATTGGACAACACAGTGGAAGACTCGCTCCATGCGGTATCTAATCTACACTCAAAGCCCCAGCTTGCTTTAATCTTCAGCCATTGAAGGTTATAAATGCCACTTACGATGGTCTGAGATTGCCCGTTTCCTTAACATTTCCAAGTCTCAAATCCACTCCCGGCGGCTGTAGAGTTCGTCAGAGTCTCACTACCAGCCACTGGATTGTCTACGTGAAATACCCCCTACGTAGTAGAAAATTGTGCTTTAGTATTATTCTTTATTCCAAAATACCTTAGCCCGAATCCGCTTGCTAGTATTCCCCGAGTTGCATACCTCACATACTAAAAGCCAGGAAATACTCCTTTTATATCCTTTAGAAAATCATGACGAAACCCTAGGAAAATCTTCATAGTTGGTTTGGAGTATTAAGTAGAAGTGTTTAGAAACCCCTTAAGGGTTTCTTCTTGGAGGCCTTCTCGGACGTGGAGTGGGAGAGCTAAGCGATAGTTCGGGATCGGCGTTTAATCTTGGATAATTTTGGGCTTCTGAAAGTAAATATCTTTGTAATCATAGCTTGTAACTTTAGAAGTTCACATCTTGTAGTAGTATAGAAATGAGTATATAAGATTTATAGAAGGATGGTATAAAAGAAGAGGAATTGAAGGTGTACTTACGGCCATTAGGTGTATTTACTGTATGGAAACTTACGTAGTTTGACGGGTAGGGAAATGCTGCCTTTGATTTTCCCGTAGAATAAGAGGAACCCTACTGCTTAGAATATTCTCTGAGGTAGTACAGAGCGTTGATAGGCGTATTTGGACTAAGCTATAGGTTGATCTACTCTGCATGACATATTAGAGCTTTGGCGGTGGATTTTCCTTGGGGAGGTATGTGATTCTTCCTATCCTCTTGGGCATGATATTTTTGATATATATATAGTACGGTAGGCGATGCGTGTGTTAACTAAAATTGGTTTTACTCACGAAGTGTCTTTTGACTTGACTTTTTTAAATAATAAGAATCTTGAAGTATTTCAAAAGGAAGTTATGAATCATTTTGAAAGAAAAGTAATACTTGGTTTTTTCAATGACTTAAAGTGTTATACACTAGCTTTATGGGAAGTTAGGTATAGCGACTTAAGAAAGATAAGAGGAAGCGGTTTACTTGTTTGTTTATAAAAGCACTTATAAATGATTTACGAAGGTGTGGTAAGTTGGTTTGATAAGTAGTCATATTATGATGCTTTCGTGTGTTAGTGTCTTTAGTATGCGTTTGTGTAAGGGGTTTCCACCACTTGTTGTTGTGCTTATGTTGATTAACGATAAGTAGTTGTGCTTGATATTATACTCAGCTTACACCCGCGAGCTTGTATCATGCGGGTTAGCGCCGCGATGCGGGAGGAATACCTCATGCGATGTCACGTGTGACCTATGTGGGCGCTGGGAGGTTCGGGATGATCGCTTTCCGGTGTGCCACGATCGAGAATACCTCATGCGATGCATTAGCCTTTATGCGATTTCTGCGGAGAGTCCGAGTTGATGTCCGAGGTTAGCTACCCCCGATCACGAGGAATACCTCATGCGGACCTAGGTGAATGCTTGGTGCGGGGAGTCGAGGAATGAGGCTCGCGTCGTGATACTGCTAAGCGATTGGCGCTAGCGATGATCGTGCGGCTTAGAAAAGACCGATTTACATTATATCTATTTTTGCTACTTGTTTATCTTTCTACAGCACTATGCGGTTAAATTAAGTTGTATTTGTAAGTGGTTTTAAAATACTTTGATTTCATTTGATGCTACGATTTCCGCATTCCCACATACTGTGGTACTGTTATGCAGCCTCCTTCAGGAAGTGCGTTAAATGCATGAGTAAGGAAATCAGTGGTAGATCACACCATTCTTAGGATCAACTTTACCTGCAGTGTCGAGAGCCCCGAATTTCTCGGAGGCTCGACTTTTGAATACGGCTCACTTGTGTTGTAGATATTTTGTAGTACATTCGGGGTATGGCGGGTCCTGCATCGCCATAGTTGTTTACATTCGCAGAGGTGCTGTGAGTCGTATGTTGACAAAGTTTGGGATGTAAGCTACATTGTCACTCTTGATGTATATATAAATCTTAGCGCGAGCAATGCTTTTCTTGGATAAAGCTTTGTCTCTCGTTTTACATATGTTTCATGTCTTGTTTTTATATTCCATTTGGTTACTCACGATGTATGTCTACTTGGGTGCCGGGTAAAGGGCACGATCACGGGCGAGATCGGGTGTAAGTGACAAAAGTAATGCTCGAGCGATTAATCACTCTCGGAAGAGGTAATCTGATAGAAATATCTAGTAGAGTGCTTGATTATCGGATTGTGTTAACTGCACCACGCCCCAATAATCGGGAGGCTATAGGATATTTTAGGATTGGTTTTAACATTTATACCACGTAGTTCCGAGGTATGCTTGTCACGAGGGCGTGCGTGCGAGCCTGACGAAAATTTGGAAAGGAAGAAAGAGGTGATTTTCCACGGAAAGAGTTTCGGTTTTGTAAAGAAAATGTTAGGATTGATGGGAATTGGATTCCCAGTTTGGAATATGGGCTTCTTAACTTATATTAGAATTTTGAGATTTTATTTTTTGAAAATGAGTCCACGTGGGGCCCGCGGGAGAAAATTTCTGATTTTGTGGGGCGCTTTGATTTTGAGATTTTTGGCCATTATGGATTTTTGGGAAGATGAATTATTTTGGACAAATAGGAGGCGACAATCGTGTCACGCAGAGTGGTGGCCAGTGAATTACGCTTTAATGCGCAGCGCTTTGGTTGGAAGTCGTTTTTCGCCGAAGCGTTTTACACATGACTTGCGAGGAAAATTAGGCTATGTCTTTTCTTATTTTGCGGATTTTTGGGAGGCGGGCGTGTTTGGACAACGAGGGCGCCACCCAGCACCATCGTTGAAAGCGAGAAAAGTGAAGCGGCGGCGTATTGCGCGATTCTGCGAAGTCAAGTGGGTAGATATTTACTGGTAGATATTTGTGAGGTTTTAAGGAGTAGGGACTAGGAGGCACTTGGGCACATCTTGGCCACTACACTTGCTATGCACTTGGCTAGATCTTGGCCATTGGTTGGCCTTTAACGCAGCTATAAATACCCTAAAGCTGAAAACATTATCCATCCACAATCTCCCTAAGTCTTGAGCTCCACCCCGCTGTGTGGTTGTCTGCGTCCTAGCCTCCTCCCAGCTGCGAGGCCTGTTGGCGAGAGCCCCTCCCACGTGGCTGAGTGCCACTGGTGGGGTTAGGCGAGGTATCTACCCTCATTGTGGTGTTGTCTAGTATATATACCATAACTTGGTAGAAATACTCTCAAAATGTGTTGTGTAAAATACCTTAGTATACCTTGTAGTATTCCAAGGTACCTCTGCTGTGACCAGGAAGTACTACAAGTATGTCCTTTGTCTCAAACCAAACCACAAGGAAAATCTCCGTAGTTGGTTGGAGTAAGAAGGATTGCGTAGAACTTCTAAGGTTTATTTAGGCAGGTTGGAGCGCTGGAGTAGGAGCTAAAAGCGTTGCTAAGGATGGAAACATCATACTTGGATAATTATGGGCTATCGGGGTAATTATCTTGTCCCTGGTAGCAATTGGAAAATAC